>SDUX01000007.1:6482355-6831239 GCA_008729055.1 Pyropia haitanensis
GGGCGGCGAGAGCGCGGGGGGCGGACGTGCGCGCGCCCAGGCGAGCCGACCTCTTCACGGTCGACCACGCCGCCTGGGCGCGCGCGCGCGACGCGTTCCTGCTGCGCGCCGCCCCGCCTGGCGCGTCGTGGGCGCCGCTGACGGCGTCCGGCGCCCGCACGGTGCCGCACGTGCCGTCCGCACTGCTGGCGCCGTGGCGGGCACTGGCCGCCGAGGCGCTCGACTGGGCGCGGCGGGAGCCGGCGCGGCAGGCGGCGTGGCTGTGGCTGCTGCTGCTGCCGTCGCTGCTGCTGCAGCCGCGCCGGCCACCGCGCGCCCGATGGCGAATCGGCGCCCGCCCTGTCGCACGCGGCGCGCGCGGCGGCGGTGCTGGGCGGCGACTTTGCCGCTGCCCTCGCCGACCGCGACGCGGGAGTGTGGCGCCCCGGCGGGCGACGTGCGCCCGTCCGCCGCGACGGCGGCCGGCCGGCACGACGGCCACGAGCGGCGAGACGACGGCCGCCCAGCGGCGGGCGCTGCGGCTTGTGCGCGCCGGTCGTCTGGGCGCGGCTGCCCGCGCCCTGACGGCCAACCCGCCCGCGCCGCAGACGCCCGCCGTGTGGGCAAAGGCGCGCACGCTCTTCCCGCCCGCGACGGCCGGCCTGGCGACGGCGGCCTCTGTCGAGGCGGCCTTCCCGGCCGAGCTGTCGCGGGCGGCGGCGTTTGGCGAGGCGGGTGACGTGCCCACCGCCGTCACCCGTGCCGCCGCGGTGGACGCCATCCGGGCGGCGCCGCGCGGCTCCTCCCCCGGCCCGTCCGGTCTCCGGACGGAGCACCTGTGGGCGCTGGGGGAGGAGGGGAGGGACTCGCTGGTGGGGTGGTGCTGCTGTTGGCGGGGGACGCCGCCGTGGCGCGCGTCCCCCGAGCCGCCACGCACGCGCTGGCGGGGGCAGACCTCCTCCTGCTGGCCAAGCCTGGCGGGCTAGGGGAGGACGGTCTGCCCCGCCTCCGGCCCATCGGGATGCCGGAGGTGCTCCGCAAGCTGGCCGCGGCCGCCCTGGCGCGCACTGTGCGCGGGGCGGCGGCGCGCCTGCTGGCGCCGACGCAGCAGGGGGTGGGGGTCTCCAGCGCGTGCGAGCGCTTGCTCCACGAGCTGGAGGCCCACACTGCCCAACACCCCGGGCATGCGGTAGTCCAATTGGACTACCGCAACGCCTTCAACCTGGTGTCGCGCGCGGCGGCGGACGCGGTGCTGTGCCGCGCCCTCCCCCTCGTAGGCCCGTACCTCTCGTGGGCCTACGGCGGGGGGGGGCCGTGCGTATACGGCTGGGCGGCGGACGGGGCTGGACCCCCCCCGCCGCCCGAGCCAGGCACGCGCGTCCACGGCGGGGGAGGGGCCGTGCCAGCAGAGGACGTCAGCGGCCGCCGCGCGGGTGCGGCTGACGACGCGGCCGCCGGTGGCGGCGGCGACGGATGGGCTGCTGCCGGTGCTGCGTCCGCCCCCGCACTGGCCACACCGCCCGCGCGCTTGTGGCTGCGGGCCGAGCGGGGCGCCCAGCAGGGCGACCCTCTCGGCCCGCTGCTGCACGCGGCGGGCCTGTGGCTGGTGCTGGAGCGGCTGCGCGCCGCCCAGCCGACGCTGCTCATCCGCGCCTTCCACGACGACGTGGTCGCGGCCGGCCCCCCTGCTCACCTGCAGCGCCTCGTCGGCGCCGCCGCGTCCGTCGGGGCGGCCGTCGACGCCGAGCTGGCGCCGGCCAAGAGCGTCGGCTGGTCGCCGGCCGGCGCGCCGGCGCCGGCCGGCTGGCCGGCGCAATGGGCGGTGGGGGGACCACGCAGTTCTCCGTCCCCCTCGGGGCGGACGCGTTTGTCGCTGCGGGCGTGGACCGGCTGGCGGCGGAGCAGGCGGGGCTGTGCCGCGCTATCGCGGCGCTGCCCGCCTCGGCGCTGCAGGCGCAGCTGCTGCTGCTGCGCCTGTGTGCCGGCCCCCGCCCCAACTACTGGCTGCGGGCGCTGCCACTGGTGTGGGGCGCACGGCTGGCGGGCGCCGTCGACCGCGACGCGAAGCAGGCCCTGTTGGGCCTGCTGACCGACGCGGTCGACACGCCCGCCACGCGCGACGCCATTGCGGCGCGCGCGGCGCTCCCTCCCGCCATGGGGGGGCTGGGGATCGGCGGGCGCACGCTCGTGACGCCGGCCGCCGCGCTGGCGTCGTGGGTGGACGCGCTGCGCGCGGGGCGGGCGTACTCGCCCGCCCTGCGCGCACTCGGCGACAGTCTGTTGCGGCTGCCGGCGGCGGACGACGCGGACGCCGCGCCCGCCGCCGGCGCAGTGGCAGCGACGCGCCCGCTGCCGCCGGCGCTCCCCACCGCCGGCCGGGCGGCGCCCGACCGCGCACGGGGGATGGCCGCCAAGACCGCACGCGCCGCCCCAGCGGCGGCTGTGCCGTCCCGGCCGCCGCCTGCGCCCCGCGGTGCTGCGCGGCGGCGGCATTTGTTTGACCCCCCGCCGCCGGCTTCCCGCCCGCGCGCGCCGCCACCCGGCCGCCCCCGCACCTCCCGCGCGAGGGTCGACACGCCTGCCGCGCCGGCGGCGGGCGGCCCCCCGCGTGTGGCCGGCGGCGTTCCGGCGTCGCTGGCGGTGGACCCGCCGGCGGCACTGCCGCCGCCGGCCGGGGACGCCATGGCCGGGGTGCGCCGTCTCCGGCGCATCCGCGTCGAGCCGTCGCCGGACGAGGCCGACGACGCGGCCTCGCCCCCGGCTGCCCCGGCCGCTCCGCCGCCTCCACCGCCGGCGGGCGTGGCCGCGCTGTGCAGCTCCCTGCTGGAGCTGCACGCGGCGGTCGCGGCGCACGCCGCGGCACCCGACACGGGGCTGCTCTGGGCGGCCCCGCCGCGCGAGGCGGGCCGACCGCCTCACCGGGCGACGGCTGGCCGCGCGGGCGGCGCCGCCGGCGACCTCCCCCCCCCCCACTCTCTGTCGCCCCCCCTCTCCTTCCCCGAGTGCGGCCCCGACGTGACCTGCTCACGTCGGGCTGACGCCCCACACCACGCGGGGCCGCACTCGCCGCCGCCGTCCTGGCGGCGGCTGCTGGAGGGGGAGGAGGCGGTCACGCAGCGCGAGCTGTCGTGTGCCGCGCACGCGGCGAGGCGTGCCCGCCTCTACCGCGAGCTACCGCAGTGGGGGCGGGCGGGCCTCGCCGCGTGCCAAGGCCACCGCGCGGCGCTGTGGCTGGCCGCCCTGCCGACGGAGGGGGTGGGCGGCGCCGCCATACCTGGCGCCGCCATGCGCGTCGCGGTGCGCCTGTGGTTGGGCGCCCCTCCCCGCTCGACGCCGCCGCCGCCGCGCTGTCGCTGCGGCGGCGACGTGGACGCGGCGGGCCACCACTTTGTGGTTGGGTGCCCGCTGCAGGCGCCGCGCGCCACCGCGCTCCACCACCGGATTGTGGGGCTGGTGGCCGCGGCGCTGGAGCGCGCGGACGCGTGGGCGGACGTGGTGGTGGAGCGCGCGCTGGACGGGACGGGCGGCGGGCTGCGCCCCGACCTCCGCGCCCGCCACCGCGCCAGCGGGCGGGTGACGTGGGGGGACGTCTCGGTGGCGTCCCCCCTGGCGCGGGAGGTCACCGCGCGGGTGGCCGACGCCCCACTGCGGGTGGTGGCGGGCGCGGCGCGGGAGGCGGCCAAGGTGGCCAAGTACACTCCCGCGCTTCCGCCCGCCACGCCGCCGCACGCGTTCGCCCCACTGGTGTGGGAGGCGTACGGCCGCGTCGGCCCCGCCACCGACCGCTGGGTGCGGGACGCCCTTGGCGGTCCGCACTTGGCGGCGGTGCGCGGGCGCCTGATGCGTGACGTGTCGGTCGCCATCTGGCGGTCGCACGCGTGGGGCGTGGCCAATGGCTACGCCCGTTGCTTTGGTTGTGGGAGCGCGCCGGTGGGGGGGCGGGCTACTTTGAATGGTGTGGGATTGACTGCGGGCTTGGCCCGAATCGGTGAGTAGTGGAGTGGGGGGGGGGGTTACCCCCTCTCCATCCCCGAGGGAGTAGGTCGTGGGACTTGCCGTCTCTTAGCTAAAGCGATCCAAGGCGCCAGTTTAAGGCACTGGTCTTTCGAGGCGCGAGTTCGAATCTCGCCGTCATCATTGCGCATCGTTTTTGCCGTGAAATTCGTTGCGCCGGCCAACCACGATGAGCACCAGCGACAGGCAGTAGATAACGACAAGCAACTTCACGTTCCACCCTTCCACATGTACGTATGAAACATCACATCTCGCAGATTGACTCCACATCACACGCATCCCCCCCAGTCCCACCTAGAGCAGCTGGTCTGGCGTCCAAGTCCCGTGGATAGTCATGGGCATGACCGCGGGCAGCTGCAGGGTACAAACCGGCCCCGCCGCGAGGTCGTCCGCTTCCAAGATGTGAAGCACCGACGCCCGCCGGGTGCCGTCATAGCACAGCGACAACACCCACCCATCCCCTTCCACCTCCTCGGCCGCCCCTGGTGGCCGTGGCGGCACCGCGTAAGCCGCCCTTGAGGTATCACGGGCCACAAAGACGGGCTCCCCCACAATAGTCGACGGTCCCGCCCACCACTCAGCGTCATCCCCGCCCCCCGTCACGTCGGTGCGCGCCAGCCCGCCCAAGGCGTAGGACCGAACGGGACCCTCATCCCCATCTCCCCACATGTGAGACAACGCGTGGTAGGCGTAGCGGTACGGGCGGCCGGCGACTGCGGGGTGGATGGTCGGAAAGTCCCCCGAGCGGCCGGGGCGGCTCAACACCTCCCCAGCCGCGGGGTTGGCCTTGCTCATCCCCGCCGCGGCGGTTGCCGGCCGCAATGGCGGCCGCGGCGCCGACCCGCCGCCGCCTGGCATCCGCGGCAGTGGCACACGGTACCGCAGCAGCGGCGTCGGCCGCATCGCGTCATAGTCGACGTTCGAGTAGTCGGCGGTGGCGAGGCGGGACCCCAAAAAGTCGGGCGCCACGAACGAGTCGACCACCAGCTCCCCCTCCGCCTCGTACGCGTTGGCGTGGTGAAACGCAAACCCATTGACCAAGTACCGGACGGTCGTGCCGACGCCAGCCGCGGCCGCCGCGCTCCCGGGGCGCGGGACGAGGTAGAGCGCGGTCGGCTCGGAGTGGGGCGCAAGCGACATGGCCGCCCCCGCGGTGGCGGTGCCGCGCAAAAACGCGCCCACGTCCATCTCTAGCGGCGGCGCGACGAGGACGTAGTAGTTGTTTGTTGCGATGGCGTCGTGGACAAGCGTGAATCCCCCAGAGGTGACGTCCACTGTTGTCACGCCGGGGGGGGGGGAGGCGTCCGCAGAGCGATCACGCGTAACAGCACGGGGAGGACGACGGGAAGAGGCGGGAGACCCGGCGACGGCCGCCCGCTTAGCCGCCGCCACCGGCTCGGCCGTAACCGGCTCGGCCGCCACCGTCGCCGGTACCTCCCCCGTCGACGGCACCCAGCTGCCTTCGTCAAACTCGTAAATGGTCACGCGGAAGGCAGAAGGCGAGAGGCTGCCACCGCCACCCACCAGCGGCTTGACGCCAAACGCCATCATCCGGCGGGCGCCGCCGCCGCCCACCACCGGCGCCGGCCGCGGGTGCGCGCATAGCGCGTCGGCGCCCATGCCCAGCAGCCGGTCCAGCACCCGCATGCCGGTCGTCGAAACCATGGCTCCCGGTGGGGTGGCGAGCAGGCCGCCGAGCGAGTCGGGCCCGAGCGTCTCGAGCGTCCGCCCGTCCAAGGCCACGGGTGGTGCGCCTTCCCACAGCGCCAGCACCTTGCCGCCGTGGGCCACTACGTTGGTATTGGCGGTGTTTTTGACTGTCGTGTCGCCAGCGTTGGCCATATCCACAGGCCCCCATGGGGTGGGCACCCGCAGCCCGGCGGGCCGCTGCGTGCCAAAAGTCCCACGGTAGAGGACGCGCCCCGCCGCCAGCTCCGCTACATACCCATCGGTGCGAACAAACGCGTTGGCGTAGACGGCACGCCCGTCGGGAGTAAAGACGAATCGGTGGATCATGCCGTCGCCGTCAAAAGGCAGTATGTAGGGCTCCTCGGGCGCCACTGCGTCGGGGTTGACGTGACACTTTCCCGGGCCGTTGCGGAGGAGGGTGCCGACGAGGCCGGCCGGGATGGCGCCCGCCACGACATGAAGCTCCGTTGGCGAGTACTCGGCGGGGGCAGATGTGAAGTAGGCCGCCATGAGGGCCGAGATGGAGAAGGGCACCGCCTGCGGCCGGGACGCGTCCCACTGCCGACGCGACACGGGGGAGGGGGCGGCGCGGCCACCCGCCGCCGCGACAGACGCCGCCACCGGCGACGCGGTCGCGGCGGCCGTTGCTGCACCATCGTCGCCGCCCCTACCGCCGCCTCCGTCGGGCGCCACGACCATGGCCGTCGCCGGCCGCTCCCACCGACCGGCGGGGACGGCACGGCGGGCGGCCGCCGCCGCCAGGGGCGGACGGCCGACAAGGGCACCGGAGCCAAAGAAGATGGGGCCCGTCACAAAGGCGACGGGCGGGGAGGACTCCATTCTTGGGAGCGTCACCCGCTGCCAGGTCACCGAGCAGGACTGGGTGAGCAGAAGCTCGTCTGGACGGAGCAAACGACAACAGAGCCGGCAGCCGTAGGAGGTGCCGTCCGCCGCAGGTGCAGGCGGGGTCTCTACCGGCACCGTGGAGGCTGCAGCGGAGGGCAGAAGAGGTTGGCGGCGCCGCAGCGACAAGAGCGTAGTGACGGTGCCTGTCACACCAGCAGGCGCTGGAAGGTTCCCACGGCAAGGTGAGCGCTCAACAGGAGTCGCGGTACTGTTCGCACCGCGCAGTTGCACGCGTCACTCGTGCGACGCCGGCACGGCGCAGGCACTCGAGGGTAGGCCATCTTGGTTCAGTTGGTCGACAAGACGAGTCTGCTGACCCGCACCGACTGCCATATGAGACTGCGCTTCGTCCGCCGCTCTCCACCTCACGTCCGGGCCCTGGTGGTTCCAGATCAGTACTGAACGCGTCAGCGCGTGCGCGAAAACGCCCAGAGCCGTGGTGCTTATTGCAGACACCACGTATCTGACTGGTATAGTTCACGTTACCTGGCGCAATGGGCATAGATCGAAATGTACTTTGACATGGGTGTACCGCCAATGTATGTCTTGTGCTCGGGTGGCCGCCAACTACGTGTACATGTACCAACCTCTGGGCCGCTGCCGCCCGAGGGGCTCCCCTCCGCCAGCGCACTGGTGACTTGACAAGGCCCGGCGTGCGCACGCCATCCACGTAGCGTTGGGCTGGCGACTGGCGCCGTCCGCTGGCAGCCGCTCGACGCCGACGCCCCGCGGCGTCGTGGGGAGCACCCGCTCCCCTCCACTTCCCCCCCCCTCCCCCCCCTCTCCGCTGCCCCCTTTGACGGCGGCCCGGTCCCCGCGGCGGGCGCGCCGGCATGCGCGCCCACCCCCGGGCGGCGGCGGCAGCACGCACGCGGGCTTGACAGACGGCGGCACGCGCCGCGGGCGGCGGACGGCCGCGTCCGGGGTAGCAGCTCGTGGTGACGGCGGTGACGGCGGTGGCGGCGGCGGCGGCGACGGCGGCGACGGTGGCGACGGTGACGACGGTGGCGGTGGTGGCGACGGCCGCTGGTGGCAGCGGCGGTGGCAGCGGTGGTGGTGGCAGCGGCGGGGGTGGGGCAGTCTTGCAACGACCCGTGGCAGGAGCGGGGGAGGGGAGGGGTCCGAGGGGGTGGAGAGGGTGGGGTGTGGACCCTGCGGGGGTGGCGGGTGGGCGCGCCGGATCCGGTAGCCCGACACGGCAGGTCGCCGCTCCGTCGCTTGTGACCGCCGCGCGGCGCGGGCGGCGCGCGCCGCCGCACCCGCCAGGGTGCGCGCACCATGGCCGACGCGCCGTCGCGGGTGCCGCTCGTCGGCTACGCGCGGCTGCCAGGCGGCCCGCCCGGCGGGGGGCAGGGCGGGGGGGACGCCCCTGCCCCTGCGTCGGCTGCCGTCGCCGCTGCCGCCGCCGCTGCCGCTGGTGCTGCTGCTGTGGGAGGTGCCGCCGGCGGCGGTGGCACCCCGTCGCCGCTCGACGGGGGCGGCGGCAGCAGTGGTGACCGTGGAGGGGGGGGCGGCCGGCAGGCGCTGTCGTCGACGGCGGCACCGTCGGGGAGGCTAGGCGCCGGCGCGTCGGCTGGGGGGGAAGCGGCCCGCGGTGGCCGCGCGGCAGCGGGGGGGGGGAGGGCAGCGGCGGCGGGTCGTTCCGCGCGTGGCGCCAGTGGCGGCGGCGGTGGTGGTGGCGGCGGCGGTGGGGGTGGCGGCGGCGGCGGCGCCCCCCGCCCCGCGGGTGGGTTTGTGCACCGGGAGAGCACGCGGGTGCGGTCCAACGTGGCGGAGCAGGTGCGACGGGACCTGCACCCGGCGAGCCTGCTGCTGACGCTCGCGCTCGTGTCGGCCGAGGTGGCTGCCGAGGTGGGTGTGCTGGTCGTCAGCCAGGGCGCGCCGTGTGACCGTCCGCTGCGGCCGTGGCTGCTCGTGCTGATTGTGCTACAGCTCGCGACGATTGTGCTCAGCGCGATGCGTACGTTTTTTTAGGGGGGTGGGGGGGGCGGGGGGGGTTCCCACGCGGCTGTGTGCAGTATGGTTGTTGGGATGGGAGGCGCTTGGGCTGTTGTGGAGGGGAGGCATCTTTGGGCGATTGGTCGTGATGGGGCGGGGGCCGGGGGTGTGGGAGGCAGAGGGCTTCTCGTGGGCCGCGCTGTGCGCCGGGATTGCCCTGCCCGTCTGGGCGGCTCCCGTGCCGGGTGGGTTTGTTGATGCAGGGGGACGTCAGCCCTGGTTTGGGTTTGTGGTGGTACGCGCTGGCAGCTGTCTGTGGTCCATGCGTGGGAACCTGCTGCTGACGCTTCTTGTGGGTATTGCTCGTGGTGCGTACCGTGACGTTTTCTGGTCTGGCGCAATGGTCTCCTGCATGTTTGGCCCTGTGTTGTATGCTTACCATTTCCCTCTCCCCGCGTTTTCCTTCCTTCTGTCCATCTTTTCCTTTCTGTTATCTTGCCGCAGGCATCAACAATGCACGGTCGCGCAACGCACGGCTGGCCGCCGAAGAGGCGGGCGAGGAGGCTGGCGGCGGTGGTGCGGCGGCGGCTTCCCCCAGCGGGGCGGCTCCCCCGCTGCTGCCGGTGACCGCGATGGAGCCCGCGGCACGGTGGCCCCGCGCCGAGGCCGACGCGCGCGAGGCGGACCGACGGGACCTGGTCGTCAGCGAGTACCTCCGCCAGATCAACTGGTGGTTCCTCGTGTGCTTTGTGCTCAGCTCCGTGTGGGTGTCCAACGGGGGCACATGCGTACGTTTTTGTTTTTTTCGTCTGTGGTGTTTGTTTTTTTCGCTGCGGTGGGGGAAACGCGTCCGTAGCGCAGAAGAGGATGGCGAGCTATTGCACTTCTGGGCGGCTGTGCTGCGCGCTGCTGGGGGATGTCTGCGCGCTGCTGTTGGCTGTGGGGTGACTGTGTGCTGGGTGGGAACCGCTGCTGGCGGTTGCTGGCGAACACGCGTAGGGCGATGCGCGGCGTCGGCGGGTGCGGAGCCTGACCATCTAGGTCGCACGCACCGCTGTTGGTTTGCACGCGCTTGGTGTGGCTCTTGTTGCGCTTCCTTTCCATCTATGCTCACACGTTCACGGTGCTGCCTGGTCTCGTCTGCGCCCCATCGCTATCGAGTGCCCTCGGCTGTGTGGGACCGCCTTTTGTTCTTTGTCCTCCTACCTTCCCCCCACTGTAGGCTCAGACCGCACCTCACCTGTACCGCCTGGCCGTGGCTCTCACCGTCATCTACTACGCACTCCTGTTCCTTCCCCTGGCCTGCTTTTGCCTCATTGTGTGTTGCCTTCCCCTCTTCATCGTCCTCTACCGCCTTGCCCTCCCCTACGCCGAGCGCGAATGGCGGCGCGCCCGCTCGGCCGACGAAGCACAGCTGGCAGCGTTGCCGTCCACCCCCTACACACCCGGCATGCTGTCCTCGTCGGCGGGCAGCGGCGGCAGCGCCGTCGTGGCGGGTAGCAGTCCCACCGCTGCTACCACCACCACCACCACCACCACCACCACCCCTTCCGCGACTCTTACGGTCGCGGATGGTGGTATTGTCGCGGCGAGCTCCGCCGGGTCCGCGGAGGGGGAGGAGGAGGATGAGGCCACCTGCGTCATTTGCCTGTGCGAGTACGCGACGGGGGAGCTGGTGACCTTCCTACCATGCCACCACCACTACCACCAGTCGTGCATCCGCGAGTGGCTGTCGACGGACAAGAGCTGCCCGCTGTGCAAGCAGGACATTGACGCGGGAGCGGTGGCGGCCGCCGCCGCGGCCGCGTCGGCCGCGGCGGGGGGAGACGCGGCCGACACGGGGGGGGCGGCGGGCCCGACCGCCCCGGCGGGGGGGGGAGGGGGGACGGCGCTGGCCAGTGGCTCGCCCTCTGGGCCGTCGTCGCGGGGAGGGCGGGAAGAGGGGGGGTCGTCGGGAAGAGAGGAGGAGCGTCTATCGTCCCAGGTGTAAAGAGAAACACGGGTCGACCATGTCGTATATCTTCTTTTTGCTGTTCCCCTCGCTCCGTTGCGCGGCCTCACGACCCGCCGAGCGGCAGGCTGGGGTAGGCGGTGCTACTGGCGGTCTCCAGCCAGGTACCCACGGACTGGCGACAGGTCCAGTGGTCCGCTATCTGCCGTGGCATCCAGAGGCACCCATGCTGCTTACCAGTCGGCGCCCAGCAGGGCGACCATGGTGCGGAGAGTGCCTGGCAGGTAGGCCCCCAAAATGGCCAAGGCGTAACGCGTTACAACCTCAACAGGTCGTTTGCAGTCACCCCTCTGCACGGCCACGTCAAGCGGCGGACGCAGCCGCCACTCCCTCTCCCCGCATCTCCCCAACGCCCTCCAGCGGCCGGGTGTAGCGGCGGAGCCAGTCAATGGCGGCCGCGTCACCCGACGCCTCCACCCCCGGCGCCACCTCTGCCCACACGCGCGCGTGGTACGCGTCCACCCACGCCACCTCCGCGGCGGTGAGCAGCGCCACGTCGATCAGCCCCCGGTCCAGCGGCACGAGCGTCAGCTCCCGGAAGCGCATGTAGCCACCGCCGCCAAACGAGCCCGCCGTCTCGGCCGGGATCACCTCCACCAGGTTCTCTATGCGAATGCCAAACGCGCCGTCCTCGTAGTAGCCAGGCTCGTTGCTGACGACCATCCCCACCGCCAGCGCCGTCCCGTTGGCCGCCGGCCGCGGCGCGATGGAGTGGGGGCCCTCGTGCACGTTGAGCGCCGCGCCCACCCCGTGGCCCGTGCCGTGGCGGTAATCGAGGCCCGCCCGCCACAGCGGCAGCCGCGCGAGCGCGTCGAGCATCAGGCCGGTGGTGCCGGGCGGGAAGACCGCCGACGCGAGCGCGATATGGCCCTGCAAGACGCGGGTGAAGCAGCCCCGCTGGTAGGCCGTCGGCGTGCCGTGGTGCATCGTCCGCGTCACGTCCGTGGTGCCGTCCACGTACTGGCCGCCCGAGTCGAGCAGGTACATGTCCTCCGCCGTGACCGACGCGGTGCTGCCCGCGCCCGCCGCCGAGTAGTGGATAATGGCGCCGTTGGCGCCTGACCCGGAAATGGTCTCAAAGGAGGGGGTGAAAAAGTGGGGCATCCCCGCGCGGTACGTCTCCAGCACGTCCGCGGCGGTCGTCTCGCGGACGCCCTCAGCGGGCGCCGCCGCGACGGCGCCCGACAGCCAGGTGAGGAAGCGCACCAGCGCGACCGCATCGCGGACGTGCGCGGCGCGCATGCCCGCCAACTCTGCCGAGTTCTTTACCGCCTTGGCCGCCGACACCGGCGACGGCGCGGTCACGACGGCCGCCTCGTTGGCACGGTCCACCCCCGCGGCGGCGTCGTACAGCGCCACCGACGCGGACGCGGCGTCGACCCAAATGGCCTTGCCCGCCGCCGCCAGCGCCGCCACGTCCTCCATGATCGCCTCGTATGCGCAGACGGTTACGCCCGACGTGGCGAGGTGCAGCTCCGCGTCGCTGCCCGGTACCACCTTGCCCGGCTGCAAGTACAGGCGCACGGCGTCGGCGGTGACGAGCGCGTAGCTGAGCACCGTCGGCGTGTACGGCACGTCCTCCCCGCGGATGTTGAGGAGCCACGCGACCTCATCGAGCATGCACACGGCCAGCGCGTCGGCGTGGCGCTCGGCCATCGCCTCGCGCATCCGCGCGACCTTGGCCGCCACCTCCTCTCCCGCCACCCCCGCCGGGTGCACGCGGACGGGGCCAGCGGGGAGAGGCGGGCGCGCCGCGCCCCACACCTCGTCCACGGGGTTAGACGACACGTACGCGAGGCGCCGCGGTGCCTCCCCCTCCTCCCCCCCGCCAGCGCCGTTGCTCGCCAGTGCAGCGGCCAGCGCGCGGCCGCCGTCCACCGAGTGTACGGTCGCGTCAATGCCGACGACCCCCCCCGGCGGCACCGTCGAGGCGAGCAGGTCGGCCAGTGACGGCGTGCCCGGGATGCCCGCCCGCATCAGCGTCCACTCGGCCGACAGCTGCGCTTCCGCTTGCAAAAAGTAGCGGCCGTCGGTCCACAGGTACGCGTCCGTGGCGGTCACCAGCGCCGTGCCGGCGCTGCCGGTGAAGCCCGTCGCCCACGCGCGACGGCAAAAGGCCGGGGGGGGGGCCTCTGAGTTGTGCGGGTCCGCCGACGGGATGACAAAGGCGTGCAGCTGCCGCCGCGCGAGCGCAGACCGCAGCGCCGCGAGGCGGCCGGCGGGCGTCGCGGTGTCGGCGGCCGCGCCGCTGGCGCTGGCGCCGTCGCCACCGCCGCCGCCGCCGCCCGCCACCGCCGCCGTCATGCGAACCTGCCCAGAGGCGCCGCCGCCGGTGCGGGTGGCACGCCGCGGCGCGCGGCGGGCGCGCACGCCGCCGCCGGGTGGGGCGGGGGCGGCCCACCAGGCGGGGCCGCGGCGGCACGCAGCGCGGGCGGCGGCGGCGCCGCCGGCGGCGCGGCAGGGGATGGCGGCAGCCGCCACAAAGGCGGTGGAGGGTGCCATGGGGAGGGCGGCGTGGCGAGCGGGCGGAAGGGGAGGGGGGGAAGGGAAGGGAGCGGAGGGGGGAGGGTGGGAGGAAGGGCGGGGCGGCGGGGGGAGGAGATTGGTTGATGACGGCGGACAGGTAAAAGCCGGCCGCAGCGGATGCGCGTCGCAGGGCGAGGGGTCGTAGGGGGAGGGACAGGCGCGCCCGGCCGAGGGGGCGTCCGTTGGCGGCGCCAGTGGCGCACGGTACACCCGATGCAGACGAGGCGAGCACGTCGGTCGACGGCGGCAGTGACGAGGGAGACGACACTCGAATGTGGACAGAAAAGAGGCGGCGTAGTGGAAGGACGTGGGGGTGAGACGGTTCGCTCGCAGGCCGCTGCACGCCACGTGTCTGCGCGGGATCTGGCTGATGGAGGACACGTGCAAGGCAGAACCGAGGTGCACACAGAAAAAAAAACAAAAAAAACACGACACACAAAGAATACACTACGGCGTCGGCCGGTGCGGGTGCACTGGCCGCGCGCCCACGACACAAGCCTCACCCCGCCAGCGGCTCGTCGCCGTCGCACCGCCAGCGGTTCTCCCCCTCTCACCCCGCCGGCGGCTCGTGTGCCCCGTTCTCACAGGCCGCTGTGCCCCTCCCCGCCCCCCGTGCCCGTGTAGTAGGCGCGCACGCGGCGCGGGTCGGCGCGGAAGCCGCGCCATCCGGCGCCGTTTTGGTTCCACGCCACCCGCCCACGGAGCTGCTCGATGCAAATCTCCTCGGAGCAGGTGCACCAGCTGTAGCTGGCGTTGGTCGACGCCTGCCGAATGACGTCGCCGAGCGGGTTGACGTTGCCGTGGGGGGACGCCTCGTTGTCCACCGCCTGGATGTCCACGCAGCAGACGACTGTCCGGGGGCGGTAGAGAGCGGGGGCAGTACGGAGCGGAAGGGGCGGAGAGAGTCCACCGTTGCAGGCAGTGCAGAGGGAAGGCAGCAAAGCATGGAATGAGATCAAGCAAAGAACGGGGGGGAAACAGAAACAGAACGGGATATGTGGTGGGCAGGCGCATGTGAGAAGAAGCTCAATAAAGAGATAGGAAAACACAGAGTTCACCACGACCCGCGGGAGCGCGCTTGCCGCCATGTCCTGTCACAGGCGCAGTGAGACAGGTGGACCCACACGCCAGAAAAACGTACAGTGATGAGAGCCGTCGAAAGGAAAGCAGTGCTGGGTCGCCGGGTGCGACAGGTCCAGCGTACCACACGGGCGGGACGTGTCCGGCCCGCGGTCGTTGGCTGCCGCCGCCAGCCCCACGACGGCGGCGGCGGCGGCAGTGGCCACCGCAGCGGCCGCCGCCACCGACGTGGCCGTGCGGGTGGCGCGGCGGCGCGTCGACGGCCTGTCCATGGTGGGCAGGGAGGAACGGTGTAACGGAGAGCAGTAGGTGGGTGCAGGCACAGCGCAGCAAGGAGGGACGCCGCAAAAGGGCAAGGGGGAGCTCGCAGTCGCCAGCGTCGGCAGCGGCGGAGAAACAAGTGACAGCGTCTCGGTCGGCACCAGCGTCGACAAGAGCGTCAGCTGGTGGCGGCTGGGGCAACGGAGGCGAGTTCGAGGTGGTTGTTGAGACGGAAGGGGTGGCGCTTGGGGAGCAAGGCCCTTTGCAGCAGCCTGGTCGTGGAGGCAATTAGAGCCGCTGAGAGGTCCAGGCGGGTGTCGGGAGACGTCAAACAAATTGAAACAACCACTGTATACAGTACGGCGTTGCCCCGGATGGACTTGGAATATATGGCGGCGACTCTGATGGACTTGGAAAACGTGTCAGGCTCACCGCGCACCCAGTGGGCGGTCGGCGCTACCCCGCCGAAGCCAGACTTGGCGGTGCTTTGGATCCGCACACAGCACCTCAAGAAAAGCCGAATCAGAAGGGATTCTAACTATCCGAGCGGCACGAGAGCTTAGTAAGACGAATCCTCTCTCGACACGATCGCCAGACGGTTATAAAGGCCTCGTGCTCAACGAGACGAAATTATAAGTGTCAGTCGAGACCTGTTCAGCCCTCGTGCAGTGGTGGATCGGAAATCAGCTCGCGAGCGCGAGTCCTGAAGCGATCTCGTGCGCCATCTACTCGCGGGTCTGCCGACAGCCTGGCAGTCGTCGCTGCTCAGTGTCGGCAGAGGCCACGGTGTCCGGGCCGTGGCAATTGCCGCGGACGGCATGGCACGCCGGTTCACGGTAGACGTCGTCGGGGCACACAGCCGGCGAGGCCGGTGGCGCATCTGCCTCATCGATCCCCATCCCCCTCCTCCCCTCCCCTCCCCTCCTTGGCGCCGCCGCAGGGTGGTCGGAGCGCATCGAGCGGGACGAGGCGGACGCGCTCCGCTGGCGGGTGGTGGATGAGCTCGTCGTCCACCGCGCGCTGCTGGCTCAGTACTGCGTGCTCGGCCTGGACGCCGACGGCGGCGGCGCCACGCCCGCCGGCGACGCCGCGTTTGGTGACTACTGCCGGCGGATGCGGCAGCCAAAGACGTACGTGGGCGGGCGTCCAAACAGGGGTGAGCGGGGGCGCGAGTGGGAGTGGGCGCCGCTTGGGTTTGATGGACAGAAAGCAGCGGCGGGGAGGGGGCTGGCTGTGCGTGAGGCGCGGTGGAACACCACTGCGCCAGGAAAAAAAAGAGAACACGGTCAGCGCCGAGGAAAAATATACAGAAAATAGGAATCGATGCAGACTCGCATGGTGACTTCGTATGGGCACAACCAGAAAGATCTGCCCCGATTTATTGCACCATAGTGGGAAGGCTTGGGGGTTCACGGAGCGATGTGGTCGATAGCGGGGTGGACGAGAGATGGTGCGTACCACTGGCGCACCCTCCGCGAGAACCGGCGTGAAAAAGCCTCTTGAATTGTGGATGTATTTTCTATAACTCGTTCTTTTTCAGATCCCAGCGACCACCCTCAACTGGGTGTGGGTGGCGCGTGCGCCGTGTTTCGCTGGCGTGGCCGCCCTGTCGCGATAAAGTAGCCTGAGTTGCCCGACAAATCCGTACAGTTCACAGTCGGATGCATAATTAGAATTGTCAGCACGTCGAGCAGTCGCGCGAGAGACCTCCCGTTGGACCCGGCTGCGGTGCGCGCGCTCTTTGGGCCTGGAGTGCAGCCCACATGCCGACCCAGGCGGTGCGCGTCCCTCCACTCGGGCAGTCGTCGCTCCCTCCCTGCGCCCCGCCCGCCCCCCGTTCCTATCTCTGTGCCGTGCTGGTCACGCCGCTTCCCTTGCACGCCCGCCACGCCTCGACGGGCCTACGACGTACGCGCCCTGCCCCCGACTGTTACATGGTATGCACGTGCGGCGTGCGTTGAAGGGAGAGGACATTGCGCAATGGCACGGGGGAGAGAGCGTCACGTTGGTGACTCGTGTGACGCTGTCGGTGCCTTGGGGTTCGTGCAGTTGCGGCAGGCGGGTTGTGGTGGGGCGCACTGTGGGTGTTGACGTCCTGACAACGGATGAACACTGACACATGGCCTGTTTGTGTTGTTGGGGTGTTCCTGTTGCTATCGCTTCTCGTTCGTGGCATGCTGGTGGTACCTGGTTGTGTCTGCCCTTCTCGTGGGGGTTATGCGGCTGGTTTGTGGACGTGCACGGCAGGGGACGGGGTGGGGTGTACATGTGAACAGGGGGGTGCGGGGGGCGTTATGGTGTGGGACGGATAGGCAGAGCAAAAAACAACTTGCGGCCGCCAGTTCTTCAGCCCTACGCGAGAGGACCTCATATCCTCTCGTGCCCGAGAGACGTGGCTAATGATCGCTCTCGAGTTCTCCATGGATCGTGGCCACGAGTCGTCCACCTATCGCGATGTCGATTGGATTCGCACTGGCGCGGAAGAACGGTGGATAGGTCTTGGCCACTATGGAATCAGAGCTCTTGACCACCTACAGCAGCGCACTATCTTACATACGCTATCGATGTATATTGGATTCGAACTGGACGTCGAGAGCTCCTATCTGATAATTTGACGGCTTTCTTGAGGTGCTGTGCATCGCGGCGTTCGTGTGCCGGTGGCATCGGCGGCCGCGGCAGGTCGGCGACGCCCCGCCCGGCCGACAGGCTTTCTCCTCCACGTCGTGGGACGCCCCGGCGTTACCCAAGCATTCCCTGTGGGTGGCTTCCTCCACCCGTCGTTCACGATGCTCTCCATGGCCGCGTCGGTGGCGCGGCGCGGCAGCCGCCACCTGTGCCGCGCCGGCGCCTTCCCGGCGCCCCCCCCCCCCGTCGGCGGCGGCGCCCCCCATCACTCCCTCTTTCCCCCCCCTTCCCCCCTTTCCTGCTTAGCGGCAGCGTCATCCCCCGTCGTCGCGTCGCCGGCGGCCGCCGCCGCCACCGCCGCCGCCGCCGCCGCCGCCGCCTCGGTCCGCGGCGCAAAGACGCTCGCCGGCGCGTCGCTGCTTGGCCGGCGCGACCGGATCCCCCCCCCCATTGACGCCGATGGCGCGCCGCTGGGCGCGCCCTTGACGCGGCCGCGCCGGCGGCAGCAGCGGCGGTCGTCCCCCTACCTCGCCCCCGCCGACGACGCGCCCGCCGCGCGGCCGGTGTACCCCAAGCGCAAGTCCCCGTTCAAGCGCGCCGCCGCCATCATCGCGGCGCTCAACGAGGAGGAGGCGGCGGCCATGGTCCTGTCGGGCCGCGCCGTCGTGCCGGCGGCCGCGCCGGCCATGGCGCCGGGCGACGTTATCCGCGTGTCGTACCTGCGGGGGCCCGCTGACGCGGCCACCGCCGCCGCCGCCGCCGCCGCCACGACGCCGTCTGCCGGTGGTGGCGCCGCCGCGGAGCCGCCGCTGGCACACTTTACGGGCGTCGTCATGCGCATCCGCCGGTCGGGCCTGGGCAGCACCTTTGTGCTGCGCAACGTGGTGGACGGCGTCGCGGTGGAGCGCGGCTGGATGACCTACTCCCCGCTGGTGCGCAAAGTGGAGCTGCTGTGGCGGAAAAAGGTGCGGCGGGCCAAGCTCTACTACCTCCGCGACAAGCCGCTGCGGGAGAGCACGTTTGGGTCCGCCGCGCTCCGGCCGGGGCGTGCCGAGGAGGGGGAGGGGGGGCAGGTTGAGGGGCGCCCGTGAGTGGCCGCGTTTGGGGTTTTGGAGTGGGCGTCGGCGGAGGGGGGGGGGGGGGGGGGGGGGGGGAGGGGTGGGTGTGGGCGCAGTCTGTGCGAGGTCATGGTGACCATTGTGGGAGACGGGGGTGGGTGCTGTTGGCAGCCATGTGTGGGTTGCGGGATGCGGGCATGGGAGGGCACGCCCGGCAGCGTGGGCGGCGCCCGCCGTGGTCGCCCGCGGCTGCGGTCATGTCTGTCCCGCCTGGGCCGTACGGCCGCCCCGCTCGGCTCGTTCCCAGCGCGTTTGTTCTCATCCCTGCCCCTGCCCCTTTCCACGGTGGCACCTCTTCCCCCGTCCCATCCCGTTCCCAGCTCCTTGCCCGTCCTCACCCCGCCATAGCACAGCATCCAATCCACCCCCCCCCCTTCCACACCGGGTGGCTGTGACCTTGGAAAGAACCATGAGCGAGACCGGTCAGCGGGTACGAGCGGAGAAATCCAAAGAAGTAAAGCAAACCAAGGACAGGGCGGCAGCACCGAGAGGCGCACCGGCGGTGACGACGGCGGGAGGCGGTCCAGCGCCGCTCTCCTCATGTGGCGTATCCCTGCGCTGGGCCACTACTGGCCGGCCCACCTCCGCGGCGAGCCACCGCCAGTGGCTACCCGTTGGGTGTGTCCCGTATCGGCCAGCCGACGCTTGGCGCGTCGCGTCAGGGGTCGCTCCCCCACCGCCCTACCAGCACGCTTGACAGTTATGGTCATCTGTGCAGTGACCGCATACTTCCCCGCCGGCCGTCTGGGGCAAAGCAACAACGCAAGCCAAGACCCCCACACGCATCCCCGTTGCTGCAAGGCGCAAAGGCGCCCATCCTCCCCCCCCCCCCCCACACCGTACGCCACCGTCCCCCCCGCGGGTCGCTCTGCCCCCACCCAAGCGCCGCCCCTGCCTCTGCGCACGGTGCGGGAGGGCTCTGCTGCCGCCGACGCGGCACCCCCCGTCGCGTCCTCCCTCGCAACGTCCCTCGTGGGGGGGGCACGCCGCGTCGACCGCACGCCGCGGGCGGGCCGCGGCGCAACGCCCTCACCGCCCCCGCCGCGGCGGCGGGGCGGACAGGGGGGGGAAGGCGGCCGGCGGCGGCAGACGGCCGCGCGGGGACACACGCTGCCGGTGGCGCCCCGCCACGGCTCGAGGGTCGGCGGACCCCGTCGGCGTGCGACGCGGCAAGGAGGGCGAGAAGGGGGGGGGGGGGGGGGGGGAGGGGGGGGGAAAGCGTGAGGACGGGGGGGGGAGGCGGAGCGGACGACGGGCGGCCCGCCCCCCCCCCTCATGCCCTGGGCGTCCGCGGCAGCCACCGCCGTGCCGGCGTGGCGGTGGCCGCCGGGGAGCCCGCGGCGGCGGCGCCCGCGGCGGGCGCCGACAGCTTGCGGGTGGACAGGAAGAGCGCGCGGCGGGAGGGCGAGCGCCCCACCGACCCCGCCGCCGCCGACGCGCCGCTGGCGGTCCGCGTCACCGCCGCGCGCGCCGACGGCAGCAGCCGTGAGGCGGGGCGTGCCGCCGGCCGGTCACCGCCGCCGGTGTCGCCGCCGGTGTCGTCGCCGCGGTCGCGGGTGCGGAACGACAGCAGCGGCATGGACGAGCCGTTGGGGGGCGGCGGCTCCGCGGCGGCCGCGGCGGCCGCGGCGGCGGTGGCGGCGGCGGCGGCGGCGGCACCGGCGGTGGTGGCGGTGGTGGCACCGGCGGTGGTGGTGGTGGTGGTGGTGGGGGCGGACCGGCCGGTGGAGACGGACGGCTCCAGCGGGGGGACGTCGGCCATCTCCCCCGCCACCGGGGGGACCGCCGCCGCGGCAGCCGGTGGGGAGGCGGTGGCCGCCGCTGGCGTCGGCGCCGCCGCCCCCGCCGTCGCCATTGCCGTCGCCACTGGCAGCGGCGGCTGCGGCGGCAACGACAAGGCGGCCGCAGACGCGCCGCCGGCACCCGCCGACCCGTGCGAGCTAGACGAGTGGGTGGCGGTCGAGCCGGGCTCCGCCGCCCGCCCGCCGCCACCACCGCCGCCGCTGCCGCCACCACCGCCGCCGCCGCCACCGCCGCCACCGCCGCCGCCGCCGCCGCGCGCGGCGACGACCGCCGACGTTGCCGTCCATGGCCCGGTCGAGCCGTCCGTCTCGGTCGACGAGGCCGTGACGGTCCCCCCCAGCCGCGGCGGCGGGCCGTCACCGCCCGCGCCGTCCGCGTCGCCGGCCGTCGCCGAGCGCGGGCGGCGCGGCTCTCCCAGCGCGTCGCCGCCCGCCTGCGCTCCGCCCTCCCGACCGCCAACCCCGCCCGCCGCCGCCGCCGCCGCCGCCGCCGCCGCCACCGCCGCCGCCGCCGCCGCCGTCGCCGCCGCCGCCGTCGCCGCCGACGCGGACGACACGGAGCGCAGGCGGACCACCCCACCGCCCTTGCCCGGCTCTGCCGACAGCCCCACGGCGCTAACGACGCCGCCCGTGCGCTCAAAGACGTCAATGAGGTCCGCGACGCGCGCGGTGCCGGCCGCGCCACGCTCGGTGGCGCCCCCCCTCCCCACGCCGCCACCATCAACCGACGCGTCGGTGGCGGCGCCGTCGGCACCGCCGCCGTCACTACCGCCACCGCCGCCACCGCCGCCGCCACCACCACCACTGCCGCCGCCACCGCCGCCACCGCCGCCGCCGCTGCCGCCGCCGCCGCCACGGCGCGGCGCCGACGCGGCCGTCAGGGGTATCCCCCTGACGCCCGCCTCCTCCGCCTCCCGCCGCGCCCGTGCCGTCGCCTCCCGCGCGTCATACTCGGCGGCCAGGTCCACCACCCCCCGCCGCGGGTGGCCCACCGACGCCGCGCCGTCCACGCCGGCCGCCGCACCGGGCGCGGCGTCGACGGGTACCGCCGCCGCTGACGCCGCCGCCGCGGCGGCGTCGGCGGCGGCCCCCCCCAGGTCGGCGGCGGCCGGGAGCCCCAAGTCCCCCGCCGACAGCACCCGCGAGCCGCCCCGTCGCGGGGGGTGCTCCCCCGGGGTGCCGCCCCCCCACAGGCTGCCGCCGTCCTCCCCGCCACCCGTCAGCGTGCCATCCGCACTGGTCGCCGCCTCCCCGCTGCCGTCCCTGCCGGCGCGGCGGCCAACGCCGCTGCCGGCACGGCGGTGACGCGGACCTCCCCCCCCTCGGCGGCGCCGCCACCACCACCACCACCACCACCACCGCCACCGCCACCGCCACCGCCACCGCCGCCACCGCCACCGCCACCGCCGCCGACGCCGCCGACGCCGTCTGCGCGCCCCCCCGCGCCCGCCGTCGTCCACCGGCGGGGCCGGAGGGAGCGCAACGAGTTGGTCCGCGGGAACGCCTTGGCCCGCCCGGCGGCGGGCGCCACCGCCCGGCGGAAGCGGGAGAGGAAGGAGCGGCGGGGGGGGGGCGGCGCCCCGTCCATGGTCACCCGCACAAGGAGAGGGGAGGGGGGTGGGGTGGGGGGGGGTGGGGTGGGGGGGGTGTCGCCGGCCGCCGCCACAGACGGCGCCGGCAGCGACGAAAGGGTGTGGGGGCGTCCAAAGGGGAAGGGGGGGGGGGGGGAGGGGAGGGGCGGGGGAGGGGAGGGAGGGGGGGGAGGGGGGGGGGGGGTCGCCCGGTGCCCCGTGCAAACAAAGGGGCCACCCGCACCCCACTCACGGCGGCGGCAGACAAACGGGGGAGGGGGGAGGGGGGGGGGGAGAGGACACCCCCGCCGCGCGTGTGCAAAGGGGGCGGAAGCGACGCGCCGGCGCGCGCGCGGGAGGCACGCCGCACGGGCTGTCAAGTCGTGCGGGCGGCGGTAAGCCAGCGGCGCAGCACCGCCCCCCCCCCCCCCCCCGCGGCACCCGACCGACCGACCGGCCGTCCGCACCCCGCGTCGCGCCCCCCCGCCACCCCCCCCGCGGACGGCGGCAGCAGCAGCGGCGGCCGCGGCGGGGGACGCCCCGCCCGCGGCGGCAAGCGCGGCGGGCGTTGCGGGCGTCGACGCACCGGCGGCGGCACGCGGGGCGGCGGCGGCAGCCGCGGTGGCGGTCACGGCGAGGGGTGTGGCTGATGCGAGGGTGGGGGAGGGTGGGGGGGGGGGGGGGGGGGGGGGACCGCCCCGCTCTTGAACGCCGCGCGCGCCCCGTGGAGGGGGGGGGGGACGGTGGTCGGCGCGGTCGGTGATGACGGGGGGGGGGGGGGGGGACGCCGCGGCGGCCGCGTGGGGGCCGCGGCGGGGGTCCCTTTGGGGCGGTCGGCCGCCGCCGCCGCCGGCCGGCCGCCGTGCGCCGCGGCGGGTCGGGAGTGCCCTGGCGTGGCGCCCCGCCGGCGGGTGCCGCGGCGGCACGGCACGGCGAGGCGGGGATGGCCGCCGTCCCGCCCGTGTGGCGGCGGGCACGCGGCGTGGCGCTGCCGCGGTCTCCTCCCCCCCCCCCCCCCGCGCCCGTTTCCCCCCCCCGCCCCGCCCCACGCACAGCCCCCCGCACGCGCGTCACGGCCGTGCGGGCGGCCCGGGTACGGTCGGCCACCCCACCACCCACCCCCCCCCCCACCTCTGCTCCCCCGCCGCCGCGGTCACTGGTGCGACCGTCCCGACCCCGCGCGCGGCTGGCGGTACACGCCATACGAGTGGCTGGCCGCCCGCCGGTGCCCGCTGGCGGATATCCCCCATCCGTGGGCGGCCAGACGCGGTGCAAAAAGGGGGGGCGGCTGCGACGCGCCCGGCCGTGGGGTGTGCCGTGGGTGTGCCGTGGCACGTACGGCGCGGGCGTAGGGGGGAAGGAAGGGGGGCAGGGGGGGGGGGGGGGGGAACGACAGCGGGGAGGGGAGGGGGGGGAGGGAGGGGGGGGGGGGGGGGGGAGGCGGCGGCCGACCGCACCGGTGGAAGGGGGGGGGAAGGGGGAGCACGCCGTTGGTGCCACCGGGACGGCCCACCCGCCAGCGGGCGGCGACGCAGAGCGGCGGCGACGGCACCCCCGCGCGGGGTGGGTGTCTGCCTACTGGCACAGCGGGGAGCAGAGGGGGGGGAGGGCGACGGCGATTACCACTCCCCCCACCTCCCCCCCCCCCCCCGCCCCCAACCGCGGCACGCCGTCGCCACCCAGGCACAGACGGCGGCTGGCGGCACGCCGCGCGTACCGCGGCGCGGTCGGCCGGGGCGGCCGCTGTGGCGGTGGCGTGACGCGCCCCCCCCCCCCCCCCCCCCCCAAGCCGCGCGCGGCGGCCGCGTCTGGCGGGGCGGCCGCCGGCCGACCGCCGCCGCGCCCGTGCGCGGCACGCCCTGCGGCGGCCGCCGGCAGCGGCGGCCGCCCCGCGCAGCGGCGGCCGCGGCGGGCGGGGCGGGTGGTGCCGTTCCGCCCCCTCCCCCCCCCCCCCGCAACCGCGGGACGCGACCGCCGTGGGCGTGGCGGTAGGGGCAGCGGCGCAACGCACCCGACCCGCCACGCCGTGGGGGTGCGTCGTTTGGGGGGGGGGGGGGGGGTGGGGGGGCTCCGACCGCCGCGGCTGGCGCCCGCCGTCGCCGGCCGGCCGGCCGCGCGTGGGTGTGCGCCCGCCGCGGCTGGGTGGCCCGACGGGGACGCGGCGGGGAAGAGGGGGGGGGAGGGGGGGGGGGGGGGTGCGGCCGGCAATGACGGGCGCGCCCGCGGCGGCGGCGGCGGTGGCGGCCGCCGCTGCCGGCAACCGCGGCGCGCGATCTGGGGGCGGCCGCGCCGGGACGGGGCGGCGGGGCCACACCTCGCGGGGGGGGGGGGGGGGGGGGGGGCGCCGCGTGGAAGGGCGGCCGCGGACGCGGCCTGGCACGTGGCCGCCGCCTTACACAAACGGCTGGCCGCGCAGCGTGTCCCACAGCGGGGAGACGCCGCCGCGGTGCCGGCCGCGGCGGCGGCCGCGGGGGGCGAGCGACGGGGGGGGGGGGCGCCGCCGCCGCGGCGGCGGGGGTGTGTGTCGGAACGGGGCGACGGGCGGCGCGCTGTGGGCGCCGCTCACGTTTGCGGCAGTGGGCGGCCGCTTTGGTTGCACCGCGCTGCGGGTGGGGGTGGTCTCCCGACGAGGGGCGGCCCGCTGGGACCAGCAGCTGGCGCAAGCGGGCTCTCTGCTGTGCAGAGCCCGTCTTCGAGGCGGACGACGCTTCCAGTCAACGCATCGCTCGGTCGGAACAAGGGGCTGGTGTCCGACAGAACAGCGCTCCAACGGACGTACTTGAAATTCACTGGTGGATACAAGCTACCACTCCTGCAAGCAAAGAAACAACTACGATCAAACGCATATCCGAAAAACTAATTTCCATCGGAACCAAACTGTTAATTCTTTTATGCTGCAATCGACTTGGCAATCGGCGGTTTTTCTTTCGGGATGACGTGTCGTTCCATGCGCGTCAGAAAATCATTAACGAAAGTGGTGGGAGTTACGCCGTGCCATCGTGTGCTTAACCGCGGTGCGCTTGCCCGCTTCCTGGTCCCGCCCGAGCGCGCCGCCAGCGTCTGCCCGCGCCGGGCAACGGCCGTTGCCGGCCACCCTCACTTGGCTCGCCTGCCGGCGTTCTGCCTCCGCGGACTGGCCACCCTCCCTATCTGCTGACTGCTGCCCCTGCTTGGTGGCCGCCGTCTGCCGGCCACCCCGCTCCGCCTGTCTCCTCCCGGCGGACCGCCCGTGTCCGCCTTCCTCCCCCCCCCCCCCCCCCCCCTCGCCCATCCGCCCACGAGGGGCCACCCCCATGGCACCCTCACCCCCACCACATGGGCTGGCGGCTCCCCCACCGCGAACCCCCGCCCGCGCCCCTGCCACCCGTGCTGCCCCAGCCGTCGGCGGGGCGGTCGCCGCGGCGGGCACCCCCCCCTGCCGGCTGCCGCCGCCGCCGCCGCCGCCGCCGACGGTGCCGCCGCCCCTGCCACCGCCGCCGCCGACGCCACTGCCGCCGCCGCCGCCGCCGCCGCCGCCGCCGCCGTTGCCCAAATCCTGGCAGAGGCTGCCGCCGCCGCGGCAGGCGCGACCGCCGCCCCCCCAGCGGTGGCGCCCTCCCCCCGCTTCCCCCCCTCCCACGCGTAGACGCCGGCGGCACCGACGGGCGCGCCGCCGCCACGCGCGCCGCCGCCGCCGCGGGCACGGACGGGGACGGGGACGGGGACGGGGACGGGGACGGGGACGGGGACGGGGACGGGGACGGGGACGGGGACGGGGACGGGGACGGGGACGGGGACGGGGACGGGGACGGGGACGGGGACGGGGACGGGGACGGGGACGGGGACGGGGACGGGGACGGGGACGGGGACGGGGACGGGGGCGGGGACCCCCCCCTCGCGCGCCGCCGCGACGACGGCGGCCTGCACGACCACGTGGCGTTTCACGCGCCCGCCGCGGACGCGCTGGCGGCGGCGCTCGCCGACGCGACCGCCGTGACGGCGGCGGCCGAGGCGGCGTTGGCCGTCGCGCTGCGTGTGGCCGCGGCGGCAGAGGCGGTGGTGCGGGTGCGGGGGGGGGGGGGGGGGGGGAGACGCCGGGGGGGCGGCCGCCACCAGGCGGCGCTTCCGCCGGCTGCCACTGCCGCCGACGGCCAAGGCGTTGGCGGCGGCAGCGGCGGCGTGCGGCAAGGACAGTGGCGGCGGCGGTGGTGGCGGTGGTGGTGCCAATGGGGTGGTGGGGGACGGTGGCGTGGCGGGCGGCGGCGGCGGCGGCGGCGGCGGCGGCGGCGGTATTGGCGCCGCCGGCGACGGCATCGCCCCCGTGGGCATCCTGTACACCGCGTTTACCAAGCGCTACGAGGCGCCGCGGCAGCCGTTTACGCCCGTCGCGGGCGCGGCGGTGGCGGTCTTTCGGGCCGCCGCGGGCGCCGAGGTGGACGCCCTCCTCACCCGCCTCGCCGCCCGCGTCGCCGCCGCGGCGAGCGGCGGCGCCGTCACGCCCGGGGCGGCGGCGGCGACGGCGGCGGCGGTGGCGGCGCCCCCGCCCACCCGCCTGTGGCTGCTCTACTGGCTCGACCGCAACGGCCTGCACTGGCGGCCGCAGGTGCGGCCGCCGCGTGCGGCGGGCGGCTACCGCGTCGGCCTGTTTGCGACGCGCTCGCCACACCGGCCGACGCCCGTGGGGCTGTCGCTCGCCTCGGTGACGGCGGTGGACGTGCCGCGGCGGGCCATCTACTTGGCGGGCGTGGACATCCTGGACGAGACGCCGCTCCTGGGCGTGCGGTGGTATGAGCGGGGGGACGTGGTGGGCGCCGGAGGGGGTGGGGAAGCAGAGGGTGTGGAGGGGGTGGAGGGGGGGGGGGGGTGCATGGGGCGGTCCGCTCGGGCTGGCTCGACGCCCCGGGCCGCGTGCAGGGGCTCTACTATGATGAGGATGGCAGCGGTGCTTGCGGCGGGGGGCGCGGCGCGGCAGAGGGGGGGGCAGCCCCACCGGCCACCGCCGACGGCTGTGCCGACAGCGCCCCGTACGCGGTGACGGTGCTGCCCGCCGCGGCGGAGCGGCTGGCGTGGGTCAACGCCCGCTCCGCGGCCGACGTGCCGCGGCTCGTGACGGGCAGCCTCTCCCGCTGGCCGCTGTCCGCGTCGGCTACGCGGCCCGCGGCGGCGGGGGTGTCCCCTGCCGACGCTGCCGCTGTGTCGTCACCCCCGTCCCACCGCCACCACCGGCTCTTCCCCGTCGGCGCCTACCGCGTTGCGTACACGGTCGACGCGGAGAGGAGGGCGGTGGTGGTGACGGGGGTCGTATCGGCGATGCGGGGGGCGGTCGTTGCGGCGGAGGGGGGGGTCGACCCGGAAGCTGCCGAGCACCGCGCGTTTGTCGCGGCGTTTGGGGGACGCGACGGGGGGGGGTAGCCGCTCGGGGGCGGGTGGGCGGGGGCGGGGACAGGCAATGGGGGGGGAGGCGGGTAGCGGAAGGGGATGGCTGAGCTGCGCCCCTCTGGCGGAGGGTCATACGCGCCCGTACTGTCGGCGGTATCCCTGCGGTGGGGCATGCTGTGCCGTTTCGGCGGCTGAAGGCGTCGGCGGCGCCTGTGCTGCCGCCGTGGCTTTCCTCCCCTCGTGGCTGCTGCCCGTCGCTGGTCACCCCGCCCTTGGTGTCCAGACGCCACCTGTAACGCCCTCCCCCTCCCCGCTGAGCGGCGGCGGCGCGCCCACGGTGTCATTGTCATGGAGGGCCGTCATGACCGCCGCTGCCCACGCAGGCGGCGGCCCTCATGCGGGATATGCACCGCGCCGTGGGCTGGCAGCCATGGCCGGCGACGGCGGCCGCTGCGGCCGCGGCCGCCGCCGCCGTGTCGATTGCGGCTGCGTGACGGGGTGGTCGGCGACCGGCAGCGGTGGCTGCCGCGGCAGCGGCGGCAGCGGCAGCGGCGGCCTCCCGCTAGCGGTGGCCCCGTCGACCAGCACCTAGTCGCGTGGTCGGCATTTGCACCCGTTGCCGCGACGTCGGCCGCCGCGCATCGTGGCCACCGGCAGTCGGCGGGTAGAGGGAGGGAGGGAAGAAGGACGGGGTGGGGCCGGGCGGACGCGCGCCCGCGCCGACTCGACGCAGCTGACTGTGCCGGTCGCGGTGTGTGAGCGCCCGACGAAGGGGAAGGGGGGGGATGGGGGCACCGGCCGCTGGCGAGCAGTCGTCGGCCCAGTGTCCGCCGCGACCAGCGGTGGAAAGCGGGTAAGCGCGCGGACCAGGGGGGGCGCTGGCGCGGCCGCAGCGGCGACGGCAGCAACGGAGGCGGTGGCAGTGGTGGCGGCGGCCGTCGCTGGTCGCCCCCTTTCCGCGGTGGACCCGGGCGGCCGCCGCCGTGCCGCGCCGCGCCGTGCGCCGTGGGCGGTCCCCGCGTGGCTTGCGCGGACAAGCTGGGGGACACGCAAGCAAAGGCAGAGGGCGCCCGTTTGGTCGCTCCGTCGCCGTCCGCCCCCCTCCCTCCTCTGCGCTCCTCTCTCCCCTTACATCCTCTCCTGTGCAACCCCCGCGCGCGCCCGTCGAGGCACAGACAATAGAGGCATCAGCCCTTGGAAAAGAAGAAGACGACCGGCCATCCATCGACAGTCACGACGTCGACAACATCGGGCGTCGCTTTCCCCATGGACCTTTGAGCTCAACCTTTCTTGGGCGGCGCCAGCAGCTGAGGGGCTGCCGGGGTGGAGGGGGCAGCGCCCCGCCGGCGACGCGGTGTCCACAGTCGTCAGCTCTGTGGCTTCCCCCAACCGTCAGCTGCTAGGCTGACTTTCGCTGGCGTCTGCCATGCGTGCACCAGCCCCAGCGGGCCGCCCTCATTGACCGCACCTCAACACGCCACGTCTCGAGTCGTTGACCCCCCCCCACGGCCAAACAGCTGGCCGACCTGGCATACCACCAGATCTCCCACCCGTCGCCAGACCCATCCCCTTGACAACGTTGCGTGGCAACCGCGGGGCGTGTGGGAGCGGTCGGCCAGAGCGGGTCCCGCCCTCGTGATCATCGCCGGCCGCCCTGTCACTCACCGCGAGGTGGCCGCGGCCTGGCCCGTCACTTCACTCGTCAACCGAAAACGCTCACACGGCGCAAGCCTGCAGCGCATCCGAAGAGCACGGCCGCGATTGCCGACGGTGCCGACCATTGACACTGTCGCTGCTTCACTTTTAGCGGCACTCCACTCGTTGAAAACTACAACTCGATTTTGACTAGGTCACAGGTAACGGATGACTGTGGTAACCATTCAACAAAGTGAATGTTTGGTTTCGACTTAATCACCGCGATACCTCTTTTCAAGTGAACGTTTTCCACGCGCACCGGGAAGTCACCACAGTCGCGTCAACTCCAGCAAGGTGGCGAAGAGAAGACAACCGCCCAGATCCATCCAAACCGCCCCTCACAGGTCCCGACCTCCACTGTCGTCCGCTGTCGCCTGACCAGAGCACAGATGGTCCAGATACTGGGCTCGCTGTGTACAGATTATCCCAAACTACGGCCACTTTGTCCCCCAAGAGAACCGTTCTCCATGTGTCCTGGCTATGTCGCTCCTGTCCTCTGGCGCAACTGCAGACGTCAAACAAGGATGGAGCTCCTTGGTCAATAGAACGGTCCGTATGCACGAGGCAGAACGTTCAACCTTGCTGCCGAGAGCGAGAGATTTCCGTATCGACTTGACAAGAGCTGCTTATCATAGCACACTGTGTTTGGGCAAAACGGTGGGTGAAGAACGGGAGCAGAGGTGGCCCGAACAGTGTTCGGGCTGCGTTTGGTGTTCGGGACAGATCTTGTCAGGTGAAGAACGGCCCTGACCCAACGCGCAGGAACCTGAAGTCCAAGACAGTTCATGACAACAATCCACCCAAATTCAAAGTATGGCCAAACATGTGAAAGCCAAACGCCAATGGCCCAGTCAATCAATTTGAATTTTAAAACCACGTTTCGAACGAGCGGTAGGTGGGTGTCCCAAGAAAGTTCGTCAGAGTTGACGCTGTTTCTGCCGCGGCTGATCACGTGGGTTGGCCGTTATCGCGACCGCTGCAGTGGTTGCAAGTCAGTGGTGGGCGTCGCGCGCTCAAGATCACCTCGTTTGACACCAAGTGGGCGGCGCTTTCTCCGCAAGCCCCTGTCGCCATCGCCGTCGTGAGCGTCCGCATCCGCATCGCACAACCTGAACTTGTGCTCCTCTCGTGCTTGACATGATGGGTAGGAGGGGCAGTGTGGCGGCGGTGGCCGTAATCTTTGCTTTTTCCTGAGTTGTCACTCCAGGAATGTCTACTGGCACGAGAGGGGCTGGCAGTCACTGCCGGGCCTCGGCGGCGTTGCCTGCAGTGGGCGGACGTGGTGAGAGGGGGGCGGGTCGTCACCCGTTCGCGCTCTCCTGGACGGGTGGCAGCGAGGGCGGATCCCTGGGGGCGTGACTAGCCAGAAGTAAACGGGCGCCGTGGCCGTAGATCCACACCACCTGGGGGGCATGTGACCAATGGGGACCGCCCCCCCCCCCTCGGCGCGACGGTCTGGATCGAGATCCCGGCACGAGCCCAGTGCCGGTTGGGAGGGGGGGGGACGACCGGGGGCACCGTTCTCGGATCTGGCCCCGCCGCCGTCTTGGCGTGCCCGCCGCGCTTCCCCGTCGTCCGCTGCAGTCCCCCATGGTGCGTGTAAGGTCGGGCTGTTGGGGCACTCGTTGGGCTTCGGTGGCGCCCTGGCGTGCCCCGACATGATCCGGCTGTCTGAGTTCGGGGGCTCGGGGTCGCGCCACCGCCGTCGGTAGGCCGGCCTCCTGGCTGCGAGCGGGGGGGCACGCCGCGGTGGCTCGGGCGCCCCCTCCCCACCCCCCCAACGGAAGGGCGGCGTCATGGGCTGAGGTGTCAGCTGCCACCCGCGCCAGCTCCCACCCGCGGCGCCCCCGTCGGCCCGCACCCCTCTGGCAGCTGCCAACAGGTGTACGTACCGCCGCCATCCCCCGCCGCCCACCCGACGATCGTCGTCTCTGACAGCCCGCTGGGGGTGTGCCGCGGCGCGTCTGTCCGCGCCTCGGCCGGTCGGCGCGCCGCCGCGACGATGCCCCGTCGGTCAGCGGCACTCGGCGCGGCGGCGCCGGGCCGCCGGCGCGTGAATTCGGAGCGTGAGCGCCTGCTCCGTCGCCCTCCCCCTTCCCCCCCGCGCCTCCCCACCCTCCGACCCACCCCTGCGTGGGTTTCAGGAGCCCACGGCGGGGGACGGGGGGTGCTGGAGGGGTCGGGAAGGGTGAAGTGACGGTGGTACTGTACGGCTGTAACTCAACCGTCATGGTGGTGACCGGGGTGGGGAGCGGAGGCTTGGCCAGAGGGGCGCCGAGACTCGCCCCACGCGTCGGGGAATGGGGAGGTCAAGGAAGCGGGGGAAGGTGGGTGGTTTCGCCGCCGGCCGCGCCGGCCGCGCCAGCCGGCGGGAGGACGGCGGGCGGGGGGGGTACACGCGGGCGCCCTGCCTCTGGCCGGCCGTGGACCTTGGGCGGGAGCGCCCGTAGTGTGCACCGCCCGTCACTGTGCACCGGACCACGGGGGCCGGCGGCGCCGCGCTCATGTATTTTCAGCTCGGCACCGGCACCAAGACGGTCCGCCCAGCAAGGCAGATATCCGCCCCGACCGACAGCCTCAACCGTGCTGTGCCCTAGGCAGACGCCGATTTTCACTTGCCCCCCCACCCTCACCCGACCCACGTTCACCCTGTCCCCCCGACAACCAGCTCCCCCAACCCCTTCCCCCAAGCTCCCACCTCAACCCTCTCCTCCCAACCCACCTGCCACAAGCTTCCCCTGACGCCTCCAATCCCCCCCCCCTCCCCCCCCCCTTTCCCAACCATGCCCCCCCGTCGCGGTGCCGCATCGGCGGCCCTGCTGCTCATCACTGCCGCCACCGCGGCCGTGGCGGGCGTCCCCTCCGCGGCGGCGCAGGATTGCCCCACCGGTCCGCGGCTGGTGTGCACGCTCGTCCCCACCGCCGGCAACAGGGTCGGCGGCAACGTGACGATGACGCCAACAACGACCGCGGATGGCAACTGCACGACCGCCCTCACCGCGATTGTCACGGGCCTGGAAGCCGGTTCCGTCCACGGCTGGCACGTGCACGAGTTTGGGGACGTGTCGTCGCCGACGGGGTCGGGGACGGGCGGTCACTTTAACCCGGCGGGCGTGCCGCACGCGCTGCCATCGTCGGGGAAGGTGCGCCACGTAGGGGACCTCGGCAACCTATTGCCCGTCGGGCCAGACGGCACCGCCGTGACACCGCCGGGCGCGACGAGTGACATCCTCACGACCGCCGCGGTGGTCGGGCGGGGGGTAATCATCCACGCCAAGCGCGACGATGGCGGGCAGCCGACGGGGAATGCAGGCGCCCGGCTGGCGCAGTGTGTGCTGGGGCTGGGGCGACCCGTCGCGACGCCAAAGCCGCCGCCCGCCACCACCGTGGCCTCGCCGACACCCTCGCCGACGACAGAGCCGACGCCGGAGTTGGCCGAGGGGCCCACAGAAGAAGACGACGAGGAGCCTGTCGAGGAGGAGATTGCCGATGCGGTCGAGCCCCTGCCCGTCGTCATTCTCAGCCCTGACAATGAGGTCGCCGACGACGAGGTGGTGGTGCCGCCCGCTCCCGGAACGGTCGCCCTTGTCATGGACGCGCGCCCCTACGAGAATGACAATTGAGTTCGCTTCGTGGGGTGGGCGCCGCGCCGCAAGAAGGGGATTGCAACAAGAGAGAAAACAGAGCCTCTTGGGACCGTGACAATGTGGCTTGGAGGCAAGTGAAACCAGGCAGTCTACTCCGCCTTCATCACAAGTACATTTTGTATTGAGCTGTTGGGGTCGTACAAATACTTTCCTTGCCGCCTTCGTCCAGGCGGCTCAACTCCCCGGCGTCCCTCCCCCCCGCCCCCGCCGCTGCCGCCGCCGTCCGCGCCTGCACCAACGCCCGCGACGCCAACGCGTCGCAGTACCCGTCGTGGCCCCCGCCCAAATCACCCCCGCTAGGCTGCCCGACGGCAGGCCCGCCAGCACCCGCGCGGGGGGACCACCCGACGGTGACGCCGTCCATGGTGGGGCGCACCCCCAGTGCCCCTGCCACCGCCGCGCCCGGCGTGGCGCACGCCGCGGCCGGCCCGCCGCACTTTCCGTTCCCCCGCCACCCCGGCGGGGCGGGGGCGCCCGCGCTGTCGGCAGCCCCCTCCCCCCCCCCCCCCGCCATCGAAGCGACGCCGGCAGTGGGGGCGGCGGTGTCCCCCCCCTGACCCGCCGCCTGCAGCCGCCGCCACCACCGCCGCCGCGGCGATGGCGACGGCGTCACTCATGACAAAGGCGCGGCGACCCGGTCAGCGTGTGGAGCGCCGCCGGCAACGGCACCAGCCCGAAGGTGAGAACGACACCACCGCCACCCTCCCATTCCCCTCCCCTTGCCGTCGCCGCTGACACCGCCGCCATCGCCGCCGTCGTGACCGTCGACACTGCAACTAGTAGCAGCCCCCCCCCCCATCATCACCAAACAGGCGGCGTCGCTCCCACAGCCGCCAACGGACCCCTCCCCCAAAGACCACCCCTACACGACCCGCCACCGCAGCGGCGTGCACTGCGGGTCCGACGTCCCCGCCATTGCATGAGGGAACCATGGACCGATTGTCACTCCCCCCACTCTGAACGGCCCCACGCTGCCGTCACAGCTTTGCGACCTCGCGGCTATCCTCGCCCATTTGACCATTAGCACAGAGTACCTCCAGAAGTCTGGACTGGAGCCAAAGGTTCCGAGCGTCTCTCGAGGGGCGAGGTCAGTCAGGGTGAGCCTCGCCGAGGGAGAAGGGTATGGGGGTTGGACAGAGGCAGATCCGAGGGTCCCGAGATATGTTCACGGCGAGAAGTGGGGCTCTGGACGGCTCATCGCTCCCATGTCCGCTGCCCATGCAACGCCGTAGTCAGCGGGGGGTTTCTCGCTGTAGAGGTCTCTACGCCACGGGCGAGTAGCCGCTGGTGAGGTCGTCGAGTGACGGGTCCTCGGAACGGGCGTGCACGCTTGGCGGAGAGACGTTGCTGCCGTTAGTGGCAGGGGCCGCAGCGCGACCAGCAGGGGAGGGTTTCACGATACTCACGGCAGCCGACGGTCCCGCGCGCGAGTGCCGCTTCCCAGACAAGTGACGCGGCGCTTGGGCGCTGCGGCTGAGACGCGGCCAAGCTGGGTGTCCATGCGGGTCAGTGGAGCAGCGAGCGAAAGGAGGGAAAGGACGACGCTGTGGCCGCGGCGCTGCGCCCCCGCCCGGGGGTAGTGGCCACCCTCTCCCTGCCGCGGCGCCAGACAGCTGCCGCCCCAGCGCGCCTCCCGCCGGACGCGCTTGTCGCTCGTTTTCCGCGTGCACCGCCAAAGCGGCATCACCAGCCCTGCACACCCTAGGGCCGTAATCTGGGCGGGCGATCCCCAGCTTGGACACGGGCAGATCACGTCGCGCGGGGCGCATGACGGTGCTGGATCAAGTGGCACCCCTCAGTCGGCTCTCTCAGGTATATCTCGCTCTGAAGAGGAAGCCACGTGCGGGCCGAGGCGATGGCTCAGACCCCATAGCTGTTCTTACAGCGGCCCACTCCTGCCCATCCGCCGTCTTCCCTGCGGACCCCCTCCTTACGATCCCTATGTGCTGCACCAGACAGCCACACGCGGGCCGTCTAGTCCATTGATCCAAGGGTGAGCGAGTTTTTGCACGCTCAGTCAGGTCCCATTTTGTCACAGGCCGAATGGGCGTCCCCTCGGGTGTTTGGGGGGGGGGGGGGGGGGGCTCCAGCGGGTGGGGTCCACGACTCCAGCGCTCGAGCCGCCGCCGCCACCGGCCGCTCCCCCTCCTGTCGTGGCATCTGGCGGCCTCGGTACGGCGTTGCGCTCCGCCAGTCATCGTGGTGACCCCCCCCCCCCTCTCCCCGTTCCCCGTCGGCCCGGTGACCAGCGCTGGGGTCCACCGCGCCAAGCAACGACGGCTGGTGCTGCAATCCTCCCCTCATATCGTGTGTGCTCTCGGCGTGGCCGTCCCGCGCGCGCTTGGACGCCGGTACGGCCTGCGCGGCCGCCTACGCGCGGTCCCACCCGCAACCGCCACCGCCCGTTCGCGGCCGACGCCGCGCCGCACGTCACCGACGTGACGCCCCTCCCCTCCCACCACCAACTTTCTCCGAGCGCATCTGTCAGACGCTCCGCCGCCGCGCCGCACCGCGTCGCGGTTGCGGCCGCGTCCCCGCTTGCACATCGCTGCGGCGTCCGTCCCTCCCACGTACGCCTTCCCCTCCCCTCCCCCCCCTCCCCTCGTTTGTCTCTTTTGACCGCCATTTGACCCCTCGCACCTTCCCCCGCTACCCAACCCGTCCCTGTTGGTCGCCGATCCGCGCCCCCCCCCGCCCGCCCGCCCCTCCATACCCGTTGCATCATGGACGGCCCGCCGCGGCCGCCTTGCCCCGCCTTCCTGACCCCCCCGCCGCTGCCGTCGGCGCGGCGGCGGGCGGCGGCAACGACGCTATGGCGCCGCGCCGCGGGCCGGCCCGCTGTGGGGGTAGTGCGCGCCGCGGCGGGGGGGCCCGCGGAGGGGGGTGGTGCCGGCGCCGCGGGGGGGCTGGGGGGGGGGGGGGGGCGCCGACGGCGCGCCGCCGCCCAACCGCAGCGCGTGGACGGCAGCTGCGGCGGGGGAGCAGCCGGGGGGGCGCGGCGACGACGGAGGGGATGAGGAGCGGCCGCTGGCCGAGCGGCTGGAGATGGTACGTTATGCCGGTCTGGTCGTGCATGGGTCGGCGGCTGCTGGGTGGGGGCGTTTGGTGGTGCGAGGCTGAGGAGAGCGGGAGGGAATGGGGGGGGGTAGGGCGGGGGTGCAACGTGCCCACCGTGTTTGGCAGAGGCGTCACTCGTGGTGGGGTTGCTAATCGGTTGACGTTCTCATGTTTGCTGTGGTTGTTTCTTTTGGGTCTGTGGCGTGACGCGCCTTGCCATGCATATTCTTTTTGTTGTCTTCCTTTTGTCACTGCGTTTGCTTGGCCTTGGACAGATCACTGTCGCGTATGCGGCGTGGTTCTCTCGCAAGCTTGTGAACATAGAGGGCAAGAACAGCCCTTATACGACGGTCGGCGCGCGGGTACTTTCCGGGCAGACGGGCAAGCCCGACGCGTCGGGGGCGGGGGCGGGTGCGACCACGGACGAGCCCGTGGACGGCAACCTTGCGGCAGCGCTGGACACGTCGGCTCAGACGCTCTACGAGCCACCAGCGGTGGATCCCGCCCTGGACACGTCAGTCGAGACGCTTTACGAGCCGCTGGCCGATGGCACCAACGCGGGGCCGACTGGATTGGCGGCTACCGCGTCTGGGCGTGCGCGTATTGGCCCGCCGCCGACGTCTTCCGCAACGGGTACCCTGTACACGGCGCCCGGGGCGGGGGGGGCTTCAGCGAGTGGTGCGGGCACAGCAACGCCAGCGAGGAAGGCCGGGAAGACCGGCTCAGCCGATTCGGAGGGCACGCCCGACGCTGGCGCCTACGCGTCCACCCCCGAGGGCGTGGCGCTCACCGCCGCGGTGGCGGTCGATCAGGCGCTGGCCGCTGTTGCTGCGGCCGAGCCCACGACGCCGGTTGCCGATGCGGCCGAGGCCGCAGCACTCCGCGTAGCAGACGCGGTTGGCGGCGCAGTCGACGGTGCAGCCGACGCCGCTGCGCGGGCGGCGGTGGGCGCGGCGGGTGTGGCGGGCTCGGTGGGTTCAGTGGCGGGCTCTGCGCTACGGAACACGGCTGACGCATCTGGCCGTGCCGCTGGCGCCGCCGGCGAAGTGGCGGACGTGACGCTGCGCGACGCGGCGGGCTCGGCCAATCGGGCAGCGGAGTCGGCCGCGGAGGCTGGGCGAGACGCTGCCAGCGCGGTTGGCCGTGCGGCGGAGTCGGCGGGGGAGGTAGGCGCCGACATTCTTGACGGCGCGGGTCGGGTGGCAGACTCTGTCGGCCGCAACGTGCGGGACGCGGGTACGGCCGCCGCTCGCAGCGCTGGCAAGGTGTCTGGGAACGTAGCCAGCGCAGCGTCTACGATAGGTGACGGTGCATTTGAAGAGCTGGGACCTGTGAAGCGGATTGCCTCCCGGTTGGATGAGGAGGCACGCGCCGCGGCGAGTGCAGCAGGTCGCGCTACTGGGGATGCGGCCGGGGCGGCGGAACAGGCGGCCGACACAGCTGGACGTGTGGCTGAGAACGTGGTGGAAAAGGTGACTCGCGCTGCGGGTGACGCTGTTGGTGCGGTTGACAAGGCCGCTGTCGACGCAGCGGACTCCGTGGATGATGCGATTGCTCCCGTGGATCGCATTGACGCTCGTCAGGGTGCCCAGACGAGCACCGATGCGCAGGCTAACACCCCGACCACAGGCAACGCAGTTGATGTTGTGGCTCATGCGCTGAAAGAGACGGCTCAAGCGGCGAGCCGCGCTGCAGGCGACGCTGCCGGTGCAGTGGCGCGTGCGGTGGGCGGTGCGACCGGGGCGCGGGATGATGTCATCAGCCCCGTGGATCGCACTGCTGCACGCATCGAGGCTGATGCGCAGGCGGCGGCGCTTGCGGCTGAACAAGCAGTTGACAAGACGGCAATCAATGCAGTTCGTGCTGCTGACGAGGCGGCTGAGGCCGCGAGCCGTGCTGTCGGCAGCCCTTCCGGCGTGGTGGACCGGGTGGTGGTCAAGGCGCCCAAGACACCGGAGGCTGTGCTCAGCCCGGTGGATCGCATTGCCGCTCGCATGGAAGCTGAAGCTCGCGCCTCGGCGTCTGCGGCGGGCCGTGTTGCTGACGCAGCTGGCAACGCCCTGAAGGACGCGGAGGCAGCTGCAGCAAAGGCTGCGCGCGCAGCCCGTAGCGGGCTTGACGATGCGGCGAGCGCGGCTGGCCGCTCGTCTCAGGCTCTCGGGACTGATGCGGCGACAGCCGCCAGTTCCATCAGCGACGACCTGGCGGGCAAGACTGGCGGCGGGAAGCGTCCGCTGGCCCAGGACGTGCTCACCGGTGGCATCTCACCTCGCGAGCGGACCGTCAACGACGCGGCCGCCGACGCGATTGACGACGCGCGCGGTACTGCACGGAAGGCGGCCGAGGGTGCCCGTGACGTGGCGTCGGATGCGGCGGCTCGCGCCTCTGTGGCTGCCGACAAAGCCGGCAATGTGGCGGGGGCTGCACTCAGCGCGGCGGGCCTCGGCGCGGCGGCAGTGTCTGATGTCTTGGCCGCGGGCGCGTCGAGCGCCGCCGACGCGGCCGCTCAGGCTGCCGACGTCACGGGTCAGGCCGCTGGGGAAGCCGCGTCTGCTGCTGGGGCTGTGGGCTCTGACGCGCTGGCTGCCGCTGGCGGGGCTGTTGGGGCCACTGCGGCGGGTGCCGCTCGTGCTGCTGACGCTCTCGACGAAAAACTTGAACAGGTGGACCTTGGTGCCGTCGCTGCCGGGGCCGTTGAGGCCGCGGCGTCTGCGATTGCCGATGCAGATGACAAGGTCTCCTCATCAGCTGGCGCCGCGCTTGAAGCTGCTGGTCGCGGTGTGGCGAGTGGTGTCGACGAGGTTGCGTCCGCGGCCGGTGACGTCCGCGAGTGGGACCCGGCGGGTAAGGCCGCTGCTGCTGCGAGGGACGTGGGCCAGGCCCTCGATGGTGTGGGTAGCGCTGCCGCCGATGCCGTGGAGTCGGCGGCCGAAGCGATCGCTGCAGCCGATGACTCAGCCGTCAGTGCGGCCGGTACGGTCTTTGATGCTGCTGGGGACGTGCGTGATGCCTCAGGAGACGCTGTGAGTGACGCCGCACGTGCGTTCGGGGATGCCGGGGAGCGCGTCGCGGCGGCGGCCAAGGACTTGGAGACGTCGGCTGGCAGGGCGAGTGATGATGCTGTGTCTGCAATTCAGGACCTCAAGTGGTCGGCGGACCAGGCGGTCGATGACGCTGCGCAGTCGGCTGATGAGATAGCGGAAGCGGCTGAGACGGCCGCGGATGCCATTAGTGATAGCAAGCCGCTGGACGTGGGTGATGCTGCGAGTGACTCTGTCGACACCGCTGAGGCTGCTGAGGACCCGGACACATCGACGGTTGAGACGCTCTACACAGCACCCGGGTCTGGCGAGTCGCCGACAGGCATCAGCTCGTCACCGCCCGCTGCACTTGGTTCTCTCTACGGTCCGCCCGGGCAAGTGCGGCCCGTGCCTCAGGTGGTGGACCCTGCCACAACGTCGTCGACAAAGACTCTCTACGAGGCGCCAGGAGCGGGCTCGGTGAACACTTCTGATGTGTCTACGTTGTACGAGGCGCCTGCTGGGGCTCCAGACGACGCGGCAGATGACAAATCGGGTGGGGTTACGGGTAGTGCGGCAGATGGCACTTCTGGTGCGGCGCCCTCGTCCGTCACGACGCTTTACACAGCGCCTGGATCTGCGCCATCTCCACCCGCCGCTCGTTCGTCCCAGTATGAAGTGCCCTCCGTCCTGGCCCGGACTTCGACGTTCTCTAGCAGGGCATGGCAAGCACCGGGATCGGCGTCGCCCAGCGATGTACCGGATGCCGCGGCTGGTGCATCCTCTGCAGAGACGGGGGCCGAGGCCAGCCAGGAAGATGCCTCTGTCGTTGGAGATGATGGGGACGCTGACGGGAGCGGTGGCTTGTCGGATTTGGCCAATGCGGCGCCCAAGGACGTTGTGTCACCCATCACTGACGCGTCTGGTGCTGTGGCGCAGGCGACTGATGTGGCCGACGCAGCGGCTGCTATGGGCGATGATGTAGCATCCAGTGGTGTCACCAGTGTCGGTGCGGGCGCAGTGGAGAGTGCCTCTCCTGGCGGCGATGGCGCCGCTATTGGTGACACGGCGACGGTGGAGACGTTGTACACGGCGCCTGGGTCGGACGAGTCGCCGACTGGGGTTGAGGCGAAGGTGGTGGACCCCGCGACGTCGTCTTCGATTGAGACGCTGTACGAGGCGCCTGGGGCGGAGCCGGTGGGGACGACGGATGTGACGACGCTGTACGAGGCGCCGTCGGGCGGTACTAGCGATGCTGCTGGTGACGCAAGCGTCGGCGCAGTCGCGTCTGGGTCTGGTGGGGAGAACGTAACTGGTGGTGTTGGTGAAGCGGCGGCCGCGGTGGCCAAGGACGTTGTGACGCCTGCCACGGATGCATCGGGAGCCGTGGCGCGGGCGACGGACCTTGCTGACGCGGTCGGTCAGGCGATTGATGACTCGGCTGATGCGACTGCCGGTGGCACGGTGGCGGGCGCAATGCCAGCGATTGCTCCGGGCACGGTCGTTACGCCGGGGGGTGTTGTCTTGCCGCCTGCAGCTCTCAGCTCGCAGTATGGCGCGCTGGACGTCGCGAAGAACGGTACACGAGCTGTGGCATCTGATGTTGATAGCTCTGTACCGGCTCGCACTTTGGATGACGACAGCTCTGAGGCTGGGAGTCTCGTGTCGCCTGCCACCGATGACTCCAGCGTCGTGCAGTCGACGTCGGATGACGCTGCGTCGGTCACTGATGATGCGGAAGATGGATCAGCAAACGGGGCGCCCGCGATTACGACTGCTGAGCAGACTCCCACGATTGAGGTTGCTGACGACGTTGCAGTTCTGCCGGGTGAAGGGCCAACGGAAGTTGCACCTTCGCCGCCGCCGGCTCGGTCATCTCTGTATGAGGTGCCTTCTGCAGTCTCCACTTTTTCGCCCCTGAGCGGGGCCATCTCTGGTGCGTCAGGTTCGGTGGACGGGTCAGGTGTGGCAACGGGAGCTGCAGACGTTGGTACCGTCAAGGCTGGCGGGTCTGGCGATTCTGGCGTTGCCGCGGGAGAGTCCGCCGTGACAGCGTCTGCGGCTGACGCTCCCGGTGCCACCAAGGCCATCGGGGTCAGTGGTGCTTTGAGTGAGGTGGTGAGTGGCTCAGCAGATGGCAACGACGCCACTACCGGTGACACGGCGACGGTGGAGACGTTGTACACGGCGCCTGGGTCGGACGAGTCGCCGACTGGGGTTGAGGCGAAGGTGGTGGACCCCGCGACGTCGTCTTCGATTGAGACGCTGTACGAGGCGCCTGGGGCGGAGCCGGTGGGGACGACGGATGTGACGACGCTGTACGAGGCGCCGTCGGGCGGTACTAGCGATGCTGCTGGTGACGCAAGCGTCGGCGCAGTCGCGTCTGGGTCTGGTGGGGAGAACGTAACTGGTGGTGTTGGTGAAGCGGCGGCCGCGGTGGCCAAGGACGTTGTGACGCCTGCCACGGATGCATCGGGAGCCGTGGCGCGGGCGACGGACCTTGCTGACGCGGTCGGTCAGGCGATTGATGACTCGGCTGATGCGACTGCCGGTGGCACGGTGGCGGGCGCAATGCCAACGATTGCTCCGGGCACGGTCGTTACGCCGGGGGGTGTTGTCTTGCCGCCTGCAGCTCTCAGCTCGCAGTATGGCGCGCTGGACGTCGCGAAGAACGGTACACGAGCTGTGGCATCTGATGTTGATAGCTCTGTACCGGCTCGCACTTTGGATGACGACAGCTCTGAGGCTGGGAGTCTCGTGTCGCCTGCCACCGATGACTCCAGCGTCGTGCAGTCGACGTCGGATGACGCTGCGTCGGTCACTGATGATGCGGAAGATGGATCAGCAAACGGGGCGCCCGCGATTACGACTGCTGAGCAGACTCCCACGATTGAGGTTGCTGACGACGTTGCAGTTCTGCCGGGTGAAGGGCCAACGGAAGTTGCACCTTCGCCGCCGCCGGCTCGGTCATCTCTGTATGAGGTGCCTTCTGCAGTCTCCACTTTTTCGCCCCTGAGCGGGGCCATCTCTGGTGCGTCAGGTTCGGTGGACGGGTCAGGTGTGGCAACGGGAGCTGCAGACGTTGGTACCGTCAAGGCTGGCGGGTCTGGCGATTCTGGCGTTGCCGCGGGAGAGTCCGCCGTGACAGCGTCTGCGGCTGACGCTCCCGGTGCCACCAAGGCCATCGGGGTCAGTGGTGCTTTGAGTGAGGTGGTGAGTGGCTCAGCAGATGGCAACGACGCCACTACCGGTGACACGGCGACGGTGGAGACGTTGTACACGGCGCCTGGGTCGGACGAGTCGCCGACTGGGGTTGAGGCGAAGGTGGTGGACCCCGCGACGTCGTCTTCGATTGAGACGCTGTACGAGGCGCCTGGGGCGGAGCCGGTGGGGACGACGGATGTGACGACGCTGTACGAGGCGCCATCGAGCGGTGACGACGTCGCACCTGTGGAAGACTCGGCCTTGAGTCCTGCAGTCGACGTCGTGGCAGATGATGCTGTGGACGGCCCACCGGCCATCGGTACTGAAGGTCAGGAGCCTGCAGTGGAGATAGCGGCTGATGCCGCGGTGGTTCCGGATCCGTTGCCGGCGGAAGTCGCGCCTTTGCCGCCGCCGGCTCGTTCGTCCCTGTACGAGGTTCCATCCGAGTCTGTCTCGGCTTTGACGCCACCCAGTGGGCCACTGTTCGACGCGTCAAGCTCGTCCGCGGCCGACAGCGTGGTGGATGCTGGTGCTGGCGCGACTGTTGCGTCGGACGCTGGTGATGGCGGGTCGGGCGTGGTGGTGGGTGCGCCGGACGCTGTGGGTGGGGTGGCGGACGTTGCTGCTCTCTCTTCTCAGTACGAGGTTCCATCCGAATCCGTCTCGACTTTGACGCCACCCAGTGGGCCACTGTTCGACGCGTCAAGCTCGTCCGCGGCCGACAGCGTGGTGGATGCTGGTGCTGGCGCGACTGTTGCGTCGGACGCTGGTGATGGCGGGTCGGGCGTGGTGGCGGGTGCGCCGGACGCTGTGGGTGGGGTGGCGGACGTTGCTGCTCTCTCTTCTCAGTACGAGGTTCCATCCGAATCCGTCTCGACTTTGACGCCACCCAGTGGGCCACTGTTCGACGCGTCAAGCTCGTCCGCGGCCGACAGCGTGGTGGATGCTGGTGCTGGCGCGACTGTTGCGTCGGACGCTGGTGATGGCGGGTCAGGCGTGGTGGCGGGTGAGCTAGCCGCTGGTCCTGGCGCCGAGGCCAGCCAGGAAGATGCCTCTGTCGTTGGAGATGATGGGGACGCTGACGGGAGCGGTGGCTTGTCGGATTTGGCCAATGCGGCGCCCAAGGACGTTGTGTCACCCATCACTGACGCGTCTGGTGCTGTGGCGCAGGCGACTGATGTGGCCGACGCAGCGGCTGCTATGGGCGATGATGTAGCATCCAGTGGTGTCACCAGTGTCGGTGCGGGCGCAGTGGAGAGTGCCTCTCCTGGCGGCGATGGCGCCGCTATTGGTGACACGGCGACGGTGGAGACGTTGTACACGGCGCCTGGATCGGACGAGTCGCCGACTGGGGTTGAGGCGAAGGTGGTGGACCCCGCGACGTCGTCTTCGATTGAGACGCTGTACGAGGCGCCTGGGGCGGAGCCGGTGGGGACGACGGATGTGACGACGCTGTACGAGGCGCCGTCGGGCGGTACTAGCGATGCTGCTGGTGACGCAAGCGTCGGCGCAGTCGCGTCTGGGTCTGGTGGGGAGAACGTAACTGGTGGTGTTGGTGAAGCGGCGGCCGCGGTGGCCAAGGACGTTGTGACGCCTGCCACGGATGCATCGGGAGCCGTGGCGCCAGCCACGGGCGCTGCTCAGGCAAAGAGTCAGGCTGCTGCCCTTACGCGTGGCAGCTCTATTTTGCCTCCTGCCGCACGTGGCAGCCTGTACATCGTGCCGGGGGTGGAGGAGCCGATCTTGATGGGGCCTGTCGTTTCCGTGCCGAAGACGCCGGAAGTAGTAGGTCCTGTCGCGCCTGAGGTGCCGGCCTCGAGCGGAGCTTCTGCAGCGGCTGACGCGCCTGTTGACGCTCAGGAAGCATCAACCGCTGACTCTCCTGCTGCTACTGGCCCTTCGGCAGCCTCTGGCACCCCGGTTGTGCCTAACTTGGCTGCGCAGTCAAGCGCACCCTCGGCCTCGACCGCAAGGAGCACGTCTGGGCCGTCGTTAGTGCAGTCTGTTCTTGGCTCTAACCCTATTCCAGATGCGGTCGTGATGAACGCGGCAACCGCGGCCGCTGCGAAGGCGGCAGCGGCGGAGAAGAAGAAGGCTGAGACGGCTGCGGCCGCGGCGGCTGCGACCAAGGAGGCTGCTGCGAAGGCTGCGGCTGCCCAGGCGGCAGAGGCAAAGGAGGCGGCAGCCCGTGTTCGCAAGGCGGATGCGGCGGCCGCGGCGAAGGCCAAGTCATCTGCGTTGGCAGAATCCAAGTCGTCTGCTACCGGCTCGTCGACCTCTTCGAAGACCCGCAGGTCTCGCTCGTCAAGGTCGGCCTCTGCCAAGGCGTCTGAAGCTGCTGGAGGTGTGTCATCGTCAAAGGACAAGGCATCGAAGTCGGACAGGGCGTCCAAGTCGGAGAAGGCGGGCTCACCGATTTCGTGGTTGAAGCGCGTCCTGGACGCGCCGCGTGGCAAGTATCCTGGCGGTGGTTCCCGCCGTGTCTCACCGGCGGCGCAGACCCCGCCGGCTGACCTGGACGAGTCTGTGGGTGCGGCGGAGCGGACAGCCGTGACGGCCGCTCGCTTGGCCGTCGACGCCGCTGCGGCGGCGGAGCTCATTGACTCCTCGGTCGGCGCAGCAGAGCGGGCTGACGGGATCGCGGCCTCTAAGTCGTCAGCCGCGGCCGACGCGTCTGAGGATCCGAAGGCATCGTCGAAGAGCGCGCTGCGTACCGGACAGTCCGGAGCGGCTGTGGCTACGGATGGTCCCGCTGTCAGAGACTCGGCTACGGTGGACACGCCGTATACCGCGCCTGAGTCTGGCGTGTCGCCGACTGGAGTTGATCTTGCGTCGTCTGCCGCTGTTGGGTCGCGGGATGCGGCGCCTGGGGGGGTGGCGGCCGAGCCGGGAATAGCGGACGCAGCGACGTCGTCGTCGGCTTCAGAGACCTCAGGCAGCGATGAGCGCGCGGCTGAACGCGCTGCTCGCGCGTCCGCTGAGTTTGCGGCAGAGGCGGCTGCGGCGGCGTCCATGATTGACGAATCGATTGGCGCAGCGGAGCGGTCCAAGCCCTCTCAGAAGCCGGTGTCTAGCCAAGCAGATGGCTCTGACGCTGGTACTGTCGTCAGCGTCAGCGTCGACGGGGCCTCTGCCGAGACGCCTGACACGTCCTCAGAGCTGGCCGAGTCAACTGCGGAGCCTGTGTTTCCGCCGGCGGCCGCAGGCACGCTGTATGTGCCATCTGGCGGTGGGTCGGCGGTGTCAGTGGGGCTTGGCCGGCCAAGCAAGAGCAGTGGTCAGAACAACGGTGCTGCGGCCTCGTCAGCACTGTTCACTGACGAATCCAAGGGCGCAAGCGAGGGTGGGAACCAGGATGGCCGTACGACCGAGACGTCGTCGACCACGTCTGACGACCTGGCCTCTGCTGGTGCCGACGCCGCGTATGCGATTGTGGACGCGATGGCGGCGATGGCTGACGTTCAGACGTCGATGGCCAACGTCGAGACATCGATTGCCGACACAGCGGCGGTGCTTGAGGGCAAGGACCCCGGGGCGGCCTCGTCGGGCGGCACCACCGACGCATCATTGACCGCGTCTGACGACTTGACCTCTGCCGGTGCTGATGCGGCGTATGCAGTTGTGGATGCGATGGCGGCAATGGCCGACGTGGAGACGTCGATTGCCGACGCAGCATCTGTCATCACCGACGCGGACACGGCGATTGCCAACGCTGGGGGTACTGCCGGTGCGACGGGCGTGGCGTCGACTAACGCTGACGCGGTCACCACCGCTGGAAAGGCCGACACCACTGGCGCAGACGCCACCAAGACAGACGCCACCAAGCCAGACGCCGCTGGCGCGGACGATGCCAGCGCAGACACCAGCGCAACGTCGTCGGCCGTTTCGGAGCTCTACAAGCCGTCACCTGCCGGCGACTCGACATATGGTGCAGACGCCGCGGCGGATGCGGCGGCCAAGTCGGAAGAGAACGTGCCCTCGTACCGCGAGTACCAGCAGCGCCCCCGCATGTGGCGGGGGCGGCGGGGCGGCAAGTCCTTGGGCCCCGAGCGCCGGATTAAGGACACCCCCGCGTATGAGAACCCCTTCCTCAAGCGCGACGACGACGAAGAGCAGAAGTGAGGGTGACGGCGACACCGCGCCCACATCACCAGACGCAGCTGCGCGGCCGGGGCCGTGTTGAGCAGCTCACTATGTTTCCTGCGGTTGGGCGAGCATGGGTGGTGTCTGCCCGCCGCCTGCTTTCTGTTATTTACTTGCTTGGTTCTTTCTTGCCATGGGACTGTCTTGTCTGTTTTTTTTCCACGGGACTGTCTTTTTCTTTCCGCTCTCTTGGTCACAGTCGCATGCGTATGCGCACTGGCATGTTAATTGCTTTGTTTCTTTCGTCCAGTGTGATTTGACTTGGTGAGTCGGGTGCTTCCCTGCGACGCACTGCGCAACTGCCCGGCAGACTACGTTGGCAAAGCTTTCTTCCCTGTTGTTCTCTGTCATCCTTGCACTGGTCCCGCTCGTCCCTGAAGCGAGTCTCGCACAGACTCGCTGCTCGACGCGCACGCCCACTCCCCCCACGTCCCCCCCACGGGCGCAAGCCTCGTCCCGCCCAGGGACAGAGAGTGGACACGCGCCCCCCATCATCCGCCCCCCCCCCCCGCCTCCCCTTTTTGCGCCTCCCGCGGCATCGCCACCCCGTAATGCGCCGCGCACGCCACCATCTCTGCGGGCGGCGGCGCGGTGATGGCCACCCCCGCCGCCGCGTCGTCAGCGTCGGCGCCTGCCGCGGCGGCGGTTCCCGCCCCCCCCCCCGACGCGCCTGCCGGCACCCCACCCCCCCCCCCGCCAGCACCGAGGCCGGCACGTGCAGCCGCCACGCGTGGAGCTTGAGCCCCGCCCGCACCGCGACGCCGTCGATAACCTGCGCGCGCTCGGCCACCGCCGACGCGGCGCGCAGCTCATCAATCGACGCGTACAGCGACCGCTCGCGGCCGTACAGGTCGTCGCCAACAATGGGCAGGCCCGCCGCGCGCAGGTGCACCCGCAGCTGGTGCGTCCGCCCGCTGACGGGCGTGCAGTGGACGAGCGAGACGGTCCGGGACGCGTTGACGGCGAGGACGGCAAAGTGGGAGAGGGCTGGCTTGCCGTCGGCGGGGTCCGCGGGGTTGACCCGCCGCGCGATGGGCACGTCCGCGTCGCGGCAGATGGCGGCGTCGACGCTGAAGCGGGGGGCGTCGGCGGGCACGCCGGCGGCGGCGGCGGTAGCAGCGTCGGGGGCGGCGGCGGCGGCGGCGTCGGCGGCGGTGGCGGGCGGGCCGAGGGCAGCCGTCCGTGCCGCCGCGACGGCGGCGGCGTCGCCATCGACGAGCGCGAGGTACTCCTTGCGGATGGTGCGGGCGTGGAACGCGGCGGCGAGCGGCGCGACGACGGCCTTGGCCTTGCCAAACAGCACCACCCCCGTCGTGTGCATGTCGAGCCGGTGGAGGACGTACGGCTCGGCCCCCCCCAGGTGCCCAATCAGCCGGTTGACGAGGGTGCCCCCGACGAACCGGTGGGCGGGGTGCACCTTGACGTAGGCGGGCTTGGCCACCGCCACGAGGCGGGCGTCCTCGTAGAGGACCGTCACGGGGTCGTGGTCGACAACGAGGGGGATGGCTTTGGAGCGGAGGCGGAGCTCCTGGCGCTCCAGCGGCGTCATCGCCGCCTTGTCCAGGCCAACGTAGGGGGTGATGGGGGGGGGGGGGGAGGAGGAGGTGCCCGCGCTCGACGCCGCCACCGCCGCGGTGGACTCTGCTGGGGGTGGGGGAGCCGCCGCATCCGCGGCGGCGCCCGCCGGGGGCGGGGGAGCCGCCGCATCCGCGGCGGCGCCCGCTGGGGGCGCCGCGCCCGCCGCCGCCGCCGCCGCCGCCGCCGCCGCCGCCGCCGCCGCCATCCGCGCCGCGCCCGGCCCAGTGGCGGGCGGGTGCGCCGCCGCCAGCCACGCCGCGCGCGGGGCGAGTGCCCGGAAGGGGGAGCCCCAGCGGGCGCCGACCGCCGGCGGCAGGCGGCGGCCGCGGCGGCGGCAGCCGCGGGCGGCGGCGGCGGCGGCGGCGGCGGCCGCCGCCGCGGGCGCGCGGCCGCGGGCGGCGGCCGCGGGCAGGCGCGCCGCCCAGGCGGCGCGGGGGGAGGCGGCGGGGGTGGCAAAGAGGAGGCACATGGGGGGCGGCCTGCCAGAGGGGGGGGGGGCGTCGCGGACGGCAACGTCGCGAACGCGGGGGACGGCGGCGGCCGCGGAGAGCGGCGCACCAAGAGGCGGGCGACGTTGGTGTGTCTCGACAGAGGGTGAGGAAGGACGGGAGATGGAACAAGGTGAACGCAGGCCCGAAATCCATTCAGCTTCTCGGTATGAAAAGTGTGAAATAGATGCACAACAAGTGAAATTGTGATCCAGGTAAGTTTTCGCAGGGTGCGTACCATTGCCAACGATTCAATACTTTCATCAAGCCCAGTGAATGCCGCTTGGTGTCACACGGAGGCCACCCGTCTCCTCCCGCCTCACGGTATGTGCGCGGCGCGCCTCGCGCTGTCTCTCCTCTATCCTCGGCGGCCGCTCGCCCATCCCCTGGCCTGGTCCCAGACGTTGTTTTTGCTCTTCCTGGCACACTTTAACGTGTTATTCTACGGCAACACCTGCACCACCTGCGCTCGGTTGCTGCCACTTTCTTCTCCTGTCGTCCACCGCCGCCTCCCTCGGACGGACGCGCGTGCTCGTCACTCGTTCCGTTCCCCCCCTCCGCTCTCATCCATCCTCCTTCCCTACATTTTTCCCCCCTCCCTCCCCTTTCCTGCTGCATCTGCTTCCTCCTCCTGTGAACGTCCTCACTGTCTTCCCCTTTTCCCGACACCATGGTGCGCTTCATGATCAAGGGCGGCGTCTGGAAAAACTCAGAGGATGAAATCCTCAAGGCGGCGGTGATGAAGTACGGCCCGCACCAGTGGGCGCGCGTCAGCTCCCTCCTCGTTCGCAAGTCGGCGGCGCAGGCCAAGGCGCGGTGGACCGAGTGGCTCGACCCGTCCATCCGCAAGACCGAGTGGTCCGCCGCGGAAGACGCGGCGCTGCTGCACCTGGCCAAGGTCCTCCCCACCCAGTGGCGGTCCATCGCCCCCCGCGTCGGCCGCACCGCCGCGCAGTGCCTGGCCCGGTACGAGCAGCTGCTCGACGCGGCAGAGGAGGGGGGCGGCGGCGGGCCTGCGGGCGCCGCCGGCGCGGGCGCGGCGGCCACCGCCGGGGATGTCGCGCCCGAGTCCCGCCCCGCCCGCCCCGACGCGGTGGACATGGACGAGGACGAGAAGGAGATGCTCGCCGAGGCGCGCGCGCGGCTCGCCAACACCAAGGGCAAAAAGGCCAAGCGCAAGGCGCGGGAGGCGGCGCTGGAGCAGGCCCGCCGGCTGGCGGTGCTCCAAAAGCGGCGGGAGCTCGAGGCCGCCGGCGTCGGCGTGCCCGCCGACGGCGGCGCGTTCAAGCGCCGCGGCCGCCGCCGCGTCGGCGACGTGGACTACGTGTCGGAAATCCCGCTGCACCGCGCCGCGCCGGCGGGCTTTTACGCCGCCGACCCGGTGGACGAGCGGGCGGGGGGGGGCAAGCCGGTGGACCCGGCGCTGCTGGGGCGCCTGCTGTCCGCGCACGAGGCGTCGGCGGTGGGCAAGGCGACCGAGACGCGGCGGGCGCAGCTGCGCAAGAGCATCTTGGATGCCACCGGTGGCGGGGGTGGGGGGCGGGGCGGCGGTGGCGGAGGCGGCGGCGGGGGCGGGGGGGGGGAGGGGGGGCAGACGCCGCGGCCGCCGCACCGACGCCCCGGCGGCCGCCGCCAGTGCCGATGGGCGCGCTGGACCTGCCGCCGCCGGTGCGGTCGGATGCGGAGCTGGGGGCGGCGGCCAAGGCGGCCGGCGGGGGCCACGGCGGCGGGGGTGCGGCAGCGTCGAGCGCTGGTGGCTACGTGCCGGGCGCGTTTGGGCTGGGCCTCGGCCTCGGCCTCCCCGACGCGGCCGCTGATGGGGAGGCCGCCGCGGCGGCAGCGGCGGCGGGCCCGCCCCGCAAGCGCCGCCGCACGTCGGGCGGGGACGCGCCGGCCGCGGTCGCGGCGGACGCGTCTGGCGAGGACGATGGCATGGACGTGGATGGCGGGGCCACCACCCCCGACGGCGGCCCGGCCGGCGGTGGCGGGGACGGCGCGCCCACGACGCCCGCCGAAGCCACGCTGGAGCGCCTCGCCACCGCCACCGCCGCGTGGACGTCGTCGGCGGCACGGCGCGGGGACCTGCCGCCCCCCCCCCCCCTGAGCAGAGGCGACGACGGGTTGGCTGACGCTCCCCCCCCCCCCCCTCCCCCGGCCGTGACGGCCGACACGGTCGCGGCTGTGGTGGCCACGGAGGTGGCCGCCCTCGCCCGCCGCGACGCGCTCCTCGCCGCCGCCGCCGCCGCGGCGGCGCCCCTCACCGCCGCCGCGGCCGCCGCCCTGGACCGGGACGTGGACGTGTGGGGCCGCGGCGCCGGCAGCAGCGGCGGCCGCGGCGTGTCTCGCGCGGTCGCCGCCGCGATGGACCGCGTCGACGCGCTGCTCGCCGCCGCCGCCGCGGCGGTGACCCCCCCCTCGCTCCCCCCAGCCGCCGCCGCGGCGGCGGCGGCGGCGGTCACGGCGGCCCCCCCCGGCCCCGTCACCGAGGCCGCCCTCGCCGCGGCGCTCGCCGCTCGCGCGACCGCCGACGGCGCGCCGCGGCCGCCGCTCGACGCCGCCGTCGTGCGGCGGGTGGAGCGCGTCGCGGCGGCCGCCTCGGCGGCCGCGACGGCGCCGCTGGCGGCGGCCGACGCGGAGCGGGCGGCGCTGGCCGTGCGGTGGGCGGCCGCGACGGAGCGGTCGGCGGCGGCCGCCGAGGCGGCCGCGTGTCTGGGGCGGCTGGCGGTGCTGGAGGAGGCGGGAGGGGGGGCACGCGCCGCCGCCGCGGTGGCGCGCGCGGACGCGGTCGCGGCGGCGGGGCAGGCGCTGCAGGCGCGATACGCGCGGGCTGTGGCGGGGGGGGGGGGGGCCAATGGCCGCGCCTGACGGGTGGCACACACTGAGGGGCATCCCCGGGGACAGATGGACACTGGGGGGGGCGTGGGGGGGGGGCGCTGCCGGCTTTTGACGGTTGGTAGTTGCGTACCTCCTCTGGTCTCCAAGCTGCCCGTGGGTCCCGGTAGCGGGTTGGTGCTCTACTAATGTGTGCGTCGAAAGGTGCTTGCGGTGCTTGCGGCACAGAAAACGAACACAGCGGCGAAACCCCACAGGGCCCTACGCCGCCACCCACACCCCCTACCCCCCACTCACTCACCACCCACCACCCATCCCACGCCCACCCAACACGCTTCACCCAACCAACACGCCTCACGTCCCCCCCCCTTCCAGCGTCACTCCCTCCCTTCATGGTAATCCCGCCCCCTTGAGCGCGGCGCACCTCCCCCAGTCCACCGCCGGGTCGTCAACGGTAATCTCAAACACCCGCGGCCACCACTTGCCCGTCACCCACAGCCGCGGCGCGCTCACCGCGCCGCCGCCGCTGGGCGCCGTGCCATTCGTGGCGGCCGCGGCGGCCGGCCGCCCCCCCCGGTCCCACGCAATGCCATTGAGCACCGCCCCCCCCGACGCGCGCTTGTCCGCGCTCCACACCCCCGCCGCGACCATGCGCGTGAGGAGCCCCTTGAGGTCGAGCGTGCCCACCACCCGCCCGCTCACCGGGTCAATCCGCACGATGACGGTGGTGAGCCACACGTTGGCCCACAGCTCCCCGCAGACGACCTCGAGCTCGTTGAGGCGCCGGATGGCCATCCCCGCGTTGGTCACCTGGAACGTCCGCACCGGCACGCCCGTCGTGTAGTTGGACGCGTGCAGCACTTGGATGGTGTTGCTGCCGTTGCTAAAGTACACCGCGTCGTCGCCGTCCCACGCGATGCCCCACCCTTCCCCCGCGTACGACCAGTTGCCGGTAAACGCCAGCGACGCTGGGTCAAACTTCCACGCCGCCTGCGTGCGCCAGCTGATCATGGCGAGCTCGTCCCGGACGAGGGTGGAGCCCTCCCCAAAATGCGCCGCCCCGACCGTCACCTTGCGCATCACGGTCCCCGTCGGCGGGTCCACCCGCCGGATGGAGCTCGTGTCGGGGTGGTGCGCCGACGGGGGGGCGCCGGGCAGCGGCACGTTGCCCGTGGAGATGAAAAATGTGCCGTTGGTGTAAAAGAAGCCCTGCGTGAAGGCATCCTCGTCGGTGGGCGTCTCGGCAACGACGGTGTAGGGGAAGCGGGGGGCGCGGCTGTCGGGGGGGGGGACCACCGCCCCCGACGGCAGCCGGTGGGCGCCCGCGGTGCCCGCCGTGTCCGCCGCGGGTGCCGCCGACGGCGCAGGCGCCGCGTCGGCCGGCGGCGGCGACCCCCCCCCCGCGCCCGCCGTGGTCAGGCCGGTGGCCGGGGTGCCGCCACCGCCCTCCTTCCCCCCCCCCCCGCCCCCGCCGCGGCAGCCGCCGCCTCTGCCCGCGCCGCCCGCGCGTGGCGGACCCCGTCCACGCCCACCACCGCCGCCGCGACCACCACGACGCCCACCACCGCGGCGGCGAGGACGCGGCGCCAGCGCCCCCCTCCCGCTGGGGCACCCCAGACCGGAACCACCCCCCCCTCGCCCCCCCCGCCCCCCCCACCACCCCCTCCCCCCGGTAATATGGCCGCGCCGCCGCCGCCGCCGCCGCCGCCGCCGCCGCCGCCATTCATGGCCGGGCTACGCGGGCGGACACCCTCCTCCTCGTCGTCCGCCGCGGTGAGGGTGTAGGTGACGGACGAGGAGGGCGGGCCGTACGCCATGACCGGGGGGGGGTGGTAAAGAGGGGGGGACGAGCCTGGGGAGAGGGGTGGACCCCTCACTCGGGGCCGGTCAGGGGGGGGGGCGGGGGCCGACGCGCCCCCCAGACGCGCTTGGAACGGGGTCGGAGGAGCGAGGGCAGCGGCGGGAAGGGGTGACGCGTGGCCGCGTGGGCCCCCGCCGTGGCGTGGCGGCGGCGGCGTCCCGTCGGCACCGCGCCAGCCAGTACCTGGCCGGTGCGGAAGCGCCACCGGGGCGGAAGCGGCGGGCAGGCACAAAGAGCAAACAAAAACAAAAATGGCGGGCGAAGGGCAGGGGCAGAGGGGCAGAGGACGGAATGAAGGGGGGATGGGGGGGGGGGGGAGCGGGGGGGAGGCGGCCAAGCAGAGCGACGGGTGTGGCAGCGGGCGGAGCGGGCGGCGGCGGCACGCACGCCACCGGCGGCCTGGCTACCGTACCGTCTGCGGGCGGCCGGTGCCAACTGCCACCGCGGCGGCACGTTGCGCACCGCCACAGGCCGGCGGCTTGGCCACACCGGGACGGCTCGGCCGTCGGTCTGGCTGACAGCCGCCACGGGATCCGCTCGGGCGGGCCGCTTCCGGTGGCACCGCCCGATCCAGGACGGCGGCCGCGCCCCGCGTGTGCCCGTGGACCGGCCCAGTGACCCCGGCGGTGGGTTGGGGACACCCACGGGCGGCACGGCGTGGGTTTGGCGGGGCGCCACGCACACGACTGGTTGGGAGGATGGGGGACGACGGAGAAGTGGGTGGAGGGGTGCGTCTGGTAGACGGGGCGGCTGCTGGCGCAGCCGGCGTCGCCGGTGCAGTCGGCCTTTTCCGATCCCGGCGGGGGAGCGGGGCGGAGGACGGTGGCAGGGCCATGCGGATGCGGGACCAAAGAAAAACACAGGATGAGAACTGCCAAAGGTGGCTTCTCTTACCGGGCTCTGCTCGCGGATTACGGGGGGGTCGGTCGGTCATCTGCGGCCGCAGTGCCCGCCGTCGTCTACCAAAGCGACGCCTCCGCCGCTATCGAGCCCAGGCCCGCTGAGGCCGTGGCTGAGCGGGTACAGACGGACATGGTGACCCCTGCTGATGGGACCAGCCCGTGCACGGGCGGAGGGAGCGCGCCGGCTCCGTCCCGGCCCAGGCAGACCACGGCCGCGCTCTGTTCGACCATGGCGACCGCTGCGTGTCTGCGCACGTCGACGACTGCCTGTCCGGGCGCGGGGCGCTGCGGCGATACCACGAACATCCCAGGAAAGCAGGTGGCCACCTTCGACACTGGGACTGTTGCCGTACTCAACCTCCCCTGTACCGGGACCAGCGCGTCGAGTCGTCCTTCACGGACGCGGCCACCACCCTCCCCGATCAAACCGTCGACCTGCAGCTGTCGGGCGCGATGCCAAACATGGGGCGACCGTTCATCCAGGTCCGAGCGGCTCACGCGACGACGCACCGCTCACGGCTGCCTGCTTCATGCCAGACCGGGCGCAATCACAGACATTCTCAATTCCATTGGCCAAGGGGGGTGGGCGAGGGCAAGCCGAACAAGAATTACCACGACGAGACGGGGTCCCCGCTGTCGCACCCTAAGCGCACTGGTCAGTGTCAGCCTGGCCTCCTATGGCGGGGGAGGGGAGGGGCGCGCGGGGGGCGGGGTGAGAGGAGAAGGAGCTCAAAGTCGCCGCTTCCTCCGACCACGACAAATGCCGGCTCCACCGTCCCCTCCCCCGACGACGGGAGCAATTCGGGATGCGCCCCGGCACGGGTCCGCCCGCCACCACAACCAGCTATGTCGAGGCGACCGAGGGGACCCCGGCCGCCCGGCGCGCTCAGATCGGCGAGCGAAACAGTGGACGGATATCCCCAGCGGCACACACGCCGCGCCTCCGGCAAGCGGGACGGACGGCGGCCATCGGCGGAGCTGTTCCCTGTCCAGGTTGCTCTCATCACAGCGCGTGGTGGGTGGCGATAGCGACAGCGCCGCCGCCGGCGACGAACAAGACAGGAAAAAACAAACAGCGCAACTCCCTCGCCCATCATCCTCCATCTTCTCTCGCTCCGGTGGGAAGCGTTGTTAGAGTGCCACTCTTACCTGTTGGGCTCCCCAATGAGCCGCGCGTGTCCAACAGGAGCGACCAGCCGGCGGCAGCGGCGGGGGCGGGTCCCCCGCCGCGCTCGACCGCTCCCGAAAGCGACCACGGTCGCGCCCGCCGCGTCGCGCTGGTCACCCGCATTGCAACCGATACACCGGGGGACGGTGAGCACGAATGAGTGAAGATGGGTGTGCAAACACGGCTGCCGCTGCGATCGGTGACCAACTCCCACGGGTGGGGGGCGCCTCAAGGAGGCGTGCCCCGCCCCACCCGGTCGCGGCGGCCGTGTCCATTTGACCCTCCCCCCCTATGGCAATCCGCTCTGGGCACCCACGAATTGACACTGGGGAGGGGCGGGAGGGGCGCGCGCGGTCGCGCGGGGGAGGGGGGCACCCTCCCACATGATGGGATTTGAGGGGGGGGGGATGCGCGGTAGACGGGGGCCCCCGTGGTCCCCGTGGCACCCCGAGGAGCCACGTTGCGGGGCCAGCCTGGCCCACCTACACCATCGGGGGGACACGACGTCCGATCACCAGGGTCCCGCGCCGGGGCATGGGACGCTCCGCGGCACACGATCGATGGGGTGAGGTGAGTGCGGCCGTTGCCTGTACTACTATTTTGTTTTTTGTCCATCTGCACGGGGGCCAGTGGGGACCCGCGGCCGCCCGCCGTCGCCCCGGTCAAACCGCCCGGCACGGCCGCCTCTACTCGGCGGCCATGACCTCCGCGAGCGCCGCCGCCACCCCCTCCCGCTGGATCGCCATGTACTGCGCCGCAACCGCGTCGGCGAGCGCCGCCCCCCGCCGGCCGTCGGCGCCAAACAGCCCCGCCGCGCCGAGCAGCCGCCAAATGCCCGCGTCGGCCGCCTCGCCGGCAGCCACCCGCAGGGCGGCGCGGAGCTCATCCCGCCGCCCGTCGGCAACGGGCAGCGACGGGTGGGCGAGCGCGGCGGCCCAGGCGGCCACCGCAAACGCCAGCGCCCGCACGTCCGCCGCGGGGGCCGCGGCGGCGGCAGCGGCCGCGGGGAGCGACCGCACAATCGGCAGCAGCTGCGCCGCGTACTTGGACGACCCGTCCTGCGCGACGCGCGACAGCGCGTCGCCGACGCCCGCGTCGGCAAAGCGGGATGCCAGGCTGGCGGTGTAGTCGGCCAGCCGAAACGCGGGCGTGTGCGCCGACAGGATGGCCAGGGGGGTGCCCAGCGAGCGCGGGATGACGGCGTTCATGAGGCGGGAGAGGTAGGCTGCCAGGGGGGGGTGCCGCGCCGCCTCGTGGACGTAGGTCATGCCCAGGAGCATGCCAGAGCTGGCGGAAGGGGCGAGGGATGAAAGGGGTAGAAGGGGCGGAGGTGGGGAGTGGACAGAGAAAAAGAGAGGGGCGAGAGGGTGGAATCAACAGGGAGACCATGGTGGCTCGCGAGGGGGGGGGAGTCAGCCGCACTCGTCTGGCGCGAGCCGGCAGCGGCGGCGGCTCGCGGCGGCGGACGCTGAGGCCGCCTGCCCATCGTTGACACACCAGAACCCCACCCCCAACAGTGGCCGGCCATGGCGACTCGGCACAACGACCCCAGGCGGTTGCCCTCTGGCACTGCGTTCACTCCCGCAGCCGTCGCCCCCCCCATGCTCCCCCCCTCGACACGAAGCAGGCCAAAACGTACTAGGCGAGTGCCGAGTGCGGCACGTTGAGCAGCCGAATCTTGAGCAGCTCGTACGCCTCGACCACCTGCAGGGGCACCACCGTCACCCCCGCCTCGCGCGGCCACGGTGGCAAGAGGGCGCCGTCGGCGCCCGCCGGGTCTTCGACCACAAACTGCATGTAGGGCTCGCACAGGACGGGCCGCGCGTCGGCCACCCCGTACCGGCGCCGCACAAACGCAACGTCCGCGGCGGTCGTGACGGGTGTGATGCGGTCGACCATGGAGCAGAGGAAGCGGACGCCGCCGCCGGCGAGCCAGTCGGCCACGCCCGGCTCGACCACCCCCCACGGCGGGGTCGTTGTCACAGCCGCCTCTCCCTCCTTCGCTCCTTTCGCCGCCCCCGGCGCCGCTGCCGCCGCCGCCGCCGCCGCCGCCGCATCCCCCTCGTGCCGCCGCGCGAGCGCCACCACCGCCGCCCCCAGCACCGCCCCGTTGGCCGGCACGTTGTCACACGACAGCACCGTAAATGGCGGTGCCGCCGCCGCCCGCCGCGCGCGGATGGCGGCGAGGAGGTAGCCCGCCGCGGTGACGGGCGCCGCCGGGTCCGCCACGTCGGCCGCCACGTCCGGGTGGTCCCAGTCGACGCCGCCGCCGCCGGGCAGCGTGTGGTACCCCTTCTCCGTCACCGTCAGCGTGACGAGCCGCACGGCGGGGTGGGCGAGCGCGGCGACCGCCGCGGCGGGGTCGGCGGGCGCGACGAGCATGCCGACAAAGCTGCCAATCGGGGTGTAGGTGTACGTGCCGCCGTCGCCGTCGCCGCCACCGCCACCACCGCCACCGCCGCCACCATCCCTCACCGGCGGCAGCGAGCGGGTGACGAGCGAGTAGAGGTGCCGCTGCGACGCGAGGTCCGCCGCCATCCCCGCGTCGGACGGGAGCAGCCCCACCCCCAGGATGCCGCCCCACCGGTCGGCGGGCGCCCCCTTCCCCCCCTCGGCCTGCGCCGCCGCCGCCGCCTGCGAGCGGAGGAGGGCGTGGTGGTAGGCGCCAAAGTGGGCGCGCGCAAAGTTGCCGACGCCAATGTGCACCACCGACGGCGGCGGCAGCGCGGCGCGGTCATAGCCGAGGGCGTCAGCGGAGCCGTCGACGGCGGAGCCGTCGACGACGGCCATGGAAAGAGGGTGGGAGGTGCAATGGAAAGGACGGGGGCACGGGGGGGCGCGGAACAGGCAGGGAGGGAACAAGCGGAGCAGAGACAAAAAAAGGGGGGGGAGATGACAAGAGGGGGGAGGAAGCCAACGGCGGGCAGGGAGACAGGAGGGGCGAGCATCCCAGGGATGGTATATTTTCAGAGAGCATCGATCGTTACTAAAATTTTGCGATGATGATCGACATTTTCTTTTGATAATTATTTTCGCTCTGTGTGCCACGTGGGTCAGGCTTTAGCACGTGGCGGACGCATCCATACGCGTCGTGATGGCGACCTGTGACCGCGACCGACGGCGAACTCGCACCGCAGGCGTACCATGCGGCTAACGCTGCGTCATTTAGCCGACTCGAAGGCGCTCGCAGCGCGCCTCCAGCGAGGTTTTCCGTCATACCGTGGCGCAACGTACGACTCGGGAGATTTGTGGTGCTGCGGCTACTGCAGCCGCCGCGCCACCCCTCCGCCCTTGGCGCAGCAGTGGCGACGGCGGTGGTTTGGCCGGTGGCGGTCGGGCCATTGGTAGTGGCGGCTGCAGCGTTGGCAGAGGGGCAGTTCTGCGCGACCCCCTGCCTCGCCTAGAAACCTTTCTTACCGTCCCTGGGCTTTGTGAGGCCGCGTGTTGGGAGGCCTGCCAGACTGACAGCTGTTGCGCCGTGCGGCTGCTCTACTGTTCCGACTGTGCGGCGGACGGTGCGAGGCGTTGCGCCGGGGCGCGGGGGGGCGGCGTGCTGTGCGTCGCGCGTAGCTTGTGGCGGCGTAGGCCGCTCGCGTGCCCTGTCGGCGCGCAGCCAGCGCCGCACTTCCGCCACCTCCTCCCCCCGCCCGTGTGCACGTGCAGCGGCTACGCACCTGTTGGCCTTCACATTCGCCGCCCTGCCGCGCGCTGGGCTGTCCGTTCTCGCCGACAGAGTTGTCCCGGCAGCGGAAGCGGCGGCAGTGGCGGCCGTGGCGGCGGCCGTCCCCCACTTCCCCTCCCCTCGTGCATCGCGGCTCGGCGCCCACCGCCGTCGTCGGATCCCATTCCCCAGCCCCTGCCGTGTCGCTGGATGTGTTTTGGTCGGCGGTCCAGGGCGCCGCCGCCGCGGAGATGATGGAGGACGTCCCCTGCCGCCCGCAGTCACCCGACGATGCGGTACGCGGGGAGGCCGAGGCGCCGTTCATCGCGGCCAGGGCGTCGTCGAGCGTGTGCCTCGAGGTGCTGGCGGTGCTCGCGCCGGGGTCGACGGACGAGCTTGTGTGGGAGACGCCGACGGTGCTGCGGCGCCGCACAGCCACGATTGCTCTCGGACCGTACGCACTGTGCTGCAACAGTCCCATATACCGCACCCGGCGACACCGCCGCCGCCGCCGGGCTGTGTGGGTCTCCTCCTACCCCCTCCCCGCTGCCCCTGACGCCGCGGGGGCGGCCGTCAAGCCTGACCGCGGCGGCGGCAGGAGCGGCACTGGCAGTGTCACCGGCAGCGGCGTCATCTGCGACGGCTGCAGCAACTGGGCGGCGGGAGCGGAGGCGGCGTCTGCAGCTCCACCCCCGCTCCCTCCCCCTCTGCCACTCCGAGCCCCACCCCTTCTCCCGGTCCTAGTCCCGACGCAACCTCCCGCTTTAACCCCGGCGCGGGAGGCCTTGGTGGGGGCGGCGGCACCCCCAGGCGGCCCCCGTCGAGTGTGGCCCGCTGTCGGTCGTTTTGTCAGCCCCTGTACCAGCCCACCGTTTCGGGTGGGGGGTAGCCGACCCGCCGGTCGCGGCCGCCGTCACCCCCAGCGGCGGCAGCGGCGGTGGCGGTGGCGGTGGCGGCAGCGGTGGCGGTGGCGGTGGCACCCACGCCGGTACCCCTGCGGCTGGTCCACCCACCACCGACGGCGGCGGTGACACGGACGGCGGCGGCGCAGACGGTGGCGGCGGCCGGGGTGGCACCGCCTCCCCCCCCCCGCCGCCTCCACCGCCGTCTGGGCCACCGCCACCGTATCTGCCACGGGCGTGGATGCGATTCACACCGTTTCGCAACCGCCCGGGGCGGCTCCCCCCACCTACCCCCCTCCCCCCCCCCCCGGCCGGCACCCCTCCCGCCACCGCCGCCCCCCCCTCCCGTGGCGCGCCCACACGCGCCCCCCAATCGAAAACGCCCCACGGCTGCAGGTGGCAGGAGCGGGTGCGCCAGGCACCCAATGGTGCCGGCCCGTCGCCTCCCACCCGCCCGCCAGCGTCGGCTGCCCGCCGCCAGCCACCCGCACGCGTCGGCGGGCGGGTAGACGGGCACCCCCGCACGTGCGAGTGGGGGCCACCACGCACGCCGACCGGCGGGTGGCCACCCCCGCGCGCGACCGACCCACCCCCCCCCGTGGCGGCCAGGCGCAACCTCAACCTCTCCGCCACCCAGCGCGGCCGCGTCTCAGCGTCCCGCCGCCGACCCCTCTCCCCCAGACGTGGGCGCCCCCTCCCCCGCCGCCGCCGCCGCCGCATCCGCCCCCCCCCTCCCCCCCCCCCCGCCGTCGCCGCCGCCGCGCGGCGCGCGCATCCAGCACGCGCTGCACCCACGGCGCAAGGCCGAGCGCCGCGGCCAGCCGCAGCGGCTTGGTCACCTGGCTGCCCGCCCACACCACCGCCCACGCGGCGGCGACCGCGGCGGCACGCCCCCCCCCCCCCCCCCCACCCCCGCCCCACCACCACCACCACCACCACCCGCGCCCGTCACCACCGCGGCGAGGCCGCCGCCACGGGTGAGCGCGACCGCCAACGCGACGCCGTAGTAGGTGGTGTTCATGAGGCCATAGGCGAGGAGGCCCGCCACGCCCGCCGCGCGGAGGCGGGCGGCGGCGGCGGTGGCCCAGGCGCGGGCGGCGGCGAGGCGGCTGGTGGGGGGGGGGAGAGCGGGGTGGTGCTGCGACTGGGGGGGGGGGGGGCCGCCCTGGGGGGGGGGGGGGGGGGGGGGTAGCGCCGCACGTGGCGGGGCGTGGGCGCCCGCGGTGGGAGGGGGGGGGGGGACGCGCCGTCGCTACGTCGCTGCCGCCATAGCGGCAGGGGAGCGGGCGCCGCACGAGGGGGCTGCCAACAAAGGCCATGGAGGGTAGGCCGATGGGGGGGAGCGGGAGGGAGGAAGACGACGAGGGGGGAAGGTGGGGAGCAGGGGGGGAGGGGGGGGGGCACCCGAGAAAGGGGCGAGCTGCACGGCCGGCGCCGCGCGGAACGGGAAGGAGCGGAGCGCTTCCGAGGTGATCGCGACTTTGACCTGAATCGCTGGATTGGGATGCCAGAATTTACCGTACACACACACACGGTGCAACAACTCCCTTTTGTACGGTAACTCACGCAAGGCTGACAAGTACTAGTGCAAGTGCAGTGCAGGCATCGTGCTTGTGGGTCAATGTGTTTCGCTTTTCTGTACACAATCATCCTAATAGCCAAAAGCCCCGTACATTTGCTCGATCCAGCCAATCGGCGGGCGCTACGCGTTCGGGTGTTGCGTGAGCAGGGGGGGCACCTCATCGCGCATTTGGGCGATCACACACGGGGTGTGGTTCGGCGGGATCAGGCCGGTGTTGTCCGGTGCGGGTGCGGCCCGTCGGCGTCGTGACGGCCGACGTGGGCGTCATCCGCGTCCCCCCCCCCCCCCCCCCCCCCCCCGCCCTTCCCCCCCGGCATCCCGGGACCGCCGCGGCGCGGTGCACTGGTGGCGCTGCCGCCTGCGACCCCGTCCCCCTCCCCGCCCCTTTGCACGGTGAGCGCACCGCAGCGGTCGGCTGGCGGAACCGGGTCGTCCTCCCCCCCCCCCCCCCTCCCCGCGCGGCCCGTGCACGCCCCCCATGGCGGCGTTCATTTCGGGTCCCACCCCCCTGCTGGGCGGCTCCACCTTTGTGGCCACCCCCGCCGCCGTGTCGGCGCGTCGCGCCGCGGCGGGTGCGGCGGTGGGGCGTCCCCCCCAGCGCCCGCCCGGGGTGCCCGCATGAGCGTGCCGCCTGCGGCCGACGCGGACGCCAATGGCGCGCCGGCGGCGTCCGCGGCGGTCACGTCCAACGACGTGGCGCCGTGGCTGCGGCCGCCGCGGCTGCGGCTCAAGCGGCGGGACGACATTAAGAAAATTATGGTCATTGGGGCGGGCCCCATCGTCATTGGGCAGGCGTGCGAGTTTGACTACTCGGGCACGCAGGCGTGCAAGGCGCTGCGCGAGGAGGGCTTCACCGTCGTGCTCGTCAATAGCAACCCGGCGTCCATCATGACGGACCCAGAGACGGCCGACCGGACGTACCTGGAGCCGCTCACGCCCGCGACGCTCGAGCAGATTATGGCGGTGGAGAAGCCCGACGCCATCCTGCCGACCATGGGCGGGCAGACGGCGCTCAACCTGGCGACGACGCTCGCCGAGTCGGGCGCCCTCGAGCGCCACGGCGTGGAGCTGATTGGCGCCAAGCTCGACGCGATTGCCAAGGGCGAGGACCGCCTCCTCTTCCGCGATGCCATGGAGCGCATCGGCGTGCCGTGCTGCCCGTCGGGGATTGCGACGACGCTGGAGGAGGCGGAGCACGTGGCGGACAATGTCATTGGCAGCATGCCCCTCATCATTCGCCCCGCCTACACGCTGGGCGGCACGGGCGGCGGGATTGCGTACAACAAGGTGGAGTTTATGGAGCTGGCCGCGGGGGGGCTGTCCGCCTCCCCCACCACGCAGATTATGATCGAGCAGTCGCTGCTGGGCTGGAAGGAGTACGAGCTGGAGGTTGTCCGCGACGGCGCGGACAATGTCGTCATCGTGTGCGGCATTGAGAACTTTGACCCAATGGGCGTCCACACGGGGGACTCGATCACCGTCGCGCCGACGCAGACGCTGACCGACAAGGAGTACCAGCGGCTGCGCGACTACTCCATCGCCATCATCCGGGAGATTGGGGTGGACACGGGCGGCAGCAACATCCAGTTCTCGGTCAACCCGCGCAACGGGGACGTGATCGTCATTGAGATGAACCCGCGGGTGTCGCGGTCGTCGGCGCTGGCGTCCAAGGCGACGGGCTTCCCGATTGCCAAGCTCGCCGCCAAGCTCTCCTGCGGCATTGCGCTGCCGGAGCTCAAGAACGATATTACGCTGAAGACGCCCGCGTGCTTTGAGCCCACCCTGGACTATGTGGTGGTCAAGGTGCCGCGGTTTGCGTTTGAAAAGTTCCCCGGCGCGTCGCACGTGCTGTCGACGCAGATGCGCGCGGTGGGGGAGGTGATGGCCATGGGCCGGACGTTTCTGGAGGCGTTCCAAAAGGCCCTGCGCTCCATGGAGACGGGCCGCTTTGGCTGGTGCCTGGACGGGAAGGACAAGGTGTTTGGGTCGCGGGAGGAGCTGGAGGCGGCCCTCCGGGTGCCGACGCCGGAGCGGGTCTACTATATCTACTCGGCGTTTGCGGCGGGCCTCAGCGTCCAGGAAGTGTTTGATCTGTCTGCGTACGACCCGTGGTTCCTGCACAAGCTGCACGAGCTGGTGGAGCTGGCCGCCGAGGAGCTGCCCACCGGCGGCGGCGCGTCCGCGCTGGACAGCCTCTCGGCAGCGTCGCTGCAGGAGATCAAGGCGGCGGGCTTTTCGGACCGCCAGATCGCTCACATCCTCGGTGGGGACCTGGACGAGGCGGCGGTGCGGCGGAAGCGCAAGTCGCTCGGCATCACCCCCGTGTTCAAGACGGTCGACACGTGCGCCGCGGAATTCGAGGCGTACACGCCCTACCTCTACTCCTCGTACGAGTCGGCAGTGTGGTGGGATGCGCCCGACGGCGCCGACGAGGACGCGGGTGGGTCGTCCATGGAGGTGGGCAACGCCGCCGCCCGCACGACCGAGTCGCCCCCATCAACGGGCAAGCGCAAGGTGGTCATCCTTGGCGGTGGGCCCAACCGGATTGGGCAGGGCATTGAGTTTGACATGTGCTGCTGCCACGGGCTGTTTGCGCTGCGGGATGCGGGCTTTGAGACGGTCATGATCAACTCCAACCCGGAGACCGTCTCGACCGACTATGACTCGTCGGACCGGCTCTACTTTGAGCCGCTCACCCTCGAGGACGTGATTGCGATCCTTGAGGCGGAGCGCCCCGACGGGGTGATTGTGCAGTTTGGCGGGCAAACGCCGCTCAAGCTTGCGCTCGGCCTCGAGGCGTACCTCGGCTCGGAGGAGGCGGCGGCTGCGGGTGTCACGGCGCGCATCCTCGGGACGCAGCCGGCGGATATTGACGCTGCCGAGGACCGGGACCTGTTTATCGGGACCCTGAAGAAGCTGGGCATTACGCAGCCAGCGAATGGCATCGCACGGAGTCTGGAGGAGGCGTCGTCGGTTGCCACGGCCATTGGCTTCCCGGTGGTGGTGCGGCCGAGCTACGTGCTCGGCGGCCGCGGCATGGAGATTGTCTACACCCAGTCGGAGCTGGCGCGGTACATGTCGGCGGACGTGGTGGTGGAGAGCGAGCACCCGGTGCTTATCGACCGCTTCCTGGACAATGCCATTGAGGTGGACGTGGATGCCCTTTGCGATAGTACCGGCGCGGTGGTGATTGGCGGCATCATGGAGCACATTGAGCAGGCGGGCGTGCACAGCGGGGACTCGGCGTGCTCCCTCCCTACGGTCACCATTCCGTACAACGCGATGGTGACCATCCGCTCGTGGACGACGGCGCTCGCCAGGGAGCTCAACGTGGTGGGCCTGCTCAATATCCAGTGGGCGGTGCAGGGCGAGAAGGTGTTTATCCTGGAGGCGAACCCGCGCGCGTCCCGGACGGTGCCGTTTGTGTCCAAGGCGATTGGGCGGCCGCTGGCCAAGGTGGCGGCCCTCATCATGGCGGGCTACACGCTCGCCGACCTCAACTTTACGACCGAAATTGTGCCCCGTCACGTGGCGGTCAAGGAGGCGGTCCTGCCGTTTGCCAAGTTCCCCGGCGCCGACATCCTCCTCTCCCCCGAGATGCGCTCGACGGGCGAGGTGATGGGGCTGGACACGACGTTTGCGGGTGCGTTTGCCAAGGCACAGCTGGCCGCCGGGCTGGTCCTCCCCACCGTCGGTACCGTCTTCATGTCCATGAACGAGCGGGACCTGTCGGCGAGCGTGCCGCTGGCGCGGGACCTGGTGGACCTCGGCTTCTCCATCATGGCGACCAAGCGCACGCACGCGGCGCTGCTCGACGGGGGCCTCTCCCCCGACGACGTGTCGCTGGTGCTCAAGGCCAACGAGGGCCGCCCCAACGTCCTCGACTCGATCCAGAATGGGGAGGTGGTCCTCTACATCTCCTCCCCGTCCGTGACGGAGGGGCAGGTCGACCCGGAGCGGGCGGTGCGGCGCGCCGCGCTGAGCAGCAACGTGCCGTTTGTGTCGACGCTCGCCGCCGCGCGGGCCATTGCGCAGGCGCTGCGGTCGCTCCAGTCGCAGCGGCTCGGCGTCAAGGCGCTGCAAGACTACTTCCCCGACTACAAGGCGGAGTTTGTGCTGCCCGGCGCGGGCATGCCCGCCCGCGACGACCTGTGCGTGTCGGCCGTCGAGGGCGTGCCGTCGACGGTTTGAAGTGGGGGTCTCTCGGGGGGGAGGGGGGTCGGGGGGGGAGGGAATTGCTTAGGTCGCATCCCGCGGCGGGCGCACTGCTGCCGCCCTGTTGCGCTTCTGTTTTTCTTTTTTTTTTTGTTTTTTTTTGTTTTTGCCCGCCCCCGGCCACGCGGCAGGCGGCCGCGGGCGGCAACGGCAAGTCGGCGCGTCCATTTTGTTTTTCGTCCATGGGCGGTGTGTGCATGCATAGGGGGGGAGGCGGCGCCCCCGCTCCCCGCCGGCGACCGTCGCTCTCCCGGCCGTGACGCGCCACGCGCCGCGCGCGCGCGCGCCCGCACCCCGCCGCGCCGCCGCCGCCGCCACCACCACCACCGCCACCACCCCCACCGCCGCCACCACCGCCACCACCACCACGGCTCGGCCGCCCCAGCGGCCGCCCCCGCTCGGGCGTCGCCCACCGCCGTGCGCGCCGCCGCTGCCGGCCGCCACGCCGCGGCGGCGGCCGCACGCAGGGGCGGGTGGCGGCCGGCCGCCCCCCCCCCGCCGCGCCGCCGCGCGTGCCCGCTCCCGTCGCCGCCGCCGCCGCCGTCGCCGCCGCCGCCGCCGCCGCCGCCGCCGCCGCCGCCGCCGTCGCCGCCGCCGCCGCCGTCGCCGCCGCCGCCGCCGTCGCCGCCGCCGCCGCCGTCGCCGCCGCCGCCGCCGTCGCCGCCGCCGCCGCCACCACCGCCGCCGCCACCACCACCGCCGCCGCGGCGGCGGCGGCGGCCACGCGCGGCGGCGGCGCCCGCCCGCGTGGCGGCCCTGGCGGCGCCGCCGCCCGCGGCGGCACGCACGCACCAACCCCGCCGCCGCCGCGCCGCGGCCGCCCGGATCCGCCGCCCCGCGCAGTGGTGTCAAACCCGCGAACGTCCGCGGATCAAATTTTCGCCCTCTGGGCGTGCAATCGGCCGTGCAACGGCGTGAAAACCTCACTCCAAGGGGTCTCAGACCACGGTTTTTTGGCACGCCGACGCACGGCGCCGTACACTTTTGAGGCATGAGTTCCGGAGCACTTTTTTTTCCCAGCCGCCGTACGGGAGCACTGGAGCATGAGCACGTCCTGCAGTATGTCATCGGAATCCATGCTCGTCGTCCTCAGTCGCTCTGACGTCAACACGATGCACGTTTTTGTGCTTTACGTGCCATGCGATGGCACGGGCCATGCGCAGTGGAGCGCACGCCTTTGCAAGGAGCAGTGCACTCCGATGCACGCCGGGCCCAGATCTATTCCCGAAACAACCCAATTGGAAGTAGTTGGGCTGTCCCAAAGCACGCCCTCACTCTCAGAAATCCATCCTCATTCCGCCGAACGGTGACGGTTTCGAGGATGGCGCCAATGACCTTGCCTTATGGTCCAGCACAGTACACAGGCCACCCACACTTGTTGAATTGGGCCGTAGTAAATAATCTGGCAACACGAACCGTCCGTGCACTGCTGCGTGCCAAGGCGTGCGCTCCAGCGTGCACTGCGTGCAATAATCTGTGCACAGAGTGCAAAATTTCGTGCCATCGACGCACGCGGCGTGCACTCGGGGTCGGTCCCCCCCCCTCTCACAGGCCCCGTCAGGGGCTGTGCACGCCGCGGCACGATGGCCCGACGTTCGCGGGTTTGACACCACTGCGCCGGCACCCGTGATCCGCCGCCCCGGCACCCGGGATCCGCCGCCCCGGCCGCCGCCGCCGCGGCCGCGGCGCGGGCGCGGCGCGACGGGCGCGCGCCGCCGCCGCCGTCGCCGCGGCCAGCGGCGGCCCGGCCGTGCGGCGCGCGTGGCGTCGCGCTCCCACGGCGCGGCCCCCCCCCCCCCCCCCCCGTCACCCCCCCTCCCCCCCCCTCCCGCCGTGCACGAGCGCGTTGCCGCGCGCGGCAGCCACAGGCGGGGGGCGTGCCGGCACGCGGCGGCGGCGGCTGGCCGGCGTCTGCGGCTGGCGGCGATGGCCGCCGCCGCCGCCGCCGCCGCCGCCGCCGCCGGCCGCCTCGCCCGCCGCGTGGCCGGCGGCGGCGGCGGTGGCGGCGGTTGCCGCGGCGGCGGCGGTGGTGGTGGTGGTGGCGTCGGTTGCCGTGGCAGCGGCGGCGGTGGTGGTGGTGGTAGTGGCGGCGGCGGTGGTGGTGGTAGTGGTGGTGGTGGTGGTGGTAGTGGCGGCGGCGGTGGTAGTGGTGGTGGTGGTGGTGGTGGCGGCTGGCGGCCGCCCGGCGCGGCCGCGACGCGCGGCGCGGGCGGCACGGCCCGACCGCCGGCGGCCGGCGGCCGGCGGGGGCTGGCCAAAAAGGCGGGCCGCAACGTCGTCCGCGGCGGCGCCGACCGACAGCAGTACGTGGCGTGGGCGGGGGGGGGGTGGGTGCGGCGGTCGCGTGCGGGCGGCGCGGCTGCGCTGGGCGGTGGGTGGGAGGGCGGCCGTGCGTGGTGCTGGGGGGGGGGGGGGGACGGCGTGGCGTGGACGCTTGGGGGAGAGGGGGGGGGGGGGGGGGGGGGGGGGGGGCGGGGGGGGGGTGGTGGCACTGGGCGTGGGCCGACCATGCCGTGGGCGCTGCGCGCAAGCCGATCCGCGTCGGCCGCTGCGGACGGACCCGGCCTGCCCCTGGTGGGAGGGCCACCGAGCTGCCGGTGCGGCGTGCCGTGTCTGACGTGGTTTTCGCCCGCCCTCGCTTGCTGACCACCGTCTGCGCCGACCGCCTGCACATCCACTCCTGTGTCCCCCCCCTGCCGCTCTCTCCGCTCCGTCTCCCGCCCCTCGGTCGTCCGGTCGGTCGGTCGGTCGGTCGGTCGGCCGGTTGGTCGGTCGGTGGACGGCGGCGGCGGCGCAGTACGGCGGCGGAGCTGGCGGCGCTCGCCGCCCGCGTCAAGGCGCACGCCGCGGCGCTGCGGCTGGGCCCGACGGTCATCACGTCGGCGGCGCCGAGCGGCCGCCTCGCCGCGTACGAGGCGTGGATCGAGGCGGGGTGCGTTGCGGGGGGGGGGGGGGTGGCGTGGAGAGAGGGGGTCCGCCCCACCACGGGCGGTCGCGCTGCTCTGAGGGTGGGAGGGGGGAGCTGGGGCGGCTGCGTACGACGGAGGGGCCACCGGTGGAGTGGCAGGGAGGGGGGAGGGGGGGGGGGGGGGGGGAGGGCGGTACTGGGTAGCGCCCGCCGCTGTGGGGGCTGTTGGGGTGCCCACCCCGCCCGCCGACGAGTCCCGGAGCGCCGCACGCCGCCGCGCACACGACGCTAACGTTGCTGCGCTGCCGCTCGTGTCCCGCGTCCGCGTGGTGTGCCCGCCGCTCTGGTCCCGCGTCCCCGTCTCCGCCGCGTGCGGCGCTGGGCGGTGGCCCCCTGCGCCATCGTGCCGCCCGGCGCGTCCCGTGGGCACCGTGCTCCACCCTCCTGGTGCGCCCGCCACCGCCGGCCGTACCGCCGCCCGCCGCCGCCCCTCCCTACTCGCTGTGGTGCCGCTTGTGCCCCCCCCCCCCCCCCCCCCCCCCTCTTCCCCCGCCCAGCATGCACGGCGAGATGGGCTACCTCGCCCGCCCCGACCGGCTGGCGCGGCGGCGGGACCTGGACCTCATCCTCCCGGGCGTCCAGTCGGTCATTGTCACGTCGCTCGTCTACTGGCCGGGCATGACGGGCTTTCCGCCGTCCCACCGCGTCGCGCCGCCGCTGCCGCCGGCACGGCGGCGCGCACGCGAGGCGGCGGCGGCAGCGGCAAAGGCGGCGGCGGCGGCAAAGGCCGCAGCGGCAGCAAACGGTGCCAGCGAGACGGGGGGTGCGGCGGGCGCAGAGGCTGCTGGCGGCGGGGTGGCCCCCGCCGTGGCCACCCCCCCCCAGGCCCCGCCCGTGGCATCGTCTCGGCCTATGCCTGGGGCGACGACTACCACACGCTCCTCTCCACCCGCCTGGCCGCGCTCGGCACCGCCCTCCACACCGCCGCCGGCGGCGTCGGCCGCTACTATGTCGACACGGGGGCGCTGCTGGAGCGGGACCTGGGCGCCCGCGGCGGCCTCGGCTGGGTCGGCAAGAACGCGATGCTCATCCACCCGCGGCTCGGCTCGGGCTTTTTCCTCGGCGAGCTCCTCTCCACCCTCCCGCTCCCGCCCGACGACGCGCCGCCACGCGCCAAAGGCAAGGCCCGCGGCGGGTGCGGCGGGTGCACCCGCTGCCAGGTGGCGTGCCCGACCGGCGCCCTGTCCACCGACTATGTCGTGGACGCGCGGCGGTGCGTGTCGTACCTGACGATTGAGCTCAAGGGGGCGATCCCCGAGGGGCTCCGCCGCGGCATAGGCGGCCGCGTGTACGGGTGTGACGTGTGCCAGGTGGTGTGCCCGTGGAATGGGTACGCCTGGGAGGGCGGCGGCGGCGGCACCGCGGGCGGCGGCGGCGGCGGCGGGGTGGCGGCCAGCGGCAGAGGGGCGGCAGCGGCCGGCGGCGGCGCCGACGCTGCCGCCGCCGACGCCGACGGCGGCGGCGGGAGCAGCCCCCTCTTTGGCGCCGTCACCGCCGAGACGACCTCCCCCGCGCTCGTCCCCCTCCTCACCGCCACCGACGCGGCCTTCCGTGCGCGCTACGGGTCCACCGCCGTCGGCCGCATCGGCCGCGAGCGGATGGCGCGCAACGCGGCGGTCGCGCTGGGCAACGTTGGCGGGCCCGCCGCGGCGGCCGTCCTCGACGCGGCGGCCGTCGGCGACGCGTCGGCGCTGGTGCGGGAGCACGCCGCGTGGGGCGCCGCGCGCATCCGGGAGCGCCACCCCGGGGTTGCGTGGGGGGGGGGGGGCGCCCTGCCGGGACCTCCCGCCGCCGCGGCGACGGCGGCCGCGGCGGGCGGCCGCCCCGCAGAGGGCGTCGCGGTAACGTACGAAAACAGCGAGGGGAAGGGGGGGCAGGGCGGATAGAAAACTGTGTAGGAATTGCCCGAGCGGGGGGGGCGGGGGGGGGCGCCCGCGGCGTCGCTGGCCGCCCACGGTGGGGGGGGGGGAGGGGGGGAGCGCCCGCCGCGGCCGCCGCCACCACCCCCCCCCCCCCCCGCCCCAAGCCGCCGCCGGCCCCGTCCCGTGCTTGCCACCAATCCCCCCAGCGCCCGCCGCCGCCGCCGCTGCCGCTGCTGCGGCTGCTGCCGCGGACGGGACAGGCGGCGACGGCGGCGGCGGCGGCGGCGGCGGCGGCGGTCGCGGCCGCCTGCTGTCGACGGGGCGGCTGCCGCCGACGGCGGCCGCGGCTGCGCGCGGCCGGCCGCCCATCGGGGGCGGCCGCGGCGGCGGCTGGCGCGGGTGCCGCGGGAGCCACCCGCGTCGGCCAACGGCGCGGGGCGGGCGTGGGGGGGGACGCTGACGGCGGCGGCGGTGGCGGCGGCGGTGGCGATCGCGGGGGCGGCGGGGGAGGCGGCGGTGGCAGGGGCGGCGGTGGCGGCGGCGGTGGCGGCGGCGTGGACGGCGCGGGGCGGGAATCACGGCGGGGCGGCGCGGCGGCGGTGGCACCCGCCGCCGCGGACGACGCCGCCGCGGTACGCCCAGACCGGGGCGGCGGCTAAAAGGCGGACCGGGGCGGAGGGCGGAGCCGCGGCGGCGGCCGCCCGCCGCGGCGGACACGGCCGGTCGCGGGCAAGACACTGCCGCCGCGCGTCGGCCGCGGGTCTTTCCATCGTCGCCGCCGCCACGCGGCCGGCGGCGGGGGTCCCCCCGGCCGCCGCGTGGCCGTCGGCACCCGCCGCGCGTGGACGCCCGCCCCGCCACCGCGTGCGCAGCGCAAGAGCGGCCGCCGACTGGCGGGAACCCTCCCCCCCCCCCACCCCATCCCCGCACCCCCCCCCCCCCCCCCCGCCGTCCCCCCCCCCCCCCTCCCCCCACCGCCCTCCCACCCCCTCGCTCCCCCCTCACGCCTCCGACTCAAACGGCGGGATCCAGCCGCCCGCGAGCGCCGCGTCCACCGCGGCGCGCCCCCCCCCCACCACCGCCAGCTCCACCGCCAGCCCCGCGCCAAGGTACACCGCGGCGGTCGGCCACGCGGACCCCCCCCCCCTCCGTCCGCGGCGGCCCCCCCCGCGCCCGCCAGCACCGCGACGCCCACCCCGTGGGCACACGCGAGCCACGCGGCGAGCGCAAACGCGCCCGCCGCGCCGTCGGCGAGGTGCACGTTGCGCCGCGTGCCGCCCGCGTCGGACCGAATGACAAACCGGTAGGTGACGCCAAAGAGGAAGGCCACCGCCGCGGCCGCGGCGATGGCCAACACCGCGATGGGCGCCACCGGCAACGCCGCCGCGGCGGTGGTGGTGGTGGTGGTGGTGGTGGGGGTGAGGGTGGTGGTGGTGGCGGCGGCGGTGGTGGCGGTGGTGGCGGCGGTGGCGGCGGCGGCCAGGGGGGCGCCGCCGCTGACAAAGGCGGGGCCGCCGAGGAGGGCGCGCCCGACGGTCGCGACGGGCGCCGCGTCCGACGTGAGCAGCGGCAGTGACGCCGCGGCCGCCGCGGCACGGACGGCCGCCGCGGCGGCCGCGGCGGTGAGGCCGGCCTTGACCGACGCCACCCGCTGGGCGGCCGAAAAGGTAGGGGGGGCCGCCGCCGCCGCCGCCGCCGCCGCCGCCGCCGCCGCCGCCACAGCCGGCGGCTCGTCCGCACCCGGCGGCGGCGGCGGCGGCGGCGGCGGCGGCGCCGACGCGAGCGGCGCCCCCCCCCCCGCGGTGCCCGCCGTGCGGCCGCGGCGGCCGACCGCCGCAGCGGCCGACCGGCGGCGGCAGGGCGCAGCCGCGGGTGCCACCGGCGGCTGGGAATGGCGGTGGGGGCGGCGAGGAGGGGCGCGGTAAAGGCGGGCGTCGTGGCCGCCGCCGCCGTGGGGGGGGGACGCCGCCGCCGCCGCGGCGGCGGCGGCGGCGGCGGCGGCGGCGGCGGCGGCGGCGGGGGGGGGGGGGGGGGGGGGCAGCCGCGGATGGGGGTCATGGCGCGTGTGGTGCAAGGGAGGCGGGGAAAGGGGGGTCGGGGGGGGGGGGGGGGGGGGTGGGACGCCAGCAGAGGTGAGTGGGGTGGCGACGGCGGTTGGCTGTGAGGAGGGGGAGGTGCGCCGCCGCGGGGGCGGCGAGGGGAGGCTGGGGAGCGCAGGAGAGCAGCGGGACCGCGGCGCACGCGGGCGGCGGCGGCGGCCGGATCGTGGCGGGTGCCGCGGCGGGGCGACGGCTCTCGCGGTCCGTCGATTCACGCCAATGGATGTGGCGGTGGCCCGGCGGCGGCGGCCGCGGCGGCGGCCGCCGTCTGGCCGTGGCGGCGGCGCGACCCCTCGCAGGCCTGACCTGACGCACGACGCACCAGAGGCAAACACCGTCTCTAGCTAGCTGGGGGAGGGGGACGGGGGAATGGGCGACGCTGGACACGCACACGGGCAACGTCGTGTGGTCCCCTGCTTTGGTGTGGGGATGGTGGGTGGGCGGCGGCGCGTCACGCTCACACACCCCATTTTCTTCTTTTTTTTTTTCGTGGTCTCGTTTAGGCACCCCCGGCGCTCTTCCCGTCGGCGGCCGCCCACTCGAGGCCGTCGTGGGAGCCCCACGCGTCGCACCAGCCGCCCACGGGCGCCACCGCCGGCGCCACCAGCGGGGCGGCAGCGTCCCCAGCAGCCGCGTCCGCCGTGCAGGCCGCCGCCCCGTCGCGGCGGTCGCCACCACCGCCGTCACGGCCACGGTCGCGGCCGCCGTCGCGGTCGCCATCCTCCTCGGCTACGGGCGACAGGTGCGCCGCCCGTGCGGACGGCCGGCGCGCCAGCCGCGGCGTAGCGGCAGGCGTGGCGGCGGCGGCGGCGGCGGCGGCGGCAGTGGCGGCGGCGGCGGCGGCGGCGGCGGCGGCGGCGGCCACGCTGGCGTCGCCACTCAACAGCTCCCCGCCACCACCGCCGCCGCCGCCGCCGCCGCCGCTAGGCACGAGGAACGACTGGCCACCCAGAAAAGAGCCGCCCGCCGCGGCCCACGACAGCGTGTCGGCGCGCGGGGGAGACCGCCACCGCCGCGCGCCGGGCGTGTCCCCGTCGCTGCCGCTGCCACTGCCGCTGCCGCCGCCGCCGCCACCGCCACCGCTGCGGCCACCGCCACCGCTGCCGCCGCCGCCACTGTCACCGCCGCCGCTGTCGTCGCCGCCGCGGGCGGGCGGTGGGGCGCGCGGCACCAGAAAGGACCGCCCCGCCAGGCCGCCGTCGTCTGCCCACGACAGCGTGTCGGCCCGCGCCGGCGGCGACCAGCCGTCGCCGTCGGCCGCCGCGGCCGCCACGGCCGCGTCCGGTGCGACCTTGACACCCGCCCCGCCAGCGGGGCTGACCAGGAAAGACTGGCCCGCCAGCCGCCCGTCGGCCACCCACGACAGCGTGTCGCCGCGGCCGGGGGGTGCCCAGCCGGCGGCCGCGGCCGCCACCGCCCTCCCCCCCCCTCCGCCGCCCCCCCCCCCCCCGCGACCTCCCCCCCTCCAGGGCCGACCAGAAACGACTGCCCCGCCAGCCGCCCGTCAGCCACCCACGACAGCGTGTCGCCACGCGGGGGCGCGGCCCAGCGACTGCCCGCCCCCCCCCCCCCCCCAACGCGGCGGCCGGCGCCTCTGCCGCCGCGCCCACCGTCGCCGGCAGCGGCGACGGCGGCGACGGCGGCGACGGCGGCGACGGCGGCGACGGCGGCGACGGCGGCGGCCACGGCACGGCCGTGGCGGCGGTCGGCGTTGGCGCCGCGGTGGCGCCGACGAGGAAGGACTGGGCGGTGAGGGCGTCGGTGGTGGCCCACGCGAGCGTGTCGGCGCGGGGCGGCGGGCGCCACGGCACCGCCGGGGGGGGGGGGACTGGCGGCGGGGCGGGGGGGTGCGCGCCGCCCGCCGCGGCGTCCCGTGGGGGGGGGGGGGGGGGGGGGGCCGCTTGGGAGGGGGGGGGGGAGCGGTGCGGCGACGCGCCCGCGCCGGCGCGGCCGCCCACGCGGCCACGCACGCGGGGGGCGGCCGCCGTCGCCGCCGCCGCCGCCGCCGCCGCCGCGCCTACCCCCGCCCCCGCCGTCGTTGCCGCCACGCCGCTGCCGTCGCTGCCGCCGCGAGACGCGCCACCCGTCGGTGCGACGGCCGGCGACGCCGCGCGTTGGGCGGCCGCCGCCGCCGCCGCCGCCGCCGCCGCTGCCGCCGCCGCCGCCGCGCGCGCGCCGCCAATGCGGCCCGGAACGGGCGGCGGGGTGGTGGCGCGTGCGGGGCAGCCGCCGGCCGCGGCGGGCGCGGCGGCGGCGTCAGCCGGGGTGGCGGCGGCGGCGGCGGCGGCGGCGGCGGGCGCGCCACCACCGGCGGGCGCGTCGGCGGCGGCAACGGCAGCATCCGGGGTGGCCGCCTTGGCCGCCTTGGCCGCCGCCGCCCCGTGTGGCACCAGGAAGGAGGCGCCGCCAAAGTCCCCCTCGGTCACCCACGACAGCGTGTCGGCGCGCGGCGGCGGGCGCCAGCCGCCCACCCGTGCCCGCGGCCGGGCCGGCGGGACCAGAGGGGCGGGCGCCGCCGCGGCCGTCGCCGCCGTCGCCGTCGCCGTCGCCGTCGCCGTCGCCGTCGTCGCAGCCATGGCCGCGTCGGTAGGGGGCGGGGGGGCGGTGGCAGCGGCGGGCGCGTGAGCGGCGGCTGCCGCCACGACGGCCCCACTCCCCCCGCCCGTCAAAGGGTCACTGCCAGTACCGCCACCGGCGGCGGGCCCGGCCGCCGCGTGGGGGGTGAGGAAGGACTGCGCGGCGAGGTCATCGTCGGCCGCCCACGCGAGGCTATCGCCCGCCGCGGGCGGCCGCCAGCCCGCCGCCGCCGCTGCCGCCGCGGCATCCGGCGCGGGGGGGGGCGCGCCGCGGGTGCGTCGCGGGCGTCTCCGCCGCCGCCGCCGCCGCCGCCGCCGCCGCCGTCGCCGCCGTCGCGGCCGCCACCCCCGCCGCCACCCGCCCGCCGGCCACCAGCGCCCACCCCACCAGCGGCCACGCCCGCGGGTGCGCCACCCGGAAACCGTCCGCCCCCCCCTCCCCCCCCGCCCCCCCCGCCACCACCGCCGCTGCCGCCGCCCATGGCCAGCCGCCCGCCCGGCCGCGGCCGCGCGCCCGCCCCCGCCCCCGCCGCCGCCGCCGCCATTGCCGGTACCGCCGCCGCCGCCATTGCCGGTGCCGCCGCCGCCGGCGGCACCGCGTCGACCACCGCCGGCGCCCCCCCCCCCCCCCGTGTACGGCGGGATGGCGGCGATACGGGCGGCGGCGACGCCGACGGCGGTGACGACCCCGACCGCGATGACGGGCTGGCCACGCCGCCCCCGCCGCGCGGCAGCCGGCCACGCGCCACGGGTGGCGGCAGGCGCGCGGGGGGGGTTCCCCCACCACCACCGCCGCCGCCGCCGCCCCCCGCCGCGTCGGGCGTGCCCCGCACCCGGGAGGGTGGGGGGAACGCCCGCACGGGTGTCCCCGCCGCCCCGCCGCCGCCGCCGCCGCCGCCGCCGCCGCCGCCGCCGCCGCCGCCGCCAGCGACGCCCGCGCTGGCGCCAGGCGAGCGTGACCTGCCACGACCGCCGCCGCCGCCGCCGCCGCCGCCGCCACCGCCGCCGCCGCCGCCATTCCCAGCCGCCCCCACCCCGCCGCCGCCGACGCGCGCCGCGCGGTGCACGCCGCGCGCGAGGGCGGCCATGCGCGGCAGGGCGGGCCGGCCACCACCGCGGCGGGGCGCCGCCGCCGCCGCCGCCGCCGCCGCCGCCCCCGCCGCCGCCGCGGCTGCCGCCCCCGCCGCCGCCGCGCCCGCCACTGCTGCGGACGGAGGCCCGTCGCCGCCGCCGGCCGCCGCGGCTGCCGCAGCGGCGGCGGGGGCGGCGGCCGCGCCGGGCACGCGGCCCACCGACAGCGGCCGGCGGCGGGGCCGGCGGCCAGGGACGGCGGCGGCCGCGGCAGGGGTGCCGCCGGCCGCGGCGGGTGGCGCCGCCGGCTTGTTGCCACCGCCGCCACCGCGGCCGCCGCGCGGCAGCGTCCGTGGTGGTGACACCGCCGGCGGCGCCGCCGCCGCCGGCGCCTTGCCGCCCCCAGCTGGCGGTGCCCCCCCCGCCGCGGGTGCCGCCGCCGCCGCCGCCGCCGCCGCCGCCGCCGCTGCCGCGTCGGCCGCCGCGACCGCCGCCGCCGCGGCGGTGGCGACGCCCCGGGACGGCGTTGAGCGTGGCCGGCCGCTGCCGGGCGCGGCGCCTGCAAAGCGGTGGGCCCGCGGGAGCGGGTGCGGGCGCGGTCGGGGGGGGGCGGGGGGCGCGGCAGTGGCGGCGGCGGCGGCGGTGGGGGGGGCCGCGTCGATGGGCCCCATGGTGGCCCGCCGCCCACGACAGGGCGCGGGACGCGGCGGGGGCGGCGGGGAGGGGGCGGCGGCGGCGGCGGCGGCGGCGGCGGCGGGACGGGGAGCACCGGTGCAGGGGGAGGTGGAGAAAAAGGGGCGGGGAAGGGTGGAGGGGGAGCGAGGGGAAGAGAGGAGGGGTGGCGGCGGTGGAGAGGGGCGGCGAGGACGGGGGGGTGAGGTGCGGAGGGGGGGGACCGCCACAACGAGGCGGCACGGGGACGGCGGGGGGCGGCGGGAACACGGCGGCGTCGGCGACAGGGGTGGGCGGGGGGGGGGAGCGGCGCCCTCGCTACTAGCTAGCCTACACTGTCGACGCCCGCCCCGCGCGGCCGCCGCCGTTTCTCGCCACGTTGCGCAGACACCGCCGCTGGGGCGTTCCGCGTGGGCGGCGCGGCCGCGCGCGCGCGGCAGAGGACACAGCGGACAGCGGCGTTCCGCGTCGCGCCGCCAACGGGCGTGTGGGCCGCGCGTGCGACGCTTTTTGCAACTCTTTCCAAATCGTGCAATGTGGCTGAATCAAAAACAAGCGCACCAATCAGCGACAGCACGCGGCTTCCCCACAGCAGTCACTCACGCGTCGGGCCGTCGTCCATGTACTGCATGTACTGTGTACATGGCCAGTACGGATGAACGCGCACGCTCCCGCGCTGGGTGCGGTTGGGCGGGGGCGTGCACCGCCGACTCGCGACGCCGGGCGTCTCCGCCATAGCACCGCGGCTTCTTGGAGGCCACGTACATCGCCGCCGTGCACGTGCAGGTGTGCAGCCAGTTTGTGGCGGGGGAGGAAGCGCCGGGTGGGGTGGGCGGCTGCGTCTGGTCGAACGACGGGCAACGACCGGCATGTCCATGACGCAGGGACGCGACGGGGCATGTCCATGATGCAGGGACGCGACGGATGTGGTGGTCTACGACCGGGTGGTGGGCGTGGGCGATCCGGGCGCCCATCTGGACCCGGCGTCGGCCGACCTTTGCGCGCGTGCAGTGGCCGGCCGCGACGATGCCCGCATCGTCGGGCATCCCGCGACTGGGGGTGACCAGCCGGTGGGCCTTACGAGCCCATGCCCCACGCCGGTCGTCGGCACGCGGCACAGAGCTGTGGGGCGGAACCCAGGAAAGGGAGTAGGGGGGAAGGGAAGAGGGCGCCTCTTGCATTGAGCGGCGAAGGCGCCAATGGGAAGAGGCCGCCTTTGACGGCGTGCGGGCCGGCCGTCGGCCGTGGCGCGCGGCCGAGACGCGGGGCGACCGCGGTCCGCCACCGCCGCTGCCGCGACCGCGTGCCAGCCCCCCCGTTTGAACCGCTACCGGCGGCAGCTCATCCGTCGCCGCCCGCCGTCTGCCGCCCGCCGCCCCGCCGACGCTGCCGCCGTGCGCCGCGGCGCCCGGCCACCGCCGCCAACGTCCGCGGCTGCCGGCAGGTCACCGCCCTCGGCGGCAGGTGGCAGTGCTCACAAAAAAAAGTACCGCCCGTCCCTCCCCCACGCGGATGAGGGCCGCGATGGTGGCGGCTGCGGCGGCGCAGCCGCGGCCCCGCGCGGCGCCGCACCCCGCCGCCGCCGCACCGCGTTGCGCCGACCGGCACCTGCCGGCACACCCGCGGCGAGACGGCGGCGGCGGCGGCGACGGCGGCGGCCGCCGCTGCCGCTCTGTCACTGCCGGTGGTGTTGCCGCGGTGGCAGCCACGCACGCCTCGTGGGGGCGCTGCGACTGCCGTCCCCAGCGGGGGGCACGGACGCGGCCGGCGCGGGACACGCGGTGCGGTTCCCGAGCGGCCGCGGCGGCCACCGTCGGCGATCCACTTGCCACGTGGCCGTTGAGCGCCGCGCGTCCCCGAATCGCCGCGCGCGGTCACGACCGACGGGCGCCGCGCGATCGCGGTGGGCGCGTCGCCGCCGCTGGTCGCGCCTCCCTCGCCCGCGCCGCCGCCCCCTCGGCTCGCCCCCCGCCTCTCCTCCCCCCCCCCACTCCCGGCTTCCCTCCATCCTTTATCGCTTCCGCTCAACACCCCTCCCCCCCCTCCCCCCTCCGCCCTGCGTCTGTGACTGGTGTGCCACCTGTCCCCCTGCCGTCCCTTGTTCCTCGTCGTTTGCCGCGCTGCTTCCTCTTTTTTTTTTTTTTTTTTTTTTTTCCCTGTGCACCTCCCGTCCCCCCCCCTCCCACCATGCTTTCCCGGGCCGGCCTCGTCGGTGGCCGCCGCCTCCTGTTGCCCCGCCCCGTCGGCGTGGCACCGTTGTGGGCGCCCCCCCCCCCGGCGCGCCTGGCCACCACCGCCGCCGACGGCGCCGCCGACGGCGCCACCGCCGCCACCGCCACCGCCGCCACCGCCACCGCCGCCGACGCCGCCACCACCGACGCTGCCGACACCGACTCTACCCCCCCCCCCCCCCTCCCCCCCCCCCCTCCCTCGTCTCCCCCGGCGAGCACCCGCTCGGCCGGCTCGCCCGCCCCCTCACCCCCGCCCAGCGCTTCCACCGCGCCCGCGCGGCGGCGACCCCCCCCCGCGTCTACACGCGCTCCGTCGACGCGCGGGGGCGGTCACGGGGGACGGGCCGCCGCAAGGCGGCGGTCGCCCAAGTGGTGCTGACGCCCCACCCGCCCGCCGCCAACGGCCACGACGACGCCGATGGCGGTGCCGCTGGCGGTGGCGGCATTCGTGGCGACGCCGGTGGCGGCGGTGTGACGACGGTAACGGTGAATGGGCGGCGGCTGGCCGACTACTTTCCGCGCGCGGACCACCGGGCGGCGGCGGTGGCGGCGCTGGTCACCGCGGGCGGGCAGGCGGCGGCGGCGGGCGGCGGCGGCGGCGGCGGCGGCGGCGGCTGGCTCGGCGCCGTCGACGTGACCGCCCGCGTCGCTGGTGGCGGCGCGACGGGCCAGGCCGAGGCGGTGCGGCTCGGGCTGGCGCGGGCGGTGCTCGCGGCGGCGCCCGCCGCGCGCGGCGTGCTAAAGGCCGACGGGCTGCTGACGCGCGACGCGCGGGTGGTGGAGGAGAAGAAGTATGGGCGGAAAAAGGCGCGGCGGAGCTTCCAGTGGGTCAAGCGGTGACGGGGCGGGCCAGGGGGGCGGGGGGGTCGTTTGCGGGGAGGGAGGGGGGGCGTGGTTTGGCCATGGGGGGTGTTGGTGCTGGGGGGGGGCTGGGTACCGTTGCGGTGGAGGAGGGGCGCCGCTGTGGCGCTAGAGGGAGGCAGCGAGACACTGTGGCACCAGGTGTAGGAAGCGGCACCGTGGCGCTAGCGGGACAGCGGGGGTGTGGGCTGTGCGTGGCGGCGGGGGTGGCTGTCTGGGGTCTGCCGGGGCGGTCCGCGGCGACGCCGGGGTGGTCTTTGGCTGGCGGCGGCGCTGTGGCGACCGCCGCGCTCGGCACTGGCTTGGCGGTGCGGTCACACAGTGTGTGGATGGTTTTTGGGGGGAAGGGGGGAGGCGTCGCGTGCGGGGGAGGATGCGGCTGCGCTGGTCGTAGCGCCGTCTGCCGCGAGCGGTGGGTGGGGCCGTCCGCGGCCCGACGCCCGGATCCATCCCCGCTGCCGACGCCAGTTGGGTTTGTGTACAATTCCCATTGACCGGCCCCATCCCATCGCCATTGTGCGGGTGAAAACCGCACAACTTGCACCCACGACCGCCGCCGCCGCGTGTCGGTACCGCCCCCGCGCCCGTCCCGTGTGCGTGTACTGTACGCCACACACCCCGCGGCGGGGGGGATCCCGCGCACCGCGGCGGCGGCGGCGGCGGCAGTGACGTTGCCACGCCGCGCGGCCGCGCGCCCCCGGTTTGTGGCCGCCAGCCGCCGCGCGTCGCCCGCCGCGCGCGCGCCGCCCGGCCGCCGCCGCCGCCGCGGCCGGCGGGTCGCCTCGCGCGGGCGCGCCGCGTCGGCCGCGGCAGAGGACAGTGGGGGGCGCCCCCGCCAGGAGGGGAGCCGCCCCGCGCTCCCCCCCCCTCACGCCCCCCCCACCCCGCCCCTCCCTCCGGGGGCACCCAGACCATGCGGCGGGCGCTCACCGTCGCGGCCACCCCCGCCGCCGCCCGCGCCGCCGCCGCCGCCGCCGCCGCCGCCGCACCCGCCGCCACGCCCGCCGCCGCTGCCGTTGCCGCTGCCGGCATCCCCGCCCGCAGCCCCGTAGCGCCTGCCGCTGCTGCCGCCGCCGCCGCCGCACCCGCCGCGCGCCGCCCCGCGCCGCCGCCGCCGCCGCCGCTGCCGCCGCCGCTGCCGCCGCCGTCACCGCGTCGCCGCGCAGGCGGTGCCGCCGCTGCCGTCGCGCCCACCCCGGTCGCTGCCGCCACGCCGGCGCGCCGCCCCTTGCGGCTGGCACCCGCGGCGGCCGCGGACCGGCCGGCCACCGCCACGATGCCGCCCGCCACCGCCACCGTTGCCGCCGCGGTGGCCGCCGCCGCCCCCACCGCCGCGGCCGCCGCCGGCGGCACGCCCGCGGCCGGGGCGGCAGGCGCGGCCGACGGCGTCACGGCGTCCCCCCCCCCCTCGTCCGGCGCCCCCCCCCGGTCGGCGCTCCCCCCCCCGCTGCTGGACGACTCCAAGGAGGAGCGCGCCCTCTTCCTCGCCGCGTTTGACACGCTGTCGGGGGAGCTCGTCGCGGACGTGCGGTCGACGTACGGGCTGCCGCCCGCGGCGGCCGACTACCTCGCGCAGCTCATCTCGTACAATGTGCCGCACGGGAAGCTGACGCGCGGCCTCGCCGTTGGTGCCTGCTACCGCGCCGTTGCGGTCGCAACGGCGGCGGCGGCCGCCGGCGGTGGTAGTGGCGGCGCCGCCGCCGCCGCCGTCGAGGCGGTGACGCCCGCCGCGGCCGCGTCGGCGCGGCTGCTCGGCTGGTGCGTGGAGCTGCTGCAGGCGTGCTTCCTCGTCGCCGACGACATTATGGACGACTCGGTGACGCGCCGCGGGCGGCCGTGCTGGTACCGGCGGCCCGAGATTGGGTTGAAGGCGGTCAACGACGCGCTGCTTCTCGAGGGCCTCATCTACCGGGTGGTCAAGCGCCACCTGGGCGGCCACCCCTGCTACGGCAAGGTGCTCGAGCTGTTCCACGACGCGACGTTTACGACCGAGGTGGGCCAGCTGCTCGACCTGACGACCATGGAGGGTGAGGCGGTCGGCGTCGGCGCGGGCGGGGAGGTGGACACGGCCGCGTTTACGCCCGACGCGCTCCGCCGCATCTACCACTACAAGACCGCCCACTACTCGTTTTACCTGCCCGTCGCGCTGGGCATGGCGCTCGCGGGCGCGGCGGATGCGGCCGAGTACGCCGCCGCGCGGGCGGTGTGCATGGAGCTGGGCGCCTACTTCCAGGCCACCGACGACTACCTCGACGCGTTTGGGGACCCGGCGGTGACGGGCAAGGTCGGCACGGACATTGAGGACCGCAAGGTCACGTGGCTCGCCGTTGACTTTTTGGGCCGCGCCCCGGCCGCGGCGGTCACGGAGTGGCGCCGCCTGTATGGGGGGGGGGCGGCCGCCGCGGCGGGAGGCGACGCCAACGGCAACCGCAACGGTGCCAGCGCCGACGCGGTCGCGCGCGTCAAGGAGCTGTACGTCGAGGCGGGGGTGGTGGCGGCGTATCACGCGTACGAGGAGGCGAGCTACGCGCGCATCCAGGCGATGATTGAGGGGGGGGGGGCGGGGGGGGCCCGGGGGGCGCTCCAGTTTCTCCTCGCCAAGATTTATAGGCGAAGCAAGTAGGGGGGGCGCATGTGCTGGGGGGGGGGGGGGGGAGGGGGGGCGGGAGGGGGGTTGGAGGAGGGGTGAGAGGTAGGGTGTGGGGCGTGGGTGGGGCTTGAGGGAATGGACTACCAGCGCGCTCTCCCTAGTCCGATGACTGGTCGAGAGTGCGGTGTGTGGGTCCCGGCTGTTGACTGTCTTTTTTTTTCCGTTTTGATGCGGGCACCCGCTTCCACGGGTTTGTCGTCGTGGATCGGGTGCCCCCGCCCTTTTGTTTTCTCTCTCTGTTTGAGGGTCTCACAGCGTTGCGGCCCGCGTGGCTCGCTCGGAGTCGCGCTCGGGTATGTACATAACATGGGTCTGGCAGCCCAACGAACTTGTGAGTTACACGGCAGCGGGCACCACCCGTGCTTGCTATCGGCCCGCCGTGGGCTCCCCCACCCGCCACCACCTTGTCTCCTCCAAAGAGGGGAAGCAACCCCCACCGAAATACACCCCCTCCCCCAGCGCAGCATCCGTCTCTCCACCCCAGCCTCACAGGCCCCACCAGCCGCCACCAGCCGCCACCAGCCGCCGACCTGTTTCAATTCGTTCACACAGAGGGAGTTCGCCCGCACCGACACGGTCGCGCCCCCCGCTGCGGCTGCCATGCGCAGGCAGCCCGCCAAACCCCAGCAGCGACCGCGGGTGCGCCCCCCTGCAGCCAACCACCCAGAGCACCCGCGTCGTCTATCGACTTGCCGATACACCCGTCAGTGTCACAGCCACTGTCACCGCCACGGTCTGCGACACGGCAACGGAGGGGATAAAATAAAGGGATAGATGAGGAATCGTACAGCCGGGGCTACCGCACCACCTGCGCCGCGGACCCCGTGGAGCCAACGTCGCCGCTGCTACGGCAGCGGCGGAGGACGCCCTCGTCCTCCGAGTCCGAGTCCACCCACAGCGCCGGGTTGGCGAGGCCCACCCGCTCCAGCAGCGCCACCACCTCGTCCCCGTCGAGCCGCTGCAGCGACGTGACCGCCCCGTCGCGCACCGCCCGCGCCCGGAGGTACAGGTCGTGCGCGCGGAGGCGGCTCTTGAGCGCCCGGATGTCGGCGCGGAGGCTCTCGCGGCGCTCGGCAATGGCGCGGCCCATGCCGCCGACGGCGCCCACGACGCCCGCCGCCTCGGCCGCCAGCCGCGCACCCTGCGCCGCCACCCCGTCCGCGACGCGCACCTTGACGTCCCGCACCAGCGGCACCTCGTCCGCGGCCGCCGCGACGCGCGCGGCGTGGCGGCGGAGCGCGCGCTCCAGCGCCGCCGCGTCGCGGCGGCGCGCGTACAGGCGGGTCATGTGGGGCACCTCCACGGTGTAGACAAACGCCACGTGGGCGAGCTGCGACGCCGCCGCCACCGCGCCGAGTGCCCACGAGCCAGTCGCCAGGGCCAGGCCGTACGTGCCGAGGCAGCCGAGCGCGGCGGTCGGGTGGTTGACGTACCGAAAGACGCCCGTATAGACGGGCGCCTTGCGGGTGGGGGGGAGGAAAAAGTCGGCGTACGCGGCCGCGTCCTCGCCAATCGCGTCCCGCGCGGAGCGGGTGGCGTAAAACGCGATCGTGCCCAGGCCCGCACTCAACGCGGTGCGCGCGGCCGCGGCGGGGGAGGCGAGGCACGTCGCCACCCAGCCGGGCGCCACGTGCGCCGCGGCAACGAGAAACACCACCCGGTTGACCACCGCCGACGTGTAGTAGACGCGCTTCCACTGCGCAAACGCGGTGGCGGGCGAGTCGCCCCGCGCCGCCGCCGCGCGCGTCCACGATGCCTGCACCGACTGGCGGTAGAGGAGGGTGCCAAGGCCAGCCCAGTGGGCCACCCGCCACGCCACCAGCTGCGCCATATAGTAGGCCGGGCTGAGGCCGGGCCAGAACGCGGTGACGAGCACATGCGCAAGCAGCGCACCCAGCGCAAGGTCGCCCTGCCGCAGTGGCTCCAGCTGCGCCAGCCCCAGCACGTCGTACGCCGTCCCGGCGGCAGCAGAGGCCGCCGCCGCGGCCATCGCGCTCCCCGAAGAGCTCGGTGCCAGCTTGGGCGATGCCGGTGTCACTGCCGCGGCCGCAGACGACGTGCCCGGAGTCGGGGCGGGCTTGGCCGCCTTGGGCCCGTACGTACGCTGGATGTGGGGCTCCTCAATGGCGACCAGGAAGAGCAGCTGCAGCGCGTGCGCGAGCATCGATGCGAGGAGGAGGGTGTACGACCGCGCAATGAGCGCAAACCCGTAATACGCCGCGTAGCCGACCGTGTACATGGGGTGGGGGAAGAGCTCAAAGACACCGTCAAAGATCAGCTCCCCGTCCATGAGGAAGAAAAAGTCGCCCCAGTACCACGCAAAGTCCCCCACGCACCGGTGCGCCGACGCCTTGGCCCAGTAGCAAAACGCCACGAGGCCCGCACCGACCGCGGCGGCGGCCACCCCCCCCGGCCCGGTCGGCAGGCCCGCGTCGGCCATGCACTTGGCCACCAGCAGCACGTACGTGCAGCCGTCGTTGGCGAGAACCAGCATCGCGCCCGCCCGAAAGACCAGCCACGCGTTGAGCTCCACGGGCGCCTTGGACCACCGGTAGTCGGCGCCCATGGAGCCCGTCACCGCCCGCTTCAGCGCCGCCGTCGCTTTCGGCGACAGCCCCGCCACCCACCGCGTCACCACCGACGAGTGGCTCTGGGACCGCAGCAGCACGCCGAGGCCGACGTTGTACGCCAGCCGCCAAAACCCAAACAGCGCGACGTACACGCCCGTGGGCAGGGACCGCACAAACAACAGCGACAAGCAGTTGAGGGCCAACATGGACACGACGGCCACCTCCGAGGGGCCCCAGTTACGGGGGAAGGCCAGCGCGTCCACCATGTCCAGGGTGCGGGGGACGGGAAACCGCACGCCTGACGCGACGTACCCAATTTTGGGTGCCACCGCCGGCGCTGCTGACGGCGGCGCCGACGCGGCGGCCGCCGCCGCCGCCGCCGCCGTGCGGGCGCTGGGCGTCAGGAGGGCCTCGTCCACCCCCTCTGCATCCGCGTCGGCGCCCGCGTCCTCTGCTACAAGGTGCGACGCCGGGCTCGGCGCCGCCGACACGTTGGAGATGCCCCCACTCGACGTGGAGCACTCGTCCGGCCCCCCCCCCATCGAGCCGTCCGTGTCCGATGTGCCGCTGACGCTGCTGCTGCGGCTGCGGCTGCGGTTGCGGAGGCCGAGCGGTGCGGACGCCGCGCCCGCCGTCGCTGCCGCGGCCGCCACCACGCCGGGGTTGGGGCGGTCCACGGGCAGCCCGGGCGGCTGCCGCGCCCGAGCGCCCGACCCGCCGTCGCCCCCCGTCATCGTTGGCGCGATGGCGGGCACCACAGCGGGGGAGCGTGGGGGGGGAGAGACAAGGGGCAAAGAGAAGGATAAAGAAGAGAGTAGTGAGGAGAAGGGAGCAGAGGAAAGGAGGGTGCGCACGCTCTCGAGGGTGGGTGTTGGGGTGAGGGCAATGCGGGACGGGGGAGGAGAGGGGACGAAGAGCAAGGGTGAAGCGGAGTGGACCGGTCAACGGCGGCGGGGGCGAGGGGATCCCCCAGCGGTGGACGCGCCAATGACCCGCTGGACGAATCGACGCGGCCGGGGTCCCACTGACATTGGCAGGTCGGCGGTGTGCGTCGTGCTGCTGCACTGCCGCGGGCGGGGGGTCGAAGGGTTGTGGGGGGGGGGGGGTGCCTATCCGCGAAGCACGCGCTCAACAGCTGCAGGTGCTGGTGAGGAACCGGTGGTGGATTGATTGACCGGTGGTCAGGCGGCCGACCGGCCGGGCCACCGCCCCCCCACCCCCCTTGTTGCGTGTCCCTAATTGGTCGTCGGCGCGGCCGTTCGGGAGGGGCCACCTCTCCCAGCCAGGCAAAGGGCTCGGCGGTGAACCAAACGCTCGATTGGCAATGCCAGCGGTGTGGGGCCACAGACGGGGAAACAGCCTGCGAGGGACGGGCGCCCGTCGTGCGATTCGAGGCTAAAAAACAGCCGACGATGCGGGGCCCGAAGTCGACGCCAGCACTTGTGGACTCTCCCCACGCGAGGCGATGTCAAACCAGACACGAGACGCGTGCCGACGCCGTGTGGTTTCGGCCGCTGTGGCCCGGTCGCGTCCCTGGCGGTCTTCAATTTGAGGTGCCTCTACTTACACTGTCTTGCGGCGAGGCCCCTCCGCCGTGTCTCGTCTGGTCGCCCCTCTGATGTTCTGTATGTACCGACTGTACAACGTCCTTGTGTGGCTGTGCGTGGGTCTGGTTCCGCACAGGGAGGCAAGTCCTTGCTAGGAAGTGGTTGAAATCAGACACGTGTGCGGACGACTCGCACGAATTGTTCCTGCAGACCCGTCGATGAGGTCGCGCGGCATTCCTGGAGACGTACGTGGAGCGGAGGGGTTTGGTCGCCGCCACCGCGCAAGGCGTCGCCGTTGATGGAAGGGACGCCGCGGGAGCGGTGGGCAGCGCCCCTTCCCCGACACCCGCCCTTTCTGGGTGCTTGCTCCTACAGTCTACGCGATGGGACGCTGCCTATCAGGCTACCGAATGCCAAGCTACTCCCGTCTCTCCTGCGGCATGCCCTTGCCCAACTCCCGTTAGGCACTGGACAGCGCCCCTTCTCCCGCGATCAGACGACACACCGTCTGGCTGTCTGCTCTTTGTTACTTGTGGCGCGTATCTTTGCGGCGACCCTCCTCTTCCATCATTCTAACTGTCGAGCGCCGGGGCTAGCCTGCACGACTGGTCAGCCAATGCACACCCTGCAGACGCGGCTGAAACCGCCCGCTCTCATCAGCGTGCTACAGCATCGGTCTGCGCGCCTGCCCATCAGATTGCGGAACCCGTCGCCATCAGGGGACTCAGTGGTGCGGCGCGACGCAAAAGGAAAGGGAAGAAGAGTGCTCTGCCCCAGAAAAACTTGATACTATGGGGCACCCGACGAGATGGCGAGCGCCGCTCCACAACAGAGCACCAGGGACGGAGAGGGGTGCGTCGGACGGCCCCGACGGGTCTGCCGTACAGGGCTTGCCGGGCAACGCAGCGCAGGGAGTAAAAGGAGAGCCACCCATGGCTAAAAAGAGAAGAAAAAGAGAGCCTCAGCCGCTACATCCAGTGGGTCCCCCCCCGCAGGTTGACCGGTTCCGGAACCGCGGGCCGGCCGTATGGCACGCCGCCGCCGGCCCCCCCATGGTCCCCTCCCCCACGGCGGACGTCCCCGTACAGCGGCGCGTCACCCGTGGGACCCCCGTGTGGCTCGTCGCGGCCGGTCGCGTCGCGGGCGTCTCTGCCGGCCCGGGTGGGGGTGTAGCCCTGGTGCAAGTTCGCGACGTGCTGCACAAGGAGGAACGGTAGGATGCAGGGGCCACAGAGCGAGAGTGAGAGACCATGTTGGCGGTCAGAAAGGCTGTGGGTTTGGCCGCGCAGCACAGCGCACGTCGGCGACTCGAGTCCGTTGCAAGCCGAGCAAGGGGCCAAACGAAGAGTGCAAGGACGGAAGGCAAGGGCGGGAACGGAAACGTACCTTGTCTCTGTTCCACACCTCCCCGAATGCCTTGAAGCACACCGGACATTCGTGCGGCTTGAGCTTCTCGTGTACGTTGCGCTCGTGCACCCTGAGTGTCCAGCGCTCCGCAAATGCTACAGAGCACACGAACGCATGCACGGCCGAGAAGAGGAAAAAACACGCTCACCGCCAATGCCCACGTGTGAGTCGAGTGTCCCCAAACGGCCATTCTCACTCGCAACGCCCAGCGAAAATGCGCGTGGAAGGCCACACGCACACCCGTGACGGATACAAATGCATGCCAACGTACTCTTGCCACAGACGCTGCACTCGTACGGCCGCCGGCGCTCGTGCACCGCCGCAATGTGGCGGTGGAGGGACCCCTTTTGACCAAACCGATACCCGCACAGCCGACACGCAAACGCCTTGGCCCGGTCCCCGGATCGGCCGCCGCCGCTGTCGCGGCGCTTCTCCACCCCCCACCTGCGGTCCGGGGAGCTCTTGGTACTCCGCCCGCCGGGGGGGGTCCCGAGCGGATTCCCAGAGCGCCCGTCGGACCACGACGCTGACAGGTGGCCACCAGAGGCGACGGTGACCAAGCCACTGCCGCCACCAATTCCACCGCTCCAGGCGGGGGAGGGGGAGACGAATGGCCTGTCTTGACGGTCGGCGTAGGCACTGCCGGGGCCGGGAAGCGGGAGGGGCGCCAGGCCAGTGGCGCGACGCGCACCAGGGGCTTGGCTGTTTTCAGCTGCACCACCTTGCCAGTCGGCGCGCGCCGCGTCAGGCCGTCCGTCCGTCGCCGCCGCTACCGATGGGAGCGCGCTGGGGCCCAGGCCGAGGGAGGAAGAGAGCTCGGCAAAGCCCGGCAGGGAGCCAGCCCGGCGCCCGATGCCCGGCGCCACTACCGGCAGCGGCGTCAGCGGGGACGGTGGCGGGGGGCTGCGGCCGCCCGTTCCAGCAGGCGCCACCCCCGACGCGTGGCGGCCGAGAGGGAGCTCTTCCGCTTTGGCCGCCGCGCCCAAGCCGTGCTGCAGGCCCCCGACCGACAGCGGGCGAAGCGGAGAGGAGTGGAGACTTGACGGGACGGGCGGCGTGGCACCAAGCGGCGACGCCATGTACAGCACCGGTGCTGAAGCCGGCAGGTCGGCAGCGCCGAACGGAGAGACACAGGAGCTGGCCGCGGCCGGAGACGGTGTGGGCGCCGCCCAGGTGCTGGTTGGTGGGGAGGGCGGCAAGAGCGGATCCCGGCCGAGCCCCAGCTGCAGCAGCGACGGCAGTGGGCGGCTGCGGGTGGGAGCATCTCCATCGGCGGCCAGCGGCATCACCGCCATGCCGGGCGGTGCCACCGCGGCGGGGACGGCGGGGTCTTCGGGTGGAGCCGAGGGGAGTAGGGTTGGCACGCCGGCCGGGGTGTGGGAGGGGCGGAGATGTGGCGCCGGACCAGCAGGCCCGTCCGTGTGGAGTGGGGGAGGCTGCAGTAGCGGCGGTGAACAGCGGACGAGGTGCGGAGGGGGCACGGTTGCACGGCTCTGTCCCGCACCATCTTCTCTCTCGGACGAGAGCAGCGCGGAAAGGTCCATTGGCGGCCCACCACCCACCCGCAGCTGTCGCCACCCCCGTCTCAGCACCCGCCGCCTGGGCCGCACATTGGGGCGGAAAAAGTCCTCCTTGCCGGTGGCGCCCCCCGCCACCCGCTGCTGCGGGGCTTCTTTGTACCCCCGCATGGTGAGCTGGACTGCGCTGGTTGTTGCCCTGAGAGACGGGAGTGAGAGGGAGAGGAGGGGGTGGGTGGGGGGGGGGGGGAGGGGGGGGGGGGGGGAGGGGGCGGAGGAGGGGTTCGTATCTGAGCGCACGGCGAGGCACGGCAAAACATGCTGTTGGCAATGCCGCCACCACCGCCTGTCAAGTGGCTGTGGCGGGGCGCCGGCGGGGCTTGGCCCCCGCCGGGGAGGTCAACCCGCCCGGCCCAGCTGCTTCGTGCCGCGCGCCTTTGATCGGCCCCCCCCACGCCCCACCGTCTCGAGTGGGGGGGGGCGGTGCGGCCGGACTGTAACGAACCTGCTGTGCGCCCCACGCGCGCACGTGGAACCGACCGACACGGTGCGGGCAGAGCCCAGCAAGGACATGAGGCTGGGGAGGGCGCGCGGGGAGGGGGGTGGAGAGCGGACGGGCGTCCAAGCAATCTGGAAGGGCGTTCGACCTCCCCCCCCCCTCCCCCGCCTCCCTTCCTCCCCTCGCCCGCACAGTCCACGCCCGGTTTTCATGCCCTGAGCGTGCCGCCACGACCGCACAAGCTGTGTGCTGGGCAGCAGAGTGGTGGAGGTGCCGGGAGGAGGCACCCGTGCGCAGCTCTTCACGGAAGAGGCCCCCCAGCGCAACGAACAGGGGGGGGGCCCGACGGGGAACTGTTGGCAGGGCGAGGGGGGCGCCGGGCAAGACTCTCTGTGGCGGCAACGAGCCGTGGCGCCCGCACCCCCCCCTCGCCCCGGGCGGCGAGCATCGGGCGTCGTGCGCGAGAGGGGGTCAGCAATTTAGTGTGTTCCCGCGCGGGGGGGGGCGCGCCCCGATCGCTGGCCCCCCCAAAAACATGGTAATCGCGACGGGAGGGGAGGCACGGCAGCACCCCACCGGTGGTCGGCTACGTTCCCGGGCGGCTGCGGCTCCACCCCATTGGCCTCAGCTGAGAAGCCCCTCGACACGCCCTTTGCAAGGCCATGGCGGTGGCGTATACGTTGTCAGGGGCACGGGCAGACCGCCTTGACGCTTTCCCCTGCGTGGGTCCTGCCGCCACCCCAACCACCCATGGGCAGGGGGGGACGCGGGCAGCCGATTCCGGCTCTGTGCGAGGCCGCGCGTCGCACGGACCCGCGTTGGGGGCGTGGCGCAAACCTCTCCGTCATTGCTGCAGTGCTGCACTGCGCCCATGCGTGCCGCAATTTTGTACCTCTCGTCGGCGACCGCCTTGCGGTGGGGGCGAGCGAAGGGCAGGGGCGCGTCCACGAAGCAGTCACCAGCTTCGGTCGCGGATTGGCTAGACCATAATGCACACAACACCCTATTTTCCGATGATTCGGAACCAACATGCTTCTGTCTGGGTACCTCAAAACCGTTGGCGTGCCGCGCCTCGCGGGTCAGGCACCGCCGGGGAGTAGTGAGCCCCTCCTCCCCCCGCCCCTGCACTCGGGCGGGGGCTGTTGGCTGCCAGACCGGCACGGGGCAGTGGCGGAAGAGGGGCGTCCTCCTCTCAGACGAGGCGAGCCGTTGCTGTGAAACCAGAGGATGGACTCGATCGCATGTGACGCTCCTGCCCGTCAGGATGAGAAGATGTCTCTGCGGTGATTGGGCGGTGAGGGCAGCCGTTTCGCGTAGGAACTGTGTCACACGGACAGTTGAGCCGCCGTACCCGCCGCATGTGTCACCAACTGCAGTACGAGGTGGTGCACGATGCCTTTGGAAACCTCTAGCCGTCGATCCGCACCCGAGGTGCCGACAAGGAGGCAGCAACATGTGCTGACCGTCCGCCCACGAGCACGACGGGTGGAAAAAGGAGGATCGGGGGGGGGTGGCTGCTTCGGTGGTGGTGATCCTCGCTCGTCGTTTGAGTGACATCGTCTGATTCGCGGGGCCCCGCGCCCCACCCCCCCCTCACGCCCTCCGCGGCCGCGGCAAGAGCCGCTGGCAAATAGGTGTCTCGCGGGCGCAGTATTGGACTCGTCTGCCTCCGTCTGCGGCACTCGCAGAGGCTCTTACCGCTGGGCCCTGACGCACGACAGGACGCAGAGGCAAACACCATGTCGGGTGTTGCCTGGCTCTCCGTGCCGACGGGACGGCTAGTGCCACCGTCGAAAGGGGACCAACACCGCGACTGCCCGGCGGTGCGCTCGTGGATCCGGGCTCGTGCGAGGGGCATGACCAGTGGCTTCCCCCGTGGGCCCGTAGCCAATGGGGACGGGAGGGCTACCGGTCGCTTTGGGCTGTGGGGTGGGGTTTTCTGCTGACGTTGCGCCAATGGCAGCTGCGAGACCGACGTGCGAGCGTTCAGTGTCATCCCAATTGCGGGCTGTATGCACAGGGGTGCTACTATATTCAATGCTACTCTGCGCTGTTCGTAGGAGATTGTTTGTACTCGTCTATCGCAGATTGAGACACGAGAAGTAGTTGCCGCGGTGGACACCTGGAACGCGGCCAGGCAGACGCCGGATCCCGCCTTTGGTCCCAATGACGTTGCACTGCGCACCTCCACCCTCTCGCCCCCACGCCTGCAGCCGCCTCTCTTCTTGCCGCGCTCTCGCTTCCCCGGCCAGTCGCGCCTGTTCTCCCTTGCCGTCCCGGCGCATGGCGGCACCGCCCGCGGCGTTTGCCGTCTTCCCCCCCCCCGCCGCGGCTCGTGCGGTGACGCTCCGATCCCAGGCGCTCTGCCGGTGGGGCCTCGCCCGCCGCGCCCGCCCCACCCGCCGGCTGTGCGGCACCACCACCTACCTGGTCACGGAGGAGCGGCGCATCGCGGCGGCGGCGGCCACCCACTGGGCGCCGCGCGTCACCATGTCGGCCTCGGACGGCCAGCAGCCGTCGGCCGCGGCGGCGGCGGCCGCGTCGGCGGCGGCGGCCGCCGCGCCCGCCGCCGCGCCCGCCGCGACGACCGCGACGCTCCTTGATGGCAAAGCAACCGCTGCGACGGTACGGGAGGAGGTGGCCGTGCGGGTGGCGGCGCTCAAAAGCCGCTACGCGGATAACGTGTGTGGCGGCACGCCCGGCCTGGCGGTGGTCATTGTCGGCGAGCGCAAGGACTCCCAGACGTACGTGCGGTCCAAGCGGGCGGCGTGCGAGGCGGCGGGCATCGCGTCGTTTGGCTACGAGCTCCCCGCCGACGCGACGCAGGCGTCCCTGATCGACCTCATCCGCACTCTCAACGGCCGGCCCGACGTGCACGGCATCCTGGTGCAGCTGCCGCTGCCGGCGGGCATGAACGACGAGGTCGTCCTCGACGCGATTGCGCTGGACAAGGACGTGGACGGCTTCCACGCGCTCAACTTTGGGCGGCTCGCGATGGCGGGGCGCACCCCCCCGCGGGCGGTGCCGTGCACGCCCAAGGGGGTGATCGAGCTCCTCGACCGCTACGGCGTCGACCCGGCGGGCAAGCGGGCGGTGATCCTCGGCCGTAGCAACATTGTCGGCCTGCCCGTGGCGCTCCTGCTCATGCACCGCAACGCGACCGTGACGGTGTGCCACTCCAAGACCGTCGACGTGGGCGGGCTCGTCGCGCAGGCGGACATTGTCGTGTCGGCCGTCGGCCGGCCCGGCTACGTCAAGGCCGAGTGGCTCAAGCCGGGGTGCGTGGTGGTGGACGTTGGCATCAACGCGGTGGACGACGCGAGCAAGAAGCGGGGCTACCGCCTGGTCGGCGACGTTGAGTGGGATGGCGCCCTGTCCGTGGCGTCGGCCATCACGCCCGTGCCGGGGGGGGTCGGGCCAATGACCATCGCGATGCTGCTGGTCAACACCGTCGACGCGGCGGAGCGGTGCTTTCAGCAACAGTGACGCGGCGGGGTAGACGAGCGGGTGGCTGGTAGTGTCTAAATGGGGCACCCCTGTAGGCGGGTGGGGTGGGCACCCGGGCCATCCCGCCCTGGTATCGTGCGGTTTCTCCCGTTTGGCCGCCTCCCCAATCTAGTGCGGACCCGTGTGTCCCTGGGCTCCCCGTCGATGGGCTGCCCCCTGCTGTTTGAGGGCAGCCACGGTGTCGTGTGGCCACCCAACAGACCGCCCCCTCCCGCTCCCTTTGCCGCTGTCCGTACCACCCCCGCCGCCCCTACGCTCCCGCTTCGTCTCCCCACGCGCGGCCGAGGACCCCCCCCAGCTCCGCCGCGGCCGCCACCGGGTCGGCCGCCGCGGCAAACGCGGAAATGACGGCCACCCCCCCCGCGCCCGCCGCCACCACCGGCGGCACCCGCCCCGCGGTGACCCCCCCCACGCCCACGCACGGCACCCGCGCGGCGGCGGCGGCACGCACGGCGGCGGCGAGGCCCGGGAGCCCCTCGGGCGGCTTGCCCGGGTGGCTCGCCGACGCGTACACCGTGCCGACGAGGAGGTAGTCGACGCCCGCGGCGGTCGCGGCGGCCACCTCCGCGACCGTATGCGCCGAGGCGCCGACGAGGGCCGCCGGTGGCGGCACGGGGGGGGGGGCGCCGTCGGCGGCGTTGGCGGCGGCGGCGGAGGCGGCGGCGGCGGCGGTGGTGGTGGGAGTGGCGGCGGCGGCGGCGGCGGCGGCGGCGGCGGCGGCGGCGGCGGCGGCGGTGATGGCGGCGCGGCCCGCCGCGACGGCGGCCGCCGACACGGCCGCGGCGGGCAGGTGGAGGCCGAGCCGCAGCCGCGGGTGGCGCGCCGCGACCGCCACCGCGGCGGCGGTAGACGTGTTGATGACGAGCGCGACGGGCGGCGGCGGGGGGGTGTCGGGGACGGCCGCCACGGGCGCCACATCCAGGGCCGCCGCGAGGCGCAACGCGAGTGCCGTCAGCTCCCGCGGCGGCACCTGCTTGTTCCGCAGTACCACCAGGGTGGTGCCGCCGCCGGCCGCGGCCGCCGCCGCCGCCGCCGCGGCGGCGGTCACGTCGGCGGCGGGGGCGACGCCGGTGGTGAGGAGCGCCAGCACGGGCAGGCGCACCGCCACGGCGGGCGTGCCGGCCGACCCGCCGCTGCCACCGCCGCCGCCGCCGCCGCCGCCGCCGCCGCCGCCGCCGCCGCCGCCGCTGGCGGATCCGCTCGTCGCCGCCGCGGCGGGTGACGGCGGCGGCGGCGGCGGCGGCGGCGGCGCGCAGCAGCGGGGGGTGGCCACGGTGAGCTGCTGGCGCCAATGGCGGGGGGGAGGGGCGAGCGGCGGCCGGGGGGGCGGCGCAAAGGCCGGCCGGCGGGGCATGGCGGGTGGGGGGGAGGCGCCGCCGCGGGCAGGGGGGTGGTGGGCGGAGGAGGGAGGGGTGCCGAGCGCGCCGCCCCCGCGCCGCGAGCACCGAGGCGATGGGCGTGGTTTGACGGGGACGGCCGCGGCGGCGGCGCCGTGGACGGCGCGCGTGCGCAGCGGCGGCCGCCGCGTGACAGGGGGACAGCAGAGGCGCAGGGGGCGGACGAGGTCGCCCACACCCACCACCAACGGAGTCAGCTCGCCTCGGGACCGAGGACATGGTGAGCGACTTGGATGTCGCCGCGAAAAATGAAAGATGAGCTGGTGCACGATATTTTCATCCGCAGGGCCTGTGGCAAAATTGGATTATCATCCGAAAACCGCGCTTGACTACGAAACGTGGAGAGATCAAGAGATTGCAGGTTCGAGTCCTGCCAGGCTCGCGACGAATCCATTTTGCCGTGTCCAAGCTCGATCACTAGGTGCTTGCAGCGCTCCACTTGGATGTGCGACTGGCAACAATCGTTCAAGTCTGGCACTCACGTTGAAAAAACAGAACTTTCGATCTCGGAGCGACTTTCTATGCACAAAAGTTACGTGAGAATGTCCATTCTTGTTCGGATTCGAACACGTCCGACCACTCCCCGCGTGCCCGTTCTCTCCGCGTGTCCCTTCACCCCTCTCGTGGCCGTCTACCCCCCCAGCGGCCAACCCTTTATTTGCCGAGACTCGCCAGCCATCGCCCTCACCCCTCACCCATCCTCGCCCATCCCCCCTTCACCCCCTTCACCCCCTTCACGCACGGCACTCCCTCCACCGCTGCCTCCCCCTCTCGCCCCTGCCCGCGACGCTCCCGCTGGCGGACAGACCCGTGCCGCCATCTGCCCCCCCCTCCCGGCTTGGGCCGCCCCTCAGCGTCCTCACTGCCACACCCATAACCGCCCGCCGTCGCGGCGGCGACCGTGGCCACCGCCACGGCGGTCGACCCGACGGGCCGGCGTCGCGCGATGGGCGCTCCGCGTCCGCCCATCCCGCCGCCGGCGCGGCGGCCCGTCGGGTGGCTGCTGGCGTTTGCGCACCCCCCCACCGCCGCCACTGGCCCACTGGGCTGGTCGGCCGCCGTCGCCGGCGTCGCGGTCCGCCGCGCCCCGCCGTGCCGGCCGCGGAGCGGTGGCGGCCGTGGCGCGGCGCGCCGCGCGGCGGTGGCGTCGCCCATCGTCGCGGCGACGCCGCCGGCCGCACGTGGCGGCGGCGGCGGTGGCGTCGGCGCGGGCGTGGTCCCCCCCGCCCCCCGACCCCGCGACGCGGCTACCCTCACGCTCGTCGTGCTCAACGCGGCGGTGTTTGGGGTGTGGCGTGCGCGGCTGGCGCCGCGCCTTATCGCCGCCCTCTTCCTCGACCACTCGCACCCGCGGTGGTGGCAGCTGCTCACGTCGACGGTGTGCCACTTTAGCGCCGGCCACCTGAGCAGCAACCTCTTCTTTCTGCTCCTCTTTGGGCGGCTGGTGGAGGAGGAGGCGGGCGCCGCGGGCCTGGCGCTCGTCTACATTGTCTGTGGCGTTTCCGCCAACGCGCTGTCGCTGGTGCTCCTCCCCGCCGCGACGCTGTCGGCGGGCGCGTCGGGGTCGGTGTTTGGCCTGTTTGTCGTCGCGCTGCTGCTGCGGTCGCGGTGGGGGGTGCGGGGGCTCGTCGACGCGGCCGTGCTCGGCCAGTTTGTCGTGCGCCGCGTGTATGACGAGGCGCAGGCGGCGCTGGCGGCGTCTCGAGAGGGGTGGGCGGGCCGGGGGGGGGTGAACCACGTGGCGCACCTGGGGGGGGCCCTCGCGGGCGTGCTGCTGCTGTGGACGGTGCGCACGTTCGTGCTGGCGATGGAGCGCAAGGCGAGGGGGAGCGGGGGGGAGGGCGGGAAGGTGCCCCCAGTGCGCCGTTGATGGGGTACGAAGGGCGGTCGGGAGCGGCGCCGCGGTGGGGCGAGGAGGGCGGCGGCGGTGGAGGTGGCTGCGGGTTTGAGCGGGCTGCGGTCGTGGCGAGACGGTCGTCTCTGTGCTGGGGGTGGGCGTGGGTGGTGAGCGTCCCCCGTCGGTCCGGCTGCGGGTGTCGTATTGTTCACTTCATTCATGAAATTTACAACTGAGACCAGCCCCAGCGTCTGAAAGATCTGACAAGTTGGCTGGGCGCATTGTGGATACGGCCATGAACCCGTGCGCAACGTCGTGGCTCAATGGGCTGGGCGCGTCCATCCCCGCTGCCGCTCACCTTTATGCGGGCGACGTTGTGAGGGGGCGGTCCCAGCTTCGCTGGTTGACCAAGCACAAGATCCTCCCTACGCGGAGGGTGCTGAAGGGCACCGCTGGCGGGCTCCCATCCCCGGCCACTGCCGCCCGCCACCACCATCCTACCGACAGTGCCAGCGGCGCATTTCAGAGTATCAGCCAACACCTCACTGCGCACGCTGTTGGCCACTTCCCCGTGAGGGAGCCGCCAAGAACGGGCGCGGCGGGCGTCGACGACCTCCACGTGGGCACGCTCTACGCGGCGGCCACCCAGCTGGGCAATGCCTCCGAGTGCCTCGCCGCCCTGGCCGCCCCCGGATGCGCACGTGAGGACACGTGGGCGTGCGCCCACGAGGGCGCGGCCTTCGTCGCGCTGTGCTTTCCAGTAGGGCGAGGGACGGTCTTGTAATGGCTCCCCGAAAATAGACAACACTGAATCAGTGAGCTTTTTTAAGTCAGCCATCGTTATTGTTTTCCATGACCACGACTACGTGACCGACTTGGAAAGTGATGTCGAGTTCCATTGCCATTTTGCTGACGAGGTGGAATTCCACGGTGCCGGCAGGCGCCTGCGCCGCGCCAGACGCGACCGGTCGGCGACCGCGCGACCATCTGCGCGCACCGTGGCGGACGACCGGTGAGGGGCGCCGCGCCTGCTCATGGTGGTTTGCCACTGCCGCGCGCGGCGGTGGCAGCGCCCGCCGCGGCGGGCGGTGCGCGTACGCGTCGGCTAGTCTGGCACCGCAAGCCGGCGGGAGCCGACCAGGTCTGCCGGGGGTTGCCGCCACGCCTCGCTCTCCCTCCCCTGCCTCTTGTGCGGCATCGGCATCCTCTCTTCTCTCCGCTTACCCCCCCCCTCCCTTTCCTTCCCTTCCCTCCCTACCCCCGCTCCCACCACTCCCCCTGCCCCCTCTCCCTCGCGCCCTACCTCCCCCCCCCCCTCCTCCCACCTTTTCCCTTTCCCGTCCGCTGCGCTGCTCACGGCTACTGGCTTTGCCATGGCGTCATCGGCGGCCGCTGCCGCGGGCGGCCCGCCGTCGGTACGCGGGGCCATCCGCTCGCGGCTGCTCAACGATATGATTCGGCGGGTGGTCAATCCGTCTGGCGGCGGCGGCAAGCCCGGCGGCAGCCCCAAAAACTGGGTCGTCCTCATCGTCGACCGCCCCGCGCTGCGGATCCTCGCGGCGGCGCTGCCGCTCAACGAGCTGGTCAATGACGGGGTCACCATCATTGAGTACCTGGAGCTGCGGCGGGAGCCGCTGCCTCAGCTCCCCGCCATCTACCTGCTGTCGCCGGCGGCCGAGTCGGTGGCCGCCCTCGTCGCGGAGGACCCCAAGCAGTACAAGGAGTTCCACGTCTTCTTTACCGCCCCGCTGCCGGCGTACCGGCTGAAGCTCATCCAGGCGCAGTCGGGGCTGCTGCGCAAGCTCAAGGCGTGCGTCGAGCTGGACATTGAGGTGAGCGCGTACGAGGCGCGCGCCTTTTCCCTCGACCGCCCGGCCGCGTCGCTGCCGCAGCTGTTTGCAACCGACGGGGGGGGGGGGGCGGCGGCGTGCGCCGCGAGGCCCGCGCCGAGATGTGCCTCACCGCTGAGCGGCTCACGTCGGTGTGTCGGCTGCTGGCGCCGCCCGGCGCCGCCACGTGGACGGTGCGCTACGACGGGCGCTCGTCAACGGCACGGACGGTGGCGAGCCTGGTCAAGGAGGACCTCGCCACCGCCCCCGCCGAGGCGCCGACGGGGGCGGCGGCGGCGGGCATTGCCAAGCGCGCGACGCTGCTGGTGCTGGACCGGTGCATGGACCCCGCGACGCCGTTGCTGCACGAGTTTACGTACCAGGCCATGGCGCACGACCTGCTGCCGCTCGACTACTCCAAGCCGGGCGGCGCGCACTACACCATCCCCGCGCCCGAGGCGGCCGCCGACGGGGACGGGGACGGCGGTGGGGGGGCGGCTGCCAAGCCCAAGGAGGCGCTCATGGAGGACGAGACGGACGCGTCGTGGGTGGCCACCCGTCACCTCCACATTGCGCTCGCCATGCCACACTGCCAAAAGGCGCTGCGTGACTTTGTGGAGACCTCCGCGGTTGCCAAGGTGCACCGCCACGGCGGCGGCGGCGACGGGGCCGGCGGTGGCGACGGGGCGGGCGGGGAGGGCAAGCTGGACCTGGCGGACCTGTCGAAAGCCGTCCGCGGGCTCCCCGAGTACACCACCAAGCTGGCGCAGCACTCGCTGCACGTCAACGCGCTGGACTCGCTCATGGACCGCTACCGGGGATCCCACCTGGACGCGGTCGCGGCCGTGGAGCAGGACCTAGTTACGGGTGCGGACGCGGAGGGCGCGCGCGTGCGGTCCGAGCGGGCGCTGCTGGTACTGACGGGCCTCCTCGGCCGCACGGACATTGCCGACGGGGATAAGGGGCGGGTGCTGGCGCTTGCCGCCGCCGTCGGCTCTCGTGCGCCGCGCCTGGACGGCGCCACCCCGTCGCCGTTGGCGCTGTCGGCCGCGTTTACGCGTGGCGTGGCGCCGCTGGTGGGGTCTGTCGAGGACACGCTCGGGCGGTCGTTTGCATCTGTGTTGCGGGGCCTCGACACTCTCCTGACGGCGGCCAAAGGAGGCGCCGCGGACTGGAAGCGCGCCATCGATGATGCCGCGGCGGGTGGCGGGGACGAGGACGCGTCGGCGTCGGCGCAGCTGCGCAAGCTCCGTGACCTCCGCGCCGGCGTGGCCGCCCGCCGCGACGCGCGGCGGCAGGAGAAGGAGCGCGCCAACCGCCACACCCTGTCGGCGGAGCTGCCGTTTGAGCTCTCCCGCTACGTGCCACCGGTGCGTGGGGTGGGGGTGGACCTGACGACGGGTCTTCTCGACGCGACGCTCTTCCCCTTGTGTGGCGGCGTGGACGCACTCATTGCCAAGGCGCGGGGGGGGGGCGCCGCCGGCGGCGGCGGCGCCGCCACCGCCGTGCCCTCCCCCGCCTCCGCGTCGCCCTCCCGCCGGCGCGCCAGGTCTGGCAGCGCCGAGCGCGGCGGCGCCGCGGCGGCCGCGCCCTCCGCGGACCCCGACCACGAGTTTGTCCTCTTCTTTGTGGGCGGCGTGTGCCACTCGGAGGTGCGCGCGGCGTACGAGGTGGCCAACCACACGGGTGCCCGCCTGACGGTGGGCGGCTCGGCGCTGCTGACGCCCCGTGGCTACCTCGACGCCCTCGCGGGGGTGGACGACCCGGTGACGCGCATCAAGCTGATGCAGCCGCCGCCGGCGCTGACGATTGCCCAGTCCAAGGCCGCCCGTGCGCGCGCGACAGAGGCGGGCGGAGGGGGGGGCGGGGGGGGGGGCGGCGGGGGGGGCAAGGCGCCCCCGTCGGCGGCGGCTCGCGGGGGTGCGGCGGCGGCGTCGCCACGGGGCGCCGCCGCGCCGCCGGGCGCGACGCGCGCGGCGTCATCCCCACGGGGTGGGGGTGGGGGGGATGCGCCGCCGTCGGTTGCCGCCGCTGGCGTGCCGAGCAGCCCAGAGGTGGTGACGAGCGTCAAGAAGAAGAAGCTGTTTGGGCGCCGCAAGTGAGGGTGGCGGACGGGGGGGGGGAAGGCGACCGGGAGGGTGCCGTTGGCGGCGGGGAGGTGCCTGTTTCGTGTAGTTACGCGACCGTACGGCGCTTGCTACCTCGCCCTTTGTTGTTTTTTGTTTTGTTTTTTCTGTACAGCCGCTCCGCGTCTTGTTCCTCGCTTTGTTTTTGCGCCGATCCCGCCGCGGGAGCACCGCCCGTGGCGACGCTCGCCACGTGTCCGTGGTGTGGCGTGCTGACCCTCCCTGAATCGTCGACCCCCCACCCCATCTGGCTGAAATTGCCCATTCCATGACCCATTCCATCTCCGGCAATCGCACGACGCGGCGAGATCATGGCGAGTCCCTCCCCCCACTGCGCGTCGGCCGGCCGGCCGGCCGTTGGCCGACGCACACCTCAGAACGAGGCGGCAGGCGGGGCCCATCGACGCCCCCGCCGCGGGCGCGCGCGCGCGGCTGTCTGTCCCCCGCGGGGCCAGTGCGGGGTGCCCGGCGCCGGTGGCCATAACGTGCGCGGGGAGCGCCGGCCGTCGCCGTCGTCCACCAACGTCGGTCCGGCGCCTTGGCCATCCTGTCGGCTTCACCCGCGCAGCTCACCGTTGTTGTGTCTCGCACAGCCAACTGGACTCGTCTCTCTGCATCCCCGCCCCCAACCCCCCCCCTCTTCCTCCCCCCCCCCCGCCCACCCCCCCCTTCCCTCCGGTCCGCCGCCACCCTCTACCCGCCGTGCACCCTTCGCCACTATGGCGGCCTTTGTCGGTGCCGCGGCCGCCCCAATGGCGGCCGCCGCCCACGTCTCGCCCGCCGCGTGCGCGTCGCGGTCGTCTGCGTTTGTCGCGGCGGCGGCGACGGCCGGCGGCGCCCGCCTGCCCGCCCGCGCGCCGTCGACCGGCGCGGCGGCGGTGCGGATGGCCGACGCGGCGGTGGACTTTGACGCGCTCGGCGAGCGGTTTGCCAAGGAGGGCGCCTCCCCCGTGGAGGTGATTGACCACGCGCTGACCACCTTCCCGGGCCAGGTGGCGATTGCCTTTTCCGGCGCCGAGGACGTGGTGCTCGTCGAGTACGCGCACCGGACGGGCAAGCCGTACCGGGTGTTTGCGCTCGATACGGGCCGGCTGCACGCCGAGACGTACAAGTTTTTCGCCAAGGTGGAGGCCCACTATGGCATCCGCATCGAGTACACCTTCCCCGACAGCGCGGAGGTGGAGGCGCTCGTCAATGAGAAGGGCCTGTTTAGCTTTTACGAGGACGGCCACCAGGAGTGCTGCCGCGCGCGTAAGGTGCGGCCGCTGCGGAAGAAGCTGGGCACCCTCGCCGCGTGGATCACGGGCCAGCGCAAGGACCAGTCGCCGGGCACCCGCACCGCCGTGCCGGTGGTGCAGGTGGACCCGGCGTTCAAGGGCCTTGACGACAGCACGCTCATTAAGTACAACCCGCTGTCGAACGTGTCGTCGGAGCAGGTGTGGGCGACCATCCGCATGACCGAGGTGCCCTTCAATGAGCTCCACAACCAGGGCTACATCTCGATTGGCTGTGAGCCGTGCACCCGGCCGGTGCTGCCCAACCAGCACGAGCGGGAGGGCCGCTGGTGGTGGGAGGAGGCGACGCAGAAGGAGTGTGGCCTCCACAAGGGCAACCTCTCGACCGAGGCGGGCGCCTCGCAGTCGGCGGACGACTTTGTTGCTGACGCGGTGTCGGGCGCGTCGGTGGTGCTCTTCACCAAGACCAGCTGCAAGTACTGCTCGGCGACCAAGGACTTGCTCAATAAGCTGGCCGTCAGCTACACGGACATCAATGCCGAGGTGCTGGAGAACGCGGCCGACGTGCGGGCGGCGCTGGAGCGCAAGACGGGCCAGACGACGGTGCCCAACATTTTCATCGGCGGCCGCCACGTGGGCGGCAACGCCGAGCTGCAGGCCGCCCACAAGTCGGGTGCGCTGGCGGATATGCTCGCGGGCGTGGGCATCACCACACCGCAGGTGAGTGCCAAGTAGGCTTGAGATGCGTGCGTCATCTAGGTTGTGAGGCGGGGGAGGGGCAATTTCAAAGGTCGTGCCTGCGTACGAGCGTTTTTTTCTTCTTCCCTTGCTCCCCGTACGTCGGGTCAAGCCTACTCGGAGTGGCCCGGTGGTGCGGCTGCCGCCCTCCGCTTTTTAGCGGCTGCCGCTGCCACCGCCGGACGCACAGCGCCCGCCAGGTGGAGCGACCCGCTCACAAACACCCACGAGGGTGCGCACGGCGGGAGGTCCCCCCCCCCCCCCCGCGCCCACGCGAGCGCGACCTCCACCGCCGCCAGCGGGTCGGCCACCACCTCCACGTCCGCCGCGGCGCCCACCACCCCCCGCACCGCCGCGGCGAGGGCGTCTGCGTCGAGGTACACGTCGCTCGCCGCCACGGCGGTGCACACAAAGCGGGCGACGCCGGGCAGGGCGCCGCGCACCGCCGCCGCGATGCCCGCCGCGTCCTTGTCCGCGCCCACCCCGAGGACGACCGTCACGGCCGGCGGGCCGCCCGCGTCGGCGACGCGGGCGCCCACCGCGGCCGCCGCGGCGGCGGCCGAGGCGGGCACGTGGCCCCCGTCAATGCCCACCCACACGGTGGGCGGCGGCGGGGGGGAGGACGCACCGCCGGCGGCCGCGTCGGCTGGCGGCGGCGGTGACGCCGACGGCGGCGGCGGCGGCGGCGGCGGCACGGAAAACAGCTCCATCCGGCCGGGCAGCGCCGCCGCCGCCGCCGCGCGCACGCCCGGCCAGTCCAGGATGTCGCTGCTGATGGGCTTGCCACTCTGCCCGTTTGGGCCGCCACCGCCAGCGGCGGCGGCGGCCACCCCCCCCCCCCCGCCGCCGCCGCCGCCGCCGCCGCCGGCCGCCGCACCGAGTGGCCGTTGCGGCCGAGCTGGTCGAGCACCTCCCCCGCGATCGCCGCGTTGCGCTCGTCAATGGACAGGTCGTCCCCGTCGAGGCACACGTACGTGACGCCCGCCGCGCGGCGGCGGCGGGCGACCCGCTCCACCGCCGCCGCGACGGCCGAGCCGGGCGCCACGCCCGTGATCAGCCGCCCGCCCGGCGCGACGATGCCCGCCTTCTCCGTCGCAATGTCCACCAGCCGCGGCCCGATGATCGCCGCGTGCTCGTCGTACACGTTGGTCAGCACCGCCACGGGGGCGGCGAGGACGGCGGTCGAGTCGAGGGCGCCGCCGAGGCCCACCTCCACCGCCGCCGCGTCCACGCCGGCGGTGGCGAGCGTCAGGAAGCCCGCCGCGGTCATGACGTCAAACCAGGTCGCGTCGGCCGCCGCGTCGGCGGGCCGCTGCGCGACGCCGCCGCCATTGGGAACCGCCGCCGCCGTCGGCGGCGGCGGGCTGCCGCCGGCCGCCCGCGCGACCGCGTCTGCCGCGGTCGGGGTGGCGGTCGCGGCGGCGGCGGCGGCGGCGGCGGCGGCGGCCGCCTCCTCCCCCTCCTCTGCCGCGGCGGCGGCGCCCCCCCCCCCCCCCGCAGCCGGCCCCCCCGCCGCGGCCGGCGCGCCACCCCCCCCCCCCCCCGGTCCGCCACCGCCGCGGCGCGCGCGTCGAGCGCCGCCTCGAGCGCCGCCGCGAGCGCCTCCTCCGCCACCGGCACGCCGTCGATGCGCACCCGCTCCGTCACCGACGCGACGTGCGGCGAGCCGTACACGCCCGTCCGGTAGCCCGCCGCGGAGAGGGCGGCGGCGGTGAGGGCGGCGACGGAGCCCTTGCCCTTGGAGCCCGTCACGTGGACCGTGAGGGGCAGCCGCGCCTGCGGCGCGCCCAGCCGCGCGAGCAGGTCCCCGCAGGGGGCGCTGCTGACGCGCATCCGCCGGCGGGCGCCGACCGCCCGCGCGGAGCGCTCCCAGTCGACGAGCGCGTCGAGGCGGGAGAGGGCGGCCGCGAGGCGCCGCGAGTAGGGCGGGCCGGTGTGGCGGGAAAAGGCGCCGGCGGCGGGCATGGTGCCACGCATGGGGGCGGGTTGGGGGGAAGGGGCGGGGCAGAGGGCCGGCAACAGGGGGGGGACAGGGGGGGGGGGGGGGGGGGGAGGGGAGGGGGAGGCGCGGCAGCACAGGGGGCAAGTCGGCCACACGCCACACGCCGACGCACCTGATGCAGCGGCTGTTGGTGGTGCGGAGGACGGTGGGTCGGTCCGTCTCGCCTGCTGCCGACCGCCTTGGCGGGGCGGGCGCAAACAGCGGGGCGGGTGCCCTGACCAGGCGCGGGCGTGCACTGGGCGGTATCGACACGAGGTCCCTGTCAAGGGCCGTACAGTAGCTGCACCGAGGTGGAGCTGCAAACAAGGACAGTACGGTACGCGTGCGCGAGCGTGGCGCTGGCGCAACCCGCCGTCGGCGATCCCAGTCTTGGATCCGTCACAATTCGCACGTGTCGGATACGGTCGGATACGGTCGTCTCAAGCGGATGGATGTACAGTACACTACCACAGGAACGAACAGGGGCCGTTCATTGGGTCAAACGTCGACGCTTTATGATTTCTCCGACGCAAACAGACCCCTGTTGACGAGGTCGCACCACACGGCGGGATCACGAGGTGACGTGGGGCGGACAGGAAGAGCGGGCAGTCCTATCTCCACCCGTGATCGTGGACTCCAACAGGCTGGTCACGAGTGGACGCTCGCCGCCGCAACGCGTCGTCCCCGTCGCAGCCGCCGCCCCCGACGAGCCGCCCCGTCACCGGTGCGACCGCTCCCGCCCCGCGCGCGCACGCAGCGCGGCACACACCGCACCCGCCGCCGTCACGCCGCCCCGGCCGCAGCGGGCGGCGGCCCCGCCCGCGGGGTCCGCGTCACCCACACGGGCGCCGCCGGGGTGGCCGCCCCAAGAGGCGCGCACAGAGTCGGGGCGGCAGCAAGGGGACGCCGCCGTGGCGCTCCCCCCCCCCTCCCCCCCCCGCCCCCCAGCGGTCGCCCGTCGCCGTCCACGAGCGCGACCGTGCAGGCGCCCAGGAGCGCCACCCACACGCGCTGGAGCGCCGCCGCTGCCACCCGCCGGCCGCCGCACGCGTGGGCGACCCCCCACCCCCAAAGCCAAACCGCCGCTTGTCCGCCCCGACCGCCCGCCACGAGCGCCCGCCGGGCGGCACGTACCGGGACGCCACAAATCCGCCTCGCCGTCCGCGTGGTCGGGCGCGCCGCGGTTGGCGTCGAGCGTCGAGAATCGCACCCGCCTCCCGTCGCTGGGGGCGGTCCAGCCCGGGTGGGCGGGGGCAGCGGCGGCGGCACCGCCGCCGACGCCGCCGCCAGCCGCGGCAGCGGCAGACGCGGCCACGTGGAAAGGCGCCCGCGCAAAGCGCCGGCCGGGGGTGGCACCGTACCACCAGAGGGCCTCGGCGCAGATGACCCTCCAGCACCGGCAGCCCCGTCGTGGCGGGTGGCGTCGGGGAGGGCCGGCGCCGCCGCCAGCGCCGCCAGGGACACGAGCACCGTCGCCTCGGGGCGCCCCATGCAGGTGACGGTAAAGACGTCGGCGCCGCCCAGCGCCGCCGCCGCCGTCGTCACCACCCGCAGGGGCAGGCGCGCCACGCCGGGGGTGTGCAAGGCCGTCAGGAAGAGCAGCCGCGCAAGGCCAATGGATGGGCACGGCGGCGGCGGCGGCGGCGGCGGCGGCGGCGGCGGCGGCGGCGCCGGGGGGGGCGGCCCGCGGGCGACGGCTTGACCGCCCGCCGCCCCGGGGGGGCCCGCCCCGGGTGGCGGCACGACCGTCGCCCGCAGCTGCGGCCGTGGCGCCTGCGCCGTGGCGGCGGCGGCGGCGGCGGCGGCGGCGGCGGCAACATATCACGGCGGCCCAGTGCCGGGGAATCGGCGGTCGACGCGCGCATCACGGCGCCACACAGTCGCCGCCGTCGGCAGCCCGCCGCCGGCCACCCCTACAACGGCGATGCGCGTGGCGGTCCGTGGCACGGAGGCCCCGGCAGCCGGTGCCATGACCCCCGCGGGGGATGTCACGGCGGCCGGTGGGCGCGGGCAGCCGACGAGGCGGGTTTGCCACGGCGGCTGCGGCGTCAATGGCGGGGGGGAGGGAACCGACGGGGGGACGGGGAAAGCGAGAGAGAACGGGGCGCACACGGCACGGGTTGGGGGCGTGGGGGGGAGCGGGGGAAGACGGAGGGGCGGCCGGCACCCTGGCGCCTGCCCTGCCGGGCGCCACCGCCACGTCCGAGTGCGCTGGATGCGCGTGGGCGCCCGCCCGTCGCGAGCCGGCCCGCGCGCCAGCCACGGCGAGTCCGAGTCGGGGCGCCGCCTCGAGCGAGAGTCCCTCCGCCGTCCCAGCACGGTTGTGCCGTGATGGATCGTGGAGAGGACACTTTCCGGATGAACGATCGTTCAAAGACGATGCCATTCAAAGACTATCTGAGAGGCTGATCCCGTCCCGCCGTTCCGCGCGTCGCACCCTCACGAACGCCCCTCCGAATGTCCTCTCTTGGCGGCCAATGTCCTCTGACCGTCGCGTCGCTCGTGGCGGCCTGCCTCGACCCCTTGCCCGCGCCGCCACCCCTCTCCCGAGTCGCGGTACTGCTCTGCTTTGGTAACCCACCTCCACACCCCTTCCCCTCTTCCCCCGCCTGCCATCTCCCCCTCCCCGCCAACGAGAATGGGCGACCGCCCCCGCCCCGCGGCCACAGCCGCCGCCGCCGCAGCCGCCAGCCACACCACCATCTTCCACCTGGCGCCCGCTGCGGCCTTTTCCGCCGCCCGTGCCGCTCACGACGCGGCCTGCATCACCACGGCCGGTGGCGGTGGCGGTGGCGGTGGCGGTGGCGGCGACGGCGGTGACGGCGGCGGCGACGGCGGCGGCGGCGGCGGCGGCGGCAGCGTCGGCGGCGGGCGTGGCGACGCCACCGACGGCTACGCCCCGCCCGACCTCCCGGCCATCGGCTTTGTCCACTGCGCCGGGGACACGGCGACGCTGCTGCGCGTGGCCAACCACTTTTACGCCACCTCCCCGCCGGGGGAGTGGGTGGTGCTGGCGGTGACGGTGGCCGGCCTCCCGGCGGGGGCGCTGGTGTGGGAGGCCCCGGCGGGGGTGGGCGGCACGCCGCACAGTGACGACGCAGTGGGCGGCGGTGGGGGGGGCGAGCGTAGGGGGGAGGGTGGCGCAGGGGGGGGCGAGGGGGTCGACGGCCCGGGGGGGGGGCGGTCTGGGCTCATGCCCCACGTGTATGGTCCGCTCCCATGGGCGGCGCTGGACGTCTACCCCGCCACCCGCGCCGCGGACGGCACGTTTACGAGCGTGGAGCGGCCGCTGCCGGCCGGCGGCGCCTAGGAAAAAGACGCGTGCACGGCGGCCGCCGCGGCCGGCCCTGTCGGCGCCCGCCCCCGCGCGGTGTGCCCGCGAGTCCTACCGCCCGTGGCCCCCCTCTGCCGGTGTGCACCCCCGCCCAGAGCGACAGCCGTCACCGCGCCGGTCGCCAGACTGGCGGGACAGCGGGCCGCTGCGCTGCGACCCCCGCACTCGCCAGGGACTCTACCGACGTGGGCGGGGTCGATGAAGGAGGGGAAGGGGGCGGCGGGAGGGGGGGGCTGCGCGCGGCCAGACCCGTGATAGGCAGCCACGGTACACGCGCCCTCCCCTCCCTACCCCTCTGCCCGGCCCCTGCGATCCGCTGCGGTTGCCGACGCGGGGCACGCCCGCGCGCAATCCGTGGCAATGGCGGCGGTAGCGGCACCAGCCCCTCTCCCTTGGGCGGTGGTCGTGGTCAGGGGGGTGCATGGCGGCTGGCGTGGTCGCGAGGACCGCCGCCGCAGCCACGCCCCGCACCCAGCCCACCTGGGCATGCGCCAGGCACATGGAGTGGGCAGGGCGTCCCTGCCGGTTCTGGACAGGGAGAGGGGGGGGTTGCCCCACCGGCAATGCCCCACCGCGGGAGAAGACGCCGCAAGAGTCGCTGCTCCCGCGCTTCCGTGGTGCACGGCGGTCCCCCCCGCCGTGACATCCTGCGGCGCTATCGCTCTTGTGGCGCGCACCGTCCACGGCGCTCTGCTAGCCAGTGCTGGTGCCTTCATTGTCTGGCTTGGGGAGCGCCAGACCCCCGAAGCGCCCCGCCCCTACTGGACACGTCGACCGCGTCATGCCGCGAAGTGGACGTCGTTCGAGGGGTCGAGTCCAATGCGTGTGACGTCACATCCCTTTTCAGGACGGCAAAGTGGTTCACTTTTGTCTACGATTTATGCATGGCATACAGCCAGCCCCCTCTGACGCCGCCACGCTGTCCTGCAGCCCGGACGCCGTGTTGCTCTCCGCCCCCAGTCCTGTCGTGCCTCTTGCCGCCCTCGCTGAGCTTTTCTTCATTCTTTCTGGCGTCGCCGCTGCCCCCTCCTCCCCCTCCTCGCCCGCTCTGCCCCCCGTCCACCTCCGTCCCCCCCCTCCTCTCCTCATGGGGCTGGGCGACGCGGTTGCGGCGGCGGAGGAGCTGGTGCTTACGGTCATCCGGTCGGTCGCCCACGCCATCGACACATTCCTCGGCTGGTTGCTGAGGCCGCTGGTGCTCCTCATCCGCGGGTTGATCATCGCGTGGGCGTGGGCGGCGTGGGCGGTGGCGCGCGCGTGGGAGCCGGTCGGCCGGTACGGCTGGCACGTGGTCGTGCTGTCGGTGATTGTGTGTACGTTGGGTGTGGGCGAGAGTCTTGTTGCCGCGGCGCCCTGCCGTATCTTTTTCTTTGTTCTTCTTCATTTGCTCTTGTTATTTTCAGGCGGGCGTGACGTGGGCAGGAGGGGAGGGGGGGCGCGGCGGCGGCGTCCCCACTTCCTCCTGGCACCCACCCTCCCTGCGGCCGGCGCGACCTTGCTGACCCCCCCCCCCCCCGGTGACGGCGCCTCCTGGCAGTCTCTCCCTGTGAACTCCCCCCCCTGCTTCCCCTTCCCTGTTCCCCCCCTCTCCCCCGCTTTTTTCTTTGTGCAGACAAGGTGGGCGGCCGCATCGGCCGCTGGCGCGCCGCCGTGGCCAGGGCCAAGGCGCACGAGGCGGCGGCGGCGGCCACGCCCGCCCGCCCCGTGCCCGCCGAGGTGGTCGCCCGCGGCGAGGCCGCGGCGGCGGCGGGCGCCGCGCGCCGCGCGGCAGCGGCGCGCGCAGCGGCGGCGGCGGCGCTGGCAGACCACGAGGCACGGTCGACGGCGGCGTTTTTGGCGCGCCGATAGGGGGTCAAGAGGGGGGTGGGAGGGGCGGTTGGGTGAGCGGGGGGGGCTGTTGGGTGGGCGGGAGGGGGCGGGTTTTGGACGTGGGGCGGCGGGGAGGGTGGCGGAGGGGGGGATGGGTGTTGGCGGCGTGTTTTTGTTTTCTTTGTTGGTGTGTGTGGGTGTGTGCAACGGGGCTAGGGGTCGGTCCGTGTGGTGGCTGGACACAGAGGTCCTCGGCGTGGACCCTTGATGCCCTTTCCCTGACGGCGGCGCTGGGTCCCCCATGCTCCCTGTGGGGCGGTAGGAAGCGCCTGCGCTGTGGTGGTGCGCCCCTGGCGTGCCACTGCTCCATTGGCTCCATTGACGCGATGCTTCCAGCGGGCGCGGGCGGTACGTTCCAACTCATGGGGCAGGCGTCTGCGGCCAAGACAAGAGGCATACAAGAAGACGATAGACTGAACCCACACGCAAGATCCAAGGTACACGGTGTGTCCACCTTTTCCTTCTCACGGCTTGTACAGAGAGGTACAGAACGACGTCATGCGCGCGCTCTTGTGTCCTCAGTTCCCCCGGCTCGCTGTTTCTGCACGTCGCCTTGCTTGACGTGCGACACCTCGACTCACCTCCTTCCAGGCTGACCCGTCTACGTTCTCGTCAGGTCCCCGTCCGTCGCTATGCTGTTCTTCGAATGGTTCGCAGCCTGAAGCCGTATAGGGGATAGTGGAGAGAACACCCAGGCGAGGCACGGACGCGTACGCTTCGGTATTGCCCACCATTCTATCTCAAGGTGCCTTCTTCACCTCCGGTTGTATGGCAGGGCCATAGAACGGGGAGTGGTCCGTTAATTTGTTGAATCTCAAAGCTTGGGCCATCAGCGGGGCTTGGGTACTTCTGTACAGCAAGGGGGAATCTGTTGAGCGTGCACACGAGAGAGATCCTCTTTCCAAGCAAGGACACGCCCACGGGACGCTGACGGTGATCCGCGACCCAGCACCGACCGGTGCACCAGTGCCACGCTGGTCCTGCGGGGCGCGCACCCTGTGGTCGCCCGGCCCAGTGCCCCGTCCCCTCCCTCGCCCCTGTCCTCCACAGACCAGAGGCACCGTTGGTGCACGTGGCTAGCGTGCGCGGACGGGGCGTGTACGCCCCAAAGGCAGCCGGTCCTGGGCGGATCCGGCCCCACGGGGCAACACCCCCCCCACTGGACAGCGTTCCCCCTCGTGCAACCGCGGGGTCGCCGTCTGCCCGGCGGCACGAGCGTGCGGCGCGGCGCCCCCCGCCCACCCCTTCACCCGGCTGTGGCGTGTGGCCACCGCGGTGCCTGGGATTGCTCTCTCTCCCCCCCCGGCGCTCCTCGGCTGCGCGCCCTCCCCGTTCCCCCCCTCCCGCGCCCGACTCCCCTTTTCCTCTGCCTCGTTCTCCGTCGCTCGTTCTCCCTGGCTCGCCCTCACTCTGTGCACCCACTGCCCTCCCTCTCTCGGCTCCCGCGCGTGCACTTGCCCAACTCTGTGCCCCTTTGTGTAGAGGTATGGCCCCCGGGGACCCCGTGCCCGATGGCGAGCGGCCGCGCCCATTGCTCCCCATCCCGCGGGTGACCACGTCGGAGCTCAACCGCGCCATCCAGCGGGTGGACACGCCGCTGGTGGTGGACGCCGACTCGGAGGCGGACGCGATCACGCATGTGGACTCGATGCGGCTGACGAGCACCGGCGACGGCGGCAGCGCTGCCGGCAAGGAGCGTGGCGAGGACGCGGCGGACGCTGACGGGGGCAGCTGGGGGGACCTCCACGACGCCATCCAGCGGGTGGACACGTCGCCGGTGGTGGGCGCGACGGACTCCCCCGCGGGGCCCACCCCCGCCGCCGCTGCTGCTGCCACGCCGCCCGCCAGTGGCGACGACCCAGACGGAAAGGGCCAGAACAATAGCAACAACGACAACAGCAGCGACGGTGGTGGTGGCGGCAGCGGCGGCGGCGACAGCGACGGCACGGCAGCGGCCGGCGGGGGTGCCGCGCCTGGCGCGCCGGGCGCGACGGCGGCCAGCGGCCCGACGGCCGCTGTGCTGCGGCAGCGGCCGCCACGGCCGTCCAAGGCGCAGCTGCAACACATGCGGGCGGGTATGCTCGCCGCCCGCGCCGCGTCAGCGCTGAGCAGTGGCGGCGGCGGCGGAGGTGGCGGCGGTGGCGACGGAGCAAGCGGCGGCGGCGGGGTGGATGGTGGTGGCGAGGCGGGTGGCGGACGCGGGGGACGCAGCGGTGGCGGCGGCGGTGTGAGGATGCCGACGCCGCGGGTGGTCGTGGACGTGGACCCCGCCGAGGCGGTGGGGGTAGTGCAGACGCCAGGCCCCGGGGGGGCGGGCAGCCTTGCGCGTGCGCGCCCGCCGTCGGCCGGGGCGGCCCCGCGTGACCCGCTGCAGTCATTTGCAGAGTAAATACGATACGGCGGCGGTGGGGGACGGGAGGTATGGGAGAGACGGCACGCAGGTTGGCGGTGAAGGACAGGGCCGAGGGGGGGGACGGGGTGCACAGCGGGGGTGGCCACCCCCATTGCGGGCACCGTGGAACGGCCCGCTGGCCGGCCGGCTGACTGGCTTGTCCGGAGAGCGTTGCCGGCGAGGTGGGGGCGCGGGCGTTAGAGGCGCGGGCGCGGACGCGGGAGGCGCGACGTGACAACAACAAAGACAACACGGCCATGCTGCTTTGAAGCCGCCCCTGCAGTGCGTCTCGGGCCCGTCGCCGCCGCCGCCGCCTCTACCGCCCTCCCCCCCACTCCCTTCACCCCCCCGGGCACGTTCCCGCTCGTCCCCGACGTCCCCCACGCCTCCCCTCTACGCCGCCAGCAGATACGCGGCGGGACAACCGCCGCCCAGACGAGACCGCCCACGCAGGGCGGCAAAGGAGGGCCCGCTTCTCACCGACCCTTCCCCTACCCGCCGCTCGCCAACGGGCAGGCCGCCGCGACGGCTGCCCGCGGGCAGCTGACCCCGCACCTCGCCTCACCGCACATCGCGCCGCCCTCACTCTCTCGAAGGCGAGGGGCTGGCGCATCATCCCAATACACGGCGGTTCCTCCGTCGCCTCCCGCCTCAAGCGCTGCCATCCCCATCCCCTACTACTTCCAGCCGCCCCCCCCAACCAGTCCACCCCCCGCCTCTTCCCGGGCCCACCCTCCAACACGCCCACCGAACACGACATCGACCAGCATGGGGGCAACCTGCCGCGGTAAAGGGGCACCACCGCCACAAAGGGTAGAGCCACGGAGGACCTGCCGTGCATGGGGGTAAGACCGCGACCAGTACCCCCTCATCCCCACACGCAATCCCCTCCCGACGGACGCGCCGACGCGCCCAGTCGCCGCCGCCCTCGCCGGTCCGTCGCCGTTCGTGCCGTCGCCCTCGGCGGCCGACGCCCGCCGTCAGCCCGACGGCGACACCATCGTCGTGGGAGGGCGTGCGCGCGCTTCTCAAAAGGGCAGCCGCCGCCGCAGCGCGGTCGCAGCATCGACGACCTTGGCCCACTCCCGCCGCAGGTCGTCCTCTGTTTGGGGGGGGCGGGTGGTCCGCAGTGGCCGGCACAAGGAAGCGGACACGAGTGGGGGGCAGCAGGCACAGGAAAAACGAAGGGAACGGGCACCAGCAGCAACAACCAGGCAATAAATCCAAACAATCCAGTTGCTTGCATCACAAGCATGGCGGGCAAGGAAACGCGTGTCAGGGAGAGCTCAAGACCGGCAGCAGAGACCTCCCCCGCATCAACCGCCCCAGGATGGTGAGACTGACGGCCGCCAGCACATGCGAGGAGGTGGAGCGGGCGGTGGCTGCCCAGCGGTCGCCACAGACACGCCAGACCTGAGACGCGTGGCGGCGCGGGGGAAGGGCGGCTGTGCCAGCCAAGCGTACCCGCAGACGCCAGGTTCCGTCGCGACTTGGCCGGCCGCTTGTCCTTGCCAAAGTGCCAGCCAAAGCCCTGTGGCCGATGGCGGAACCGGTACGGGGGTGGAAGGAAGGGAACTGGCAACGGCGCGTGGCACAGCAACACAGCAACCAGTGGGTCAGGGCGCGAGCTCAAGAGACGCCAGTAACAGAAAACACAGGGAAGGTAGTCACGCCCTCCCCTCCTCCTACACCTCTTCTGGCCCCTCCCTTCCCTCCCACCCACCCCATCCGCTCCCGCCATCCACCCATCTCTGCTCGGCCCCCGCCGCGCACCTGCCCAATGCCCGCGCCGACGCCGACGCCCACCCCGCACCCTGCAAACGCGCGGGGCACCGCCCCCCCCGGCGCGGACCACTGGGAGCGCGGCCAGCCGAGCGCGAGGCCACACCCAAGCCCGACGCCGACGCCCGCCCCCGGCGGCGGCAGCCGCGCCGCCGCCGCCTTGACCGCGTCCACGCCGCGGACAATGCCGGCGGGGGCGCCAGACAGCTTGGGGGGGGGGGCCAGCAGCCGGCTGTCGAAGAACTCGCGAACACCCATCGTCCGGGAAGGGGGGGGCGGGAGGGGAGAGGTTGATGGAGAGGGGCAAGGAGGGTCGCGCGGATGGGGGGGGGCGACGCGGGGCGATGGTGCGTCGCGAGGGCGACGGGCGCTGCGGCGCCGCGGCATGACTCGTCACTGCGATGGAGTCCGGAAGCCGAGCGGCGTCGACGTCATATCCATAGGGGTGTCACTTTACCGTCATGGACGAAGCTGGTGGGCAATCGCAAGGACTTGGTATCAAGTTGCGCGAGGTCGCTGGCGTAAATAAACATCCGCCCACACCCAAGACAGGGAGCCGCCTTGGTCGCCAATGTGCCTGTCAGTCGTCTCCCTCGCCTGCCCCCCCCCCCCGCATCACACCACCGCCGTCGCCAGTCTCCCCCCCCACGCTCGCTGCGGCGAGGAATAGGTGTACAGTACCCCCCCCCGTCGACCTCGCACCACAGGGTCGTGGCGTGAACGCCCCTTCCGCCCGCCCGGCGCGGTGGTGGACGCGCGTACAATGGCGGTCGGCACGGGGGGTGTGGGGCGCGGCGCGTCGCTGTCTTTCCAACCGGTGCTGCTGCAGCTACCACTGCCGCTGCCGCTGCCGCTACAATTGCCGCTGCTCCCGTCGCCGTGGCGTCGCGGGTAGGGGCCGCCTACGCCTGTCCGTCGTACGCTGGGGGGCCGTGGTGGCGCCACGGCGCCCGCTTTGGTCGGCTCCCCCTCGCCGCCGCAGACGGCGCTTGCGCCACCACGGGGTGTGCCCCCTTCCCACCAGTGCGGTCGCGGTGTGTGTGGTACGCGCGATACCGCCGCCGCCCCCCTTCCCTCCATCATATCCTCTCCCCCTCCGTCCGCGCTGTCACCCCTGGTCGTTTTCGGCAACGGCTGCGCCGTGGTTGGCAGCAGCAGCAGGCGAAGGACCCCCCCCCCCACCCTCTTGAGGTGCGGGCGTCGAAAGACCACCTGGGTAACCGGCGCTGCGAGGCCCCGCCACGGCGCGGAGCGCGCCGTCAGGGGGCGTGAGGGGGGTTTGGGGCAGGGGGGGGGTGGCGTGGGGTTCCTGTCTCCCCGTGTTGGCTACCCGTAACGCATCGAAGTGGGCGGGGTGGCAGGCGGTACGGTGGCCTACGCTGGTTTCCAACTCCGTCCCCTGTTGGGGACGACTGTTGGCCTGGGGGTGTGCGTGCGCGCACCCGGGGGGTGGGGGGGGTGGAGGTGGTGGGGCGACGGGACGGTCTGCAGCTGGCGGCTGGTCACCGGTGGTATCGCGGTCGTGCTGGTCGGTGCGGGCGCCCCTTGGCGTTGCGAGGTACTGCGGAGTGCGTGGCGGCGGCCACGTGATGGAGCCGTCGCGGTGGGTGGGGATGGCGGCGGCGGCGCCCCGCCCCGATGATGCCTGTGGTGGTGGCGGTGGTGGCAGCGGCGGCGGCGGCAGCTGCGGCGGCGGCGGCGGCGGCGGCGGCGGTGGCGGCGGCGTCGAAGGCGGCAGTATCGGTGGGAGTGGCCACTCCCGACGGGCCCCCTGTGGCCGGTGGACGCCGCGGCCGTGGGCGGGCGCCGGCGCTGCCGCGCCGCGGCCGGCGGCTGCGGCCGTGTCCCACCCCCAGTCCCCCGGCTCTCTCCCACTCCCCCCCGGCTGCCGCCAGCCATGGACGCAATCCAGCCGGCGCGTCCGCTCCTCTCACCCCCCTGCGGCGCGCCCCCCCTCCCGCCACAGCCACCGCTTGGCCACCGACACCCGCCCCCGCTCCCGCCACAGCCACCGTTTCGCCTCCGCCGCCGCCGCCGCGGGCCGGCAAGGTCGCGGCCCGACGGGGGCACGCCCCTCGCTGCCCGCGCGCGCCACGGCAAGACCGCCACAGCCTCCGCTGTGGCTGCTATTGTTGCTGCTGCTGCTGGTCGTGCTGCTCGGCGGCGGCGGCGGTGGCGTCGCGCCCGTCGTCACGCCCGTTGCGGCGGCCAAGTCGGACTCGTGCGAGGTGCTCCCCGCCGAGACGTGCGCGTCGTCGTGCGTGCCGTTTGAGGATGGCCGGGACTTTCGGTGCTCGGACTTTTTCTACACGGAGCGCTGCTGCAACGGCACCGTCGCGGTGTTCCCGTCAGAGCTGGTCTACTACCGCTGCTCGTGCGTCGGGGTGGGCCTGACGGGCCAAGGCCTGGCGGTCATTGGGTGCTCGGTGTTGGCGGGGCTGGCTGCCGCCGTGGCGGTCGGGGTGTACGTGCTGTTCCGGCGGCGCAAGCGGCTGGACGCGGTGGAGGAGGAGCGTGCGCGGGCTGTGGAGGAGGCGACCAGCTATCTGCCTCGATAAGGGGGTGGGGGGAGGAGCGCGGCATGATCTTGTGCTGGGGGGTGGGCTCGTGGGGTTGGATGGGGTGGGGCCCTGGGACGGCTGCCGTGAGCCAAGCGGCTGGCACCGTAGTTGGGGCGGGCGCGTGCCCCAGACGGGTGGTGCGCCGGGGCCAGTCGCCGTGGCACCAGTGGCAGCGCGCGGCGATGGCAGGCACGACAGGGGGTAGGGGGGCGAGGGAGGCTGCCGGGGAGTCTTGTTCCCCCGTGTGGCAGAGCCGCCTCAGACGTGTCAGCAAACTCTATTCCATGTCCATTTCTTCTCTCCTCTTGCTTCTTTGTGCTCGCGCCGGTAGTCCGCCGACCGGGCGGCGTGTCGTCGGTGAGTCGTGCCACCACCCATCCGCGTCCGCGGCGCACCGCGGCAGGGGTTGCAGGGCACGGACGCTCCCCGCGGGCCAGACGGCCATTGCCTGCCGTCGTCCGTGGCGGCGGAGAAGCGGGCGAGGCGCGTTCGAGGTGAGCAGCGGGCAGAGGGACGGCGGGAGGGGCGCGCTGGGTGATACCCGCCGCCACCTCCCCCCCCCCCCCCGCGCCGCGCGCCGCCACCAGTAGGTGCGCCCCCACACGGCCGCGGTGGCGGGCGGCGCGCGCGGCCGCAGCGCGCCGCGGGCGGGCGTGCGCCCAACGGCGCACGGCCCTGGCCGCCGCCGCTACCGGTCGCGGCGCGCCGTGGCCGCGGCCGCGTGGCTGGTGGCGGTGGCCCCTCCAAGACAAAGGCGTACGGGAATGCAAGGGATGGGCGCCGGTCAGTCCGCTGGTGGCGTCACCTTCCTCGCCGCCGCCCCTCTGTTCTGGCTCCAACGCCGCCCCCCCCCCCTGAAGCCCCCAACAGCCAGTCGCTGGCGCCCAACTTCTACCCTCGTTACTTTCACGTGGCCGTGTTGTAGACACGTGTCTACGCTGCGTGTATCGTTCGGGCGAACGCTGCCCCAGTGCAGGTGAACACGCCGTATTCGCAAAGCCAAACCCGAACCGAATCGCCCCCCGCACCAACCGCCTCCATTTGAGGGAGCTGTACGATACATGACGGATGGGGAACCAATCCCACCGCTTGTACCGTACACGTTCCGCGCTGGGTCGCCCGCCGCGGTGGCTGTCGACGCGCCGGCTCTCCCCGCGGCCAAGGGTTCCGCGGCGAGCGACAACCCTCGGCACCTCCTCCACCTTGCCCCCTCCCCCCCCCCCCCCCCCCTCTCCCCCCAACCGCCCCGCCGCTGCCGCCGCGTCGCTCGGCGGGCGCCGCCGCCCGTCCGCTGCCGCCGCTGCCGGCGTGGGCGTCCCCCATCCGCCGCCCTTCCCCCTTGCCGCCGGCGCCTGGCGCCACCCCCCCCTTGCCTCCCCCCCCCACGGTCGCGCGCGTAGCGTGCGCGCTCGTCCCCCCTCCCCCCCCCTCGCATCACACCCCCCCCCCCCCCCCCCCCCCCCACCACTCGCATCCCCCCTCCTCACCCCGCTCTCGCTCCCCGCGGCCGCCGCGGCCTTGGCGGCGGCGCCCCCGCTCGCGGCGGCGGCGGGTCGCGGCGGCCGCGGCGGTGGCACCCGCGCCCCCCAAACCCCTTTCTCCGCGGTCCCCTGCTGCGCGCCCCCAATCCCCCCTATACACCTTTCCGCGCTGCCGCGGACCTTTGGTGCGCGGCGGAGCTGCGCGGCGCCGCCGGTGCCGCCGCTGGTGCCGCCGCCGCTGGTGCCGCCGCCGCTGGTGCCGCCGCCGCTGCCGCCGCCGCCGCCGCCGTTGCCGCCGCCGTTGCACGGTGGCGGCGGCGGCGGCGGCGGCGGCGGCGGCGGCGTCATTGGTGACTTGCCAGCTGGCGACTTTCCGCCCCCCCCTCCCGCTCCCCGCTTTCGATGGCGCCCACTCCCCCCTCCCCTCCCCCCCCCCCCCAATCACGTGGCCCGTCCCCGACGGCGACGCCCCCCACCTGTACCCCACCGCCGCGGAATTCGCGTCCTTTTCCTCGTACGTCCTCCGCGCCGAGGCCGCCCACGCGGCAACGTCTGGGATGGTCATTGTGCACCCGCCGCCGGGCTGGGCGCCGCGGCGGGACCTCTCCTACGCCGACGCGGACGGGCTGACGGTGAACCGGCCCATCCGGCAGCAGGTGGTGGGCGGCCGCGGCGCGTTTTTTGAGGTCCTCGTCGAGCAGCGCAGCCGCCGCGTCGACGAGTTCCGCGCCGAGTGCCGCCGCTTTGACGCGCGTTACCTGCCGCGGCCGCCGCTGCCGCTGGGGGGGCGGGGGGGGGGGGGGGGCAGGGGGGGGGGGTTGGTCGCCACGCCGGCGGCGGCGGCGGCGGCGGCAGCGGCAGCAGCAGCAGCAGGACCTGCAGCAGGGAGGGGGAGGGGAGGGGCGGTGTCTGGACCCGCGGCGGCGGTGCGGGCGGACGCGAGCTCGTCATCGGGCGTGGCGGCGGCGGGGGGGGGGGGCAGCAGCAGCGGCGCGTCGGGGGCGTCCCCCCCCCCCCCGACACGTACGGCCTGGACGGCGCGTCGGCGGCGTCGCGCGCGGCGACCGCCGCGCGCGAGTGCCTCGTCGCGACCGACAGTGGCGGCCTGACGCTGCGGCAGGTGGAGCGACTCTACTGGCGGGGCGTGCCGACGCGGACGCCCACGTACGGCGCCGACTCGCCCGGCTCCCTCTTTGAGCAGCCCGCCGCGGGCGGGTGGGACCTGTCGCGGCTGGCGACGCTCCTCCGCTCCGCGGCGGGCTCCATCCCCGGCGTCACCGACCCGTTCCTCTACTTTGGCACCTTTGGCGCGACGTTTGCGTGGCACACGGAGGACGCGGACCTGCACGGCATCAACTACATCCACATGGGCGCGCCCAAGACGTGGTACGCCATCCCCCCGCGGACCGCCCCCGCTTTGAGCGCCTCGCCGCCAACCTGTACGGCGGCCACGCGGGCGGCTGCCGCCAGTTCCTCCGCCACAAGCAGTGCCTGATGACGCCGGAGCTCCTCTCCCGCCACGGGGTGGACGTTGTGCGCGCGACGCACCCGGCGGGGACGTTTGCGGTCGTCTTTGCGGGCGTCTACCACGCGGGGTTCAACCACGGGTGGAACATTGCCGAGTCGGTCAACTTTGGGAGCGTCAGCTGGCTGCGGGGCCCGGGTCGGGTGGCGGTCGCGTGTCGGTGCCGGCCCGACTCGGTGTCGCTGGACATCGCGGCGCTCGAGGCGGCGGTCTTTTCGTCGGGGCGTGCGCCCGCCGCGGCGGCGGCGGCGGCGGCGGGGAGGGTGGAGGGTGGGGGAGGGGGGAAGGGCAAGGCGGGCCGCGCTGGCGGCCGTGCTGGCGGTAGCAAGGGCAGCGACGGAGGGGAGGGGGGCGATGAGGCCGGCCCGCCGCGGCGGCGACGGCCCGCGCCACCGCCGCCGGGCTCGACCGCCGACGACGCGGCGACCGTCCGGCGGCTGGCTGCCGAGGTGGTGGACCTGCAGCGCACCCTCTCGGGCGTCGCGGCGATGGTGGCCGCGTCGGTCACGGGGGGGGGGTGCCCGCGCTGCCGTCGCCGCCGCCGCCGCCGCCGCCGCCGCCGCCGCACCGGGGGGGTCCTCGCCCTCTGGGGGGGACCAGGCGGCCGCTGCGGCCACGCCGGCACCGCCGGCAGCGGCCGCCCCGGCCGCCGCGGCGGCGCGCGCGGCTGCCCCCTCTGACGACACCCCTGCCGCCCAGGTCGATGGCGCACCAGCGGCGGCCGCGCCAGCGACAGCGACGGGCACCCTCACGCCGCCGCCCTCGCGGGTCCGCCCAGGCTCCCCCGACGGGCGTGGCGGCCCGCCGCGGTCCCCCCCCGCTGCGGCCAGCGGCTCCCCCGCGGCGGCCGCCAAGCCCGACGCACCGCCGCTGTCGGGCGGCGCCTCCCCCGTGTCGGTCGCGTCGGCCGGCACCGCCACCGGCACCCCCTCCCCCACCACCCGTGCTGCCGCCGCCACTCTGACGCCGCCCGCCACATGTGCGGCCGTCGCGACGCCGGCCACCACCACCGCCACCACCCTCACAACCCCCCCCCCCACTGCCGCCGCGACGGCGGCGACGCTGCTGCGGCTGTCCACCCGCATCTCGCTGCTGCAAACAGCCATCCTCGCGCGGCGGCCCGCGTCCAAGCGGGCACGCCCACGCGGGGTGCCCCCGCCGGGCGACGCGGCGGTCGCGCGGCTCGCGCGCGCGTCGCGCGCGGCCATCCTCGCCGCCAAGCGGCCGCCGCGGCCAGACGCGGCCGCCCCTGGCGGCGGCGAGCCCCCGGCGGCAGCGGCAGCGGCAGACGCGTCGGCGGCGGCGGCGTGGACCGGGGGCACCCCCCCGCGGGGCCGGCCGCCGCCCGCGCGGCGGCTCGAGCCAATGGCGTGGTACACGGTGCCGCTGCGCGGGTGCATCCGCGGCGACTGGGAGGCGGAGGACGCGTACGACGCGGACCCGGTGCTGCTCGCCGCGCACGGGGGGCTGGGGCGGCTCGTCGACGGGCTCGCCGACCTCCGCTGGGCGCTCGCCGCCGTCCGCCGCGCCGCGTCGGTGCCAGTCGTGCCCGCCGTGGGAGGGGAGTCGGGGGGGGGGGCGGGGGTGCCGCCGCCGTCGCCCCCGCCGCTGCCGCCATACCCGCTGCCGCCGCCGCCGCCGCCACACCCGCCGCGTCGCCGGCGCGCGCGGCGGGCGGCACCGCTGCCGCTGCCGGGGATGGGGACACCGCCATCGCCGGCGGTGGCGGGCGGGCCGCCGCCGCCGCGGCGGGGGGAGGCGGCGGGACTGCCGCCGCCGCCGCCGCCGTCGCATCCTTGATCGGCCTCGCGGCGACCGGCGCCGCGGTGCGCGCCACGGCCGCCGCCCTCCCGCCGTCTGGCCTCTTCTCCACTGGCGTGGCCGCGACGGGCGGGGTGACTGGCGCGGCGGGCGCCGCCGCTACCGCCGCCCCCGTCCCCGGCGCAGCGCCTACCACTGCGGCCTCACCTACGGGCGGCACGGCCGGTCCGCGCCCCCCCCCCTCCCCCTCCCCTCCCTCCTCGCGCCCGACGGCGGCCGTTGCCACCCCCGCCACCCCCGCCACCCCCGCCACCCTCGCCACCCCCGCCACCCCTGCCACCCCCACCACCCCCGCCACCCCCGCCACCCTCGCCGCCGTCCCCTCCCCCCCGACGCCGCTGCCGTCCCGTTCGCGGGTGGTGACACGCCCCATCGCCCCCCGGGCGCACGCGGCGAGCACCGCGGCGGTCACCCGCCTCAGCCGCCGCCTCGCCGCGCTACAGGCCGCCCTCTTCTTCCGGTCGCCCCCGCCGGGGGCGGGGGCGGGGTCGGGGGCGGGCGGTGGCGGCGGCGGCGGGGGGGGGCGCCGCAAGGGCGCCGGCGCTGCTGGGGGGGAGGGGGGGGGGGGGGCGCCACCGCAAGCGCCCGCGGCTGTTGACCGACGCGACGGGGGGCGGCGGGGGGGTCCCAACGGCGGCGGCGGCGGGAGGGGGGTCTACGGGCGTTGGTGCCCCCACCGCCGCCGCCGCCCCCGTGCGGCCGCCACCACCACCGCGCGAGTCGCCAACCGCACCGCCGCGGCAGCCGGCGGTGGCGGCGGTGGCGGCGTCGGCGGCGCGTCCGCCGCCGCCGCCGCCGCCGCCGCCGCCGCCGCGGCGGCCGCTGCTACCACCACCCCCGCCGGCGGCCGCCGCGGGTACGGCCACCCCCGCCGGCCGGCTGGGCGCCCCCGCGACCTCGGCGGCGGCGGCCGCCGCCGCGGCGGGCGCTGTCGCCGGCGCACCCCGGCGGCAGACGCCCGCCAAGCGGCCGCCACCGGCCACCCCCGGCGGCCCGGCCGCCGGCGGCCCACCGCGGCGGCGGCTGCCCGCGGCGGCGGCGGCTACCCCCGTGGCGCCGCCCCCACCGCGGCCGCTGGCGCCACGGCCGGCGGGCGTGCCGCCGGCCGGCGGGGCTGCTCCCCCCCCCCCTTCCCGTCGGCACCGCCGCTGAGTGTGAGTGCGCGCTGGGCCGCCGCCACAGACGACGGGGGCCTGCCGCCGCCGCCGCCGCCGCCGCCGCCGCCGCCGCCGCCGCCGCCGCCGCCGCCGCCACCGCCCCGACCGCCGGGCGGTCGGCCCGCTGCGACGGCCGTCGCGGCCGCGACCGCCGCGGCCGCCGCGACCGCCGCGGCCGTTGCCGCGGCGGCCGCGGCGGCCGCCCGGGGCGCCGCCGCCGCGGCCGCCACTCGGGCGGGGGGGGGGGGGGGGCGGGTGCCGCTGGCCGCCCGCACGCGGCGAGCGCCACGCCGCTGCCGCTGCCGCTGCCGCCGCCGCCGCCGCCGCGACCGCGGCTGGTGACGGGGGGGGGGGGGGTGCCGTCACGCGCTCCTGCGGCGGCGCCTGCGGCGACGGCGGCGACGGCGGCGCCTCGGCAGGCACCGGCTGCTGCGGTAACGGCGGCGGTAGCAGCGGCGGCACCGCCGCCGCCGCCGCCGCCGCCGGCAGCTGCCAAGGCCGTGCCGCCGCCGCCGGCAGCTGCCAAGGCCGTGTCGCCGCCGCCGCCGGCGCGCCCGGCTGTAGCGCCGCTGGGGCCGCCGCCGCTGCCGCGGCCGCCGTCTGTCGGGCTGGCCGCGCGCCCCTGACGGCCGCGGCTCGACTCCCCCCGCCGCTTTTTTTTCTAGTTGACGGCCACTCGCGGGACCGCGGAGGGGTCCCAGTCTTGTAACACCCCTCCTCGTCCTCTGTTTGCAAGGGTCTTTTTTCTTTTCTTTTTGGTGGCTGCTCACGATGTGTCTCCCGCGCCATGTGTCTCCCGCCCACAGCCGCCGATGACGCTGCCCGGGGGGGGGTCAGCGCGCCGCGCTGCCGCAACGCCGCGCGACCGGCCGCCGCCGCCGTATTGTCGGCAGGGGGCGCCGGCAGTGGGGGGGTGGGGGGGGTGCGCCACGCGAGCGACCGCCCCCCGGCGGGGTGGGGGCCCCCACGCCAAGGCGCGGCGCGCCGCCGCCCCCCCCGCTGGGCGGTCGTCCGCTCCCGGCGGGCGCCCGCCGGCGCGGCGTGGCGACGACGCAGCCCGCGCGCAACGGCCACCCGCCCGCCGCCTGTCCCCCGCCGCCGTGGACCGCACCCGCGGCGCACGCCGCCCTTGCCCCGCCCGTCCCCCTAAACGCACGCACACCCCCACACACACACACGCACACATAGGCACATCCCTTGGCCGCCCGCGTCGTTGCGCGCTGCTGCCAGCCACCAACCCGCGGAGCGCGGCGGGGGCGCGCGCTCACCCAAACCGCCGCGCGATTTCGTCGACGCGCGCCTCAAAGCCCGCCGACACGATGGGCGCGTCGGGGAGGGTGAAGGGGTTGAGGAAGGCGCCAATAACCGCGGCGTGGAGCTTGCGGAAGAGCTGTGGATGACGCCGCGTCATACACACACACAAAATGGAGTTGCGACAGAGGGGGGGGAAACACCGGGAGCAGGAGGGGGGGAGGGAGGGGTTGAGGGCGGGAGGAGGGCGGGTAGGCACGCACGTGCAGCAGAGCACGCACGTGCAGCAGAGCAAGAGGGCCACGCATAAGACGTGGCCACCCCGGTCGGAAAACGAACCGAACCGGCGAGGTGGCAGAGCAAGTGGGGTGAGACAGGCCGCTCATCGGTCACAGCAGACGTCCCATCGGCACGTGGCGCCACACACATAGATGCGATACACCCACTGCAGCCCGGCTCACCGAGGGAAGAAAAAACACAGACGCAGCGGGCGCCTGCAAACCAGGTCAAGCACCCACCCATCCATCCACCCAAGCGTACCGCCTTGACCGTCGAGTCCTTGTAGTCGTGCGGCCCCGACGACCGCAGCGCAATGATGAACTTGAGGTGCGTGTTGGTCACAAAGCCGTACAGCGACATCGGGCCCACCACCGCGAGGCAGCCGAGGAAGCCGTCATTGTCGCGCGATGACTGCGCGCGGAGGGCCACCACTGTACGGGCAGACCAAAACCACACATGACACCCAGGGGGGGCACCGCCAGCAACAACAGGCAGCCCGCAAGGGACACAGCGGGGGTGGCGGGCAGATACCAGGCAGCCGAAAAACGACCAGCAGACAAAGCGGGGGGAAGGTGAAGGGGGGGTGGGCTCAATCCCTGTTAGCATGCGGCGCTCATGGCAGTGGTCAGCGCCGCGGAACCGCGGCGCGGTGTGGACCAGTCCCCCAGCGCCACCCACACTACGGTAAGAACGGACGCACGACACAGCGGGTACCTCGACGACCTGGCAGACGGGGCGCCGTGGCGCCAGCCAGCAGCAGGTGACCAGCCAGCCAGGGCTGGTGGGCCCCCCACGGGTGGCAGCCAAGCGGAAAAGCAGCGCCCACCGGGGGGCGCGCGGGCACCCCCCCACAAAACCAAAAACGTACGTCGCTCCTCCACCACGTCCAGGGAGTTGTACACCACCTCGTGCATCTGCATGCGCACAACGTCGTCGGTCTGGCGCGGCAGCGAGCCGGCAGCGTCTTTGAACACTTTCAGGAAGAGCGGCGCGTTCTGCACCGCGGACCGTGTGGCCCACCCGACAAAAACAGCAGCCGACGAGCGAGTGGAGAGAACGCAGCGCAGAGAAACAGCCCCAGGAAAGAGAGAAAGAAAAAGAAAGAAAAAAGAAGCCGCGTGGTGGGAAGCTCAAGTCAGCAGCTGCGAGCGAGTTGGCACCCGCGCCGTCGGCGGCAGCAGCGGCAGCCAACAGGGGCGGTGCGTCCCACCACCCCGCGGGGCTACCCGTCCCCGCCACCACAGGGTGGCGGCGTCCCCCCCACAAGGAGCTCCCGTCAGGCGGACAGTGGGAAACCAAAACACCCCCGCTGCTGCAAGCGCACATTGTGGTTGATGACCGCGACGCAGGCGACGCGGCCGAGCGGCCGGCCGCCGCCGGCGCCCGCCACCCCCGCGCCGGCGCGGGCGACGCCCGTCACGCCCGCCGCGGCGGAGGCAGACATGGCCGGGACGGGTGGCGGCGCGAAAGAAAAGTGGGACGGCAGCAGAGACGGCCAGGAGAGACCGCTACAAAGCTGCTGCTCGTACCCGTGGTAGGGGGGGCGGGGGGCAGTGACCGTCAGCCGCCTGGCCTCGCTCTCGGAGACTTGGTCTGTGGTCAGCTGCGAAAGGGAGAGGAGACGCCGCCCTCGAGCACGAGCGCCAGACGGAAGCCGACCGCAGTGGTTGCGGAACAGGGGGAGGGACGCGGGGGGGGGGGGGGGCTACATACCGCGTGCTTTAGGATGCTCGATACGAATTGGCATCCAAGTCCGCCGGCGATCGTCGCGTAGGTGGCGCGCGTACCGACACCCAGAGAGGCACACTACACGCATGCGCTGTCGTCGACGTGCCCCATCACACCGAGCGTGGCGCAGTATGCCCCCATGGCGCGGGGCGTGACGGGAAAGCGCAAGGAGCCCGAGCCCGACAGCCGCCCCTATGTCCGCGGCGGCAGCGGCCATGCCGCGGCTGGCGGCGCCTCGGGTGCGGGCGCCCCCCCTCCTCCCCCCCCCACCACTTGCCCCGCGGCGGCGGCGCCGACGCCCGCCGCAACGGGGTGACGGGTGGGGCGGCAGCCGCTGCTGCCGCCGCTGCCGCAGGCGCGGCCGGCGCGGTGCCCTTCCCAGGTGCCGTGGATGGCGTCACTGGCGCCGCCGGTGGCCCCGTCGCGGCCACCGCTGCCGCTGGGGCGGCCGCGGCAGCGGCAGCGACGGATGCCGCTTCTGCTACCGCAAATGTCAATGACGTGCCGCCGCCCATTGACCTCACCACCGTCTTGCTGTCGGTGGACGGGGAGCCCGTGACGGGCCCCGTCGGCGACGATGATGTCTACTACCTGCAGCCGCGACAGGTGGTGCCGGTGAGCAAGCGCCGCCGCCCCGCCCCGCACGGCGCGTGGACGCAAGAGACGCGCGACATCCTCGGCCCCGACTCGCAGCACGCGTACGTGCAGCGGTGGGTGCGGATGACGCAGCTGGAGGCCAAGGGCGACGTGTCGTTCCGGATTGTGGTCAATGACAGCTCCCGCGACGCGATGCTCAACCTGCTCGCGCTGAAGAACGTGTTTGTCAAGCAGCTGCCCAACATGCCCCGCGCGTACGTGTCCCGCCTCGTGTTTGACCGCAAGCACGAGTCCCTCGCGCTGATGAAGTCGGGCGCGACACCCGTGGGTAGCGGCTCGGCCGCGGCCGGCGGGGAGACGGTGATGGGCGGCTGCTGCTACCGGCCGTTCAAGGAGCAAAAGTTTGCCGAGGTGGCCTTCCTGGCCATCTCCCAGACGGAGCAGGTGCGCGGGTACGGCACCCGGCTGATGGCGCAGGTGAAGGAGCGGGCCAAACGGTGTGGGCTGACGCACCTGCTCACGTGCGCTGACAACAACGCGGTGGCGTACTTTAAAAAGCAGGGCTTTTCCAAGAAGATCACCCTCCCGTTTGAGCTGTGGCAGGGCCGCATCAAGGACTATGAGGGGGTGCTGCTGATGGAGTGTAAACTCCACCCGCAGGTGGACTACCTCAACATGCCCCTGCTGCTGAAGGCTCAAAAGTGCTGCCTCGTAGAGAAGCTCAAGGAGGTGAGCCTGAGCCACGTGGTCTACCCAGGCCTGAACGTGACGGCGCTGCGCCGGGGGCTGCCGCTCGAGGCCATCCCCGGGCTCGCCGAAATCTCGTGGCGCAAGGACGGCCGCGGTGGTGCTGCGCCGTCAACGCGCGGCGGCGCCGCGTCGGGCGCCGCGTCGCGGGACCCGGCCGCACAGGCGGCGCTGAAGCAGCACCTGCAGTCGGTGTTGGACCAGATCAAGGCGCACGGGAGCTCGTGGCCGTTTTTGGACCCGGTCAACCCGGAAGAGACGGGCGCGATTGACTACTACCAGGTCATCAAGAACCCGATTGACCTGAGCGTCATTCAGACGCGGCTCAACGAAGGCTGGTATGTTACCAAGGCGATTTTCCTTGCGGACCTGAAGCGCATGGTGGAGAACTGCCGCACGTACAATGGCAAGACGCACTACGTGACGGAGATGGCGTGCCAGATCGAGCGTGTCTTCCTCAGTAAGCTGTAGGAGGGTGAAGCCGTAGGAGGGTGAAGAAGGCTGTTGGTGCTCTTTTGTTTTATCTCTCGGTGTACTTGGCCCGGTCTGTGCTGCTTTACCTCAGCACCGTGGCAGTCTTGTTCTTTTCGAGAAAGACGATTTTCCTATCATCGTCACATCTCCAATGGTCAGGCGGTCTAGTTGGACCGGTCGCTCTTGAATCTATGTGAGCCGGAGACACCTCCCACCGAGGTGCTGCGACCTCCGACAGCGTCTCGCCACTAGAAAGTGGCACAGATGCGGTCCAAGAGCTTGGCCACATGTGGTATACGCTATGGGGGGCAGCTGCTGTCGCCAGTTGGCAAGGTGGGTGAACCATCGGTCGCCAGCTGATGTGGACACGTCGACTGTCGGCGGGTCGAGAGATCCCAAGCGCCTCTGACGCAGGGCATGGCAATCTCAGGGTCCCGCGTTAGGGCCCACGGTCGTGCACGCCAGCCGGCTGAAGTAAGAGTCTGATGATCGTCGCGACGCGTTGGCCCGCCACGAGGACCTCATGCTCATTGCCGTCTTTCGAAGCGCCCCGCCCGCTGTCCGCCAGTTGGCGACATGTGTGCCACACATGACGCCAAATGGGCGGCATGCGGCCACCTGGCTGTACGACCACGAACATGATCCACTCGTGGCACTTCTCGTCAGCAAGTTCAGAAGTCACGGCTGTGATTCGATAGTAATTCCCGATAGATTGAATCTTTGCGTGAAAAGGAGTGCTCGCTGGCCACATGATCCCAATCCTCCCAGTGGGTGGACCGCAGACATGGACCGCATGAACCGTGAATGGCCAGGCAGTCGCCCTTTCACCCCCCCACCCTCCTGAGGTCCCCTGCTGTCGAGCTCCCGCGTCCAAAAGCCCCGCACGCGTGACCGGACACCCCACGCTTCTGGAGCGCTGGGGCGTGGCTTTGCAGACTGCTGTCGGGGACCCGTTCTGTCGGGCCAAGCTGCAAACAACGTGCGCGCATGGATGGTCGTGTGCGATGAGAGTTGACCCGGGCGGCGTTCGCACCTCTCATCTTCGTGTGCTCTGGCCTCGCGTGTGTGTATGTCTGCCTCAGAACAGTGCGGCGCGCAGGGCGGCGGTTAGTGGCGATCACGGTCGTTGGTACATAGGCGACCCGCACGTGACGGCGGGTGCTTGTCACGGCCAAGTCTCGGTCAGCAACAGCTGGTCACCGTGCCCGATTGATTGAGCGGCGAGGCAGTGAGAGCGGCGTAGCCGCGCGCACGGGGGTGACCGAGGGGAGCACGTGCGGCCTGCTACGATGAATCGCATTTCGTCGTTTGTTCAGTTGGCGCAGGCTGCCAAGGGCGAAGCCGACCTCCCTGCTGGCGCGGACCCGTATGAGGATTTCGACTTCTCCCCGTACCTGAGCGCCGAGCAGACTGAGGAGGATCTGCGCAAGACATGGAGGGTGTTCACCAAGGTGAAGGTATGTTTGGTGGTGCTTGCAGGTGCATTGTTGACCTGATGGGTTTGTTTAGCGACCTCGGGTCGGGTCACTGTCCACGTAGGGACAGACACTGTGTATGTGGACATGTCCTGACACTCTCTCTCTGTGTCGTGTTTTGCCCCTTCACTGTGGCCACATGTGCGTGTTGCTGTGGGTGTATCTGCATTCTACAGGATGTCCTTGATGATGGGCGGCGGCTGGAGAACGCGTCGTGGCGTCTGTGGTTCCGGGAGCGCAACAAGGCGGCCGCCGCCGCCGCTGCGGAGGAGCTTGGCGGTCAGGAGGCGTCTGGGAGCCTGCAGCCCAGGAAACCCGCCGCGGTCCCGACCGAGGCGGAGAGCGCTGCGGCGCTCAACAACCTGCAGCTGAACGACCTGTCGCTTGACAAATCTCTGGCTCGTGCGGAGAACAAGACCTCGCGTATGGTCGGCGGCATGTTTGGTCCTGGGGGCTCTGGCAAGGATCAGGAGGAGTCGGCCAACGCGGAGGCGCGGGCCAAGATGGAGCGCACCCGCCGTCTGCTGTCGCTGCTGTCCAAGCACGCCCTGGGCGACGACCCTGCGCTGGTGGATGACTTGCTTGCCTGGGTACATATTGACGTCCTGTCTTCGTCCGAGGTGGATGTGAAGACGGCCAACTCTGTGCCCAAGGCCAAGGACGGCTCGCCGGATATGGTGGCTGCCGCTGAAGCCATCCTGCCCCGCGACGCAGCGGCTGCGCGCGAGTTCCTCTCCACCTCGGATGTGCGGGCTCGGAAGCGGGCTGCCGCGTTTGGTCATTCGCTGGAGCGCAATGGTGCCAACAACTTCCTCCTCTACCTGCTGCGCGAGCTCCGCGACGAGCTATCCTTTGACATCTTTTCACCAAAGGACGGGCCGATGCGCGGGGACTACGCAGCGATGGGCATTGCCGTGCGCATCCTGGACTCCAAGGCCACGGACTATCCGCAGCAGCTGAAGACGGCGCTGTCAGACTACGACTACGTAGTGGCCAACACCATCATGTCGGCGCCGGTGGTGAATGTGGCAGCGATGATGAAGCTGCCGACCCTGACCGTTATTCACGAAGCCTGGCGGCCCAAGGAGATGGACTACTACGCCAAAGAAGTATTCCTCATGCCCCACCTGGGCAAGTCGGAGATTACGTCTGCGTTTGCTGCGGCTTCCCGTATTGTTTTCCCCGCCGAAGTGCAGAAGCGGTGCTATGATGGTCTTTACAAGGAGCAGGCGGCGTCGGTTGTGTACAACGGTATCCCCCTCAAGTCTATCAACGCGTTCCGCAAGGTCCAGTCGCGTGCGACAGTGCGCGCCAGTCTCGGGTATAACGCCGATGACATGGTGCTGGTGCAGCTGGGCACGGTGTGCAAGCGCAAGGGCCAGCTCGTCACGGCGCAAGCCTTTTCAAAGCTCAAGCAGAATCTGGGTGAGAGCGGCAAGAACTTGAAGCTCTTGATGGTGGGTGCGCGCTACATCCGTCAGCACGAGATTGACTACATTGACTCGATCAAGGAAGAGCTGGTGTCATCAGGCTCGCTGGACGCGGTGACCATCCTGGATGTGAAGAAGAACGTGCTGCCTTACTACCTGGCCGCGGACATGATTCTGTGCCCGTCGCTGAATGAGGTGCTGCCGCTGGTCATTTGCGAGGCCATGGCGTTTGAGCGCCCCGTCATTGCGACGGCCATTGACGGCATCCCCGAAGCCCTGGACGACGGCGTTGAGGGCTTCCTGATCCCGCCAAACAATGCGGACGCGCTGACTGAGGCGATGGCCAAGCTGGTTGATGACGAGGACTTGAGAAGGGATATGGGTCAGCGCGGTCGCGCTCGCGTCCTGTCCCAGTTCTCGTTTGAGACGATGTCGGCGTCGTATCGCGAGATTATCAAGGCGGACCTGGGCAGCCTGGAGGCCCCACCGCTGGCCATGGATTAAGAGGTGGCGGCGGTTCTGCGGTCACTTACGGGCCGTAGCTCGTGGGTTGTGGCTGTCGCTGTTAGGTTGAGCACATTGTGTACATTTGCATGCGGGAAGCGTGGTGCTTTGGGCTAGGCGTTGGTGCACCGCCGGTCACGTGGCGTTCTCCGCCAACAGACAGATACGAATGCTTGAATGGAATACACTCGGATGTCCTGTTGCCTGTTGCGGCATGGCTGGGCGCATCATCCCAGTGTCCAGTACACCAAACACGAACCTCAATAAACCGGCAAGCATCACTCAGCGCAATGACCTGCTCTCCTTGTATGTGCATCACGTCATGAGCCAGGCTGCCAGCGGGGCTACCCGTTCCCGCGTCACACCTCACCATCGAGCGAGCGGTGCAAAAACCCCACCCCGTCGCCGGCTGGTCGATTGGCGTGCCTGGTACGCCGGGTGGCGCGCCCAGGTGCGCCCCGGCCGGTCCCGTTCGGCGACCAGCACTGCAGCCTCGTCCACCTCCTCATCCGAACCGTCGGTCAGGGACTGTTCGCTGCCCTGATAGACCGCGTCCTCCCGCTGGTCTTCTCCCTCCTCCATCAACACTTTGACCGACGACGCTGGCAGCGGCGGCTGGCCCGCGGCGGCGCGCCCGTGCATGAACTGCCCGTCCAGGTCCGCCGCCTTGTCTGCTGCCGCCGACGCCTCGGCCTCTACAGACGACCGCGAGTAGGCAAACGACGCAAAGAGGCAGGCGTAGGTGACATAGTAGAGGAAGACACAGCTGGGCAGCTCGTCCTCGGTCCAGATGGGCGCCCAGACTTTCATGTACGCGTGCTGGCCGACCACCACCACGCTGAACGCCTCCCCCGCCGACGACAGCCGCGCATCCGTGGCCAGCAGGAGCCGGAACAGCACAACCGTCGCAAACGCCATCAGCACGACCAGCTGGAAGAGGATGAACACCGCCTCGGCACGCTCGCGCATCAGCGGCAGCGGGTCCCGCAGCAGCACCGCGTACCACGCAGCAAGGAGCGCCCACAGGCCGGCGAAAAACACGTCGCCCGCCAGCACCAGCCGCGCCACGCTCAGGCGTCCACGGAGGCGCTTGATGAGGTCCACCAGCAGCGACCCCGCCGTCACGATAAACGCGTACACCGTCAGAGAGACGGTGATGGACGTGAGCGCGTTGGTGTGCGCCATGCGGCCGCGAAAGTAGAGGGCCGACTGGAGCTCCCGCTCCAGCGGTGGGAGCAGCGCGTGGACGGTGCGGTTAAAGACCGCGTGCGGGAGGGGCCCGAGCTCCTCCGTCCGCGCGTCAAGGACGTCATAGATGGACGGGTGCGCGTACTGCGCCTCGGTGCGCTCGTTCTCCTTGCGCACCGCCTCGAGCTGGGCGGTCAGCCGGGCGACCTCCTCCCGCAGGTCCTCAATGTGCCGCACCATCCGCGCCTTCTTCTGCTCCTTGTCCGCCAGGTCCGACTGGGCCACCCGCAGCTCCTCCTCCCGCTTCTCCTTTTGGCGGAGCTCCCAGTCGCGGCCCCGCTCCAGCCGCCGCGCTTCAACCTCCGCCGCGTGCCGCTCCGCCGACAGCTTCTCCGAGCGGCTGCGGAGCGTCGCGATGGTCTTGTCCGCCACCAGGTTCTCCGCCCGTAGCTGCCGCTCAATCGCGTTGAGGGAGTCCAGGTTGAGCGTGTCCAGCGCCGCGTCCATGGCCACCTTGGGGTCGGGCGTCGCGTCCACGCCGTGGCCGACGCCAGCGTCGCCACCGCCGCCGCCGCCGCCGTGACCGCCGCCGTCGTCGGTGGTCACCAGCTCCTCGCCCAGCCCTTCGTCCCCGACGGCGGCGCCATCCACCTCGACGCCGCCCTGCGCGGCCGCCCCGTGCGGGAGCACCGCCAGCGTTGCCGCGACGGCCAGGCAGCCCAGGAGCGTCACGTTCAGGGCTCGGCCCGCCACCCGCCGCGCTGGCCGGCCCATGGCAACACACGCGCGTGCGCGCGCGTGGGGGGTGGGGAGGGAGGAGGGCACGGGGGGGCGGGCGCACAAAAGAAGGATGGGAGAAGAACAGGCGAGAAAAAAAAAAACAGAGCGGGAGCGGCACAGTAAGGGGCCGCGACAGCGGCGGCTGTGGTGAGTCCCGCTCCCTTTGCCCGTCCCGGTGCGTGTGCTCTGGCGCACGCCACTTCTCCTAGGCTGGGGCGTCTGACCAGGCACGGGGCGGCAGCCACCTCCCCCACAGGGGTGGCAACCAGGGCCCTCGGTAGGGCGGCGTACCGCTGGTGGCGCCAATCCCGCGGCGGCCGGGCAGAGTGGAGGGGGGGGGGGGTGGGGAGCGGCGGCGGCCGCCCCCCACGCACCCACCCGACAGCCACCACGGGCGGCCGTCAGCGACGGCGGCATCGCCATGGGCAGCACGCAACGCCCCCGCAGTGGGCCAGGGCGGCCGCTACGGGCTGCAGGGGAAAGGGCGGACGCGGCCGCCCGCAGCGGCGATCGGGACGGCACCGGGCCCCTCGGCCGGCGGCACCGCGCCGGGGCCCCTTGGCGCGCGTGGCCGTGCGGTGACCAGGCGAGGCGGGTCCTCCCACGTCCGCCCCCCCGCGGCCTACTGGAATTCGACGAGTCGAATTTCGCTGCGCTCGGACACACCAAGTCGGTTACCAATGAAATGGATGTAGTTTCTGCGGCGATGGCCGCCCATCGCACGGTCATCCGGGCGCGCGGGGCGCGGGATTCCGACCACGCGTCACGTGGCGCGACGGCGCTTCGGCACGTGCCCGATCCGCCACGCGCTACGGTCGGCTGGCAGCGCACCGCAGACGGACGGCGGCCGGCGGCGGCGGCCGCGAGGTCCCCACCGTGGCGGCCGCTCCACCGTGGGGGAAACGCTCCGCCGCGCACCGTCCCGCGCGGGGAGCGCGAGCCGGCGGGGCACGGGGGGACCGGGTCCTGGAAGGCTGAGCGGGGAGGGGGTCCGTGGGTGCACGCTCCCGGTAGTCGGCTACGTAGGAGAAGGGGAGGCTCGAGTGGGTGACGGCAGCCATCGAGGAGTGAGAAAGGCTGTGAGTGGGAAAGACATGGGATTGAATGAAGGTGGGGCAAGGTGACGGGGCCGCCCTCTCGGCAGACGGCAGCGAGGTGCGAGGGCACCTGCTGAGGAGGGGCGGACGTGGAGGGGCGTCTCTTTTGCCGCGGCACGGACGGCGTGCCTACGCATACCCCCCACTGGCTTTCGCGCCGCCGCACCGGCGGCCTCGACAGACACGGGGTCCACCCCTCCTCCACCGGTGGGGTGCCCCCCCGTCGCCCCGCGTGGGGCGGACGCGACAGCACACTCCCGTGGGGAGGACGGGATCATAGGTTCGCCGCCCAGCTCGCCCTTTTCCCTCCGCCTGAAGGCCGACGCCGACCCAGTCCACGTCGTGGCCACCGCACCGCCCATCAGGGCGGACGCCGGGCCCCCTCGGGCACGGCGCACGCCCCCGCCGGGCTGCGCCAAAGCTCCGCACGGGGCGGCGGGGGCGGAGCGCGACGGCCACGACAACTGCGGTGGGGTTGCCAGCGCACGCGCCCCCCCCAGCCACCATCTCCGCGCTGCGGTGTGGATGGCGGCCGCACGTTGCTCTGTCAGCGGCCGTGGAACGTAGGCGTGCCCTCCGCCGCCGCTGCGAGGGATGAGCACTTCCGGGTTCCCCGAGTGAACCTCGTCAGCCAGAGGAATGGCAGTCACGTCGGCGGCCACGTCGTTGCGGCCGCAATGGTAGCACCGACCTCTCTCTGCTTCCCCCCCCCCCCCAAACTGCCTGCCAGTTGCCCAGCTCCCAGATGTACGGAGAACCAACGTACAGGCGCGGTGCGGGGGCTGACGCACGATTCCGCCCGCAGCTCCTCGAGTGCGCCCACCCCACTGCGCACGGGCACGCTCGTCAACCGGCGGGAGGGTACAAGAAGGGGCGAGCCCCGTGGTCACGCCGCGGCACAAGTCGCCCACGACCTCCACCGCCGCCACCGCCGCAGCCACCGCCGCCCTCCCGCTCCGCTTTCACTTTCCTGCAGCCGTACCCGACACGACTAGCCTTTTTTCCGCAGCGGGGGAGAGCCCCGGGAGGTCACCCCCACCGCCGTGAACCCCCCTCCCTCTTCCGCCCCTGTCACACCACCAGGCGCACGCGCCAAACTGTGTTGCGCCCCCCGCCGCCCGGAAGCATGACCCCACGGCGGGCAGTGGTGGCGGCCACCCTCCTCCTCGGGTTGGCGGCCGCCCTGTCGGCCGCCGCTGCCCAGGAGCCGACCCCGCCGCTGCCCGGGCCGTTCCCCCCCACCCCGTCGCCGCCGCCGCCGCCGCCGCTGCCCACCCCTCCCGGCGAGACGGACGACCCCGCCGAGCCGACCGCGTCGGTCGAGCCGACCGACGGTGCGCCGGCCGAGTCGGACGCGCCCGAGGGCGACCCGGCCGAGTCGGCCCAGCCGACCGCCGCCGAGCCTGCAACGCCGGGCGGTGGTCCCCCAGACCGGACGCCCGTGACGCTGCCGCCGTCGGGCGTGCCGACGCCGCCGCCGCCGCCGCCGCCGCCGCTGCCGCCGGTCGCGTCGCCGCGGCCGTCGCCGCCGCTGTCGCCGCCGCCGCCGCCGTTCGGGTCGTCGCGGCCGCCGCCGCCACTGCCACCGGTCGCGTCGCCGCGGCCGTCGCCACGCCTGTCGCCGCCGCTGGCCGCGCCGTCGGGGCTGCCGGCGCCGTCGCCGGCGGCCGGGCCGTCGCCCGCGGCGTCGCCGGCGGAGCCATCGCCCGCCGCGTCGCCGGCCGGCTCGCCCATCCCCCCCTCCCCCTCTCCCCCCGCGGGGGGCGGCGGCGGTAGCGGCGGCGGCGGCGGCAACAGCACCGACGAGCTGGTCCCGACGGGCGGCACGTTCCGCCTCGTCGCTGGCCCCGACTCGTCCCTCTTGGCGGTCACCCCCGCCGGCGCGTCGTGTGCGCTGGGTGGGGTGTCGGCGGGGGACCTGGCGCGGCCGGCGCTGGCCCGCCCCCCGCTGGTGTGGGAGGACCCGGGCAGCCGAGGAGGCGGCCCGCTGACGGCGCGGGCGGTGCTGCGGTCGCCCAGCGGCTGCACGGTGGCGGCGGCGGCGGGTGGCGACGGGGACGTGCGGGTGGGGGTGGAGCGGGGCCGCGCGCGGGTGGAGGTGGCCGGGGGGGGGAGGGGTGTGACCTGGGTGTAGCCGCCGTTGTGGGGGACGTGCGCGTGACGCCCGTGGGGGGGGGGCGGCTGTGGGTCGTGGCTACCCGCACGTGGGCCACGTCGTGCGTGCTGATCTCGCCTTGAGGAGGTGGCGGGAAGGAGCGGGGTCTGCTCTCAGAGTGTAGGGTGTTACAGGTGAGGGGGGGGGGGGGGGAGCCCCCGCTCCCTTTGTTGGATGAGTGGTGGGCAAGGGGGAGGCACAGAGCGACACACGTCAAATCGGTGCGTATTCGTGCGTTGGAGCGTTGCACCCTTTCCTTCTTTCACGGGCGTTGCCCGCCACCTGCAGACCGCGTGCCGTAGAGGAGTGGGGATTTGAGCCGACCGCCCGGCATGCCGGCTGCATGCGTACCCCGCCGCGACTGTCGCCGCGGCCAGCCAGGACCGCCGCGGGTACACGCAGACGCCGCCCACGCACGCGGCATGGTGGGGGTGGCGGCGGCCGCGGGGGTCTTGGACCCGCACGAAACCCGCTGGGCGGCACCCGGCCGGGAGACTGGCAGCCGCGGGGGGGGGGGGAGGGGACCCACCACCCCGGGAAGGTAGGCGTGCTCAAGACAGACCTGGCACCACACACGGCGGCTGACGGGATAGGCTCCTTATGACCGATATAGCGCTGGCTCCTGTCGCTTCAGCGTCGCCGCACCGTCACGACGGCGGCCCGGGTTGCCGGCCCGAGGAGCCACCTCAGTCGCGAGGGCGCCGACTGAGGGCCCCAGCGGAGAGCTTCCGCGAAAAGAGTCCAAAAGGAGGGACAAGTCGGTCGCCGCGATCACGAAAAAGATTCATGACTGTCGTGCAGCCAGGCGCCGCGACCAGCGCACGCGGAGCGAGGCGATGCTGGAGGCGGTTTTGCGACCCGCCGCCACACCCCAGCGCAGCCGCCACGCCACGCGACGCCACCATTGCATGCAGGCGACATCCCGGACCGCACCGCGGCGACCACCGCGGTGACCCCCCCCCCCCATTCCCTGAGCGGCCTTCCAGACGGCCCTCCTCCCCCCACCCCTTCCCCCCCCTCGCCCGGTATCCGGTCGCCAGTCGCCAGTCGCCCCTGTCCCCAAGGCCGGGTGCCCCCACCTCGGGCATGGTGGCGTTTGTCACGCCTGGTGCCGGGGTGTCCAGTCCGTGGCGGCGCGCCGCCGCCGCTGCTGCCGCCACCTCCCTCGGTGGCCCGCCACCACCATCGCCCTTTGTGGCGCCGGGGCGCCTGCCAAGCGCCCGACGACTGGCAGCGGCGGCAGCGGCGGCGGCAGCGGCGGCGGCGGGTGACACGGCGACCGCGGCCGCCCGGCGGCGGGCGGCGCCCGCCATGGCGACGGGCACGCCCACCCCCGCCAATGGCGGCGGCGGCGGCGGCGGTGCCGGCAGCGGCGGCAGCGGCGACGCTGACAACGACGCGCCGCCACCGTCGCCCTTTCCCCTGTGGTTACCCGCGTTTGCGACCGCCGCCGCGGGCGGCGTCCTCTTTGGCTATGACATTGGCAGCGTGTCGGGGGTGGTGCGGGTGCTGTCGAGCCCGGCCGGCAGCGCAGCGGCGGCCGCCGCCGCGGCGGCGACGTCCCCCCTTGGCTCCCTCACCTCGCTGGGCGCGCTGTCGGCAACGCAGCTGGGTGCGATCGCGTCCACCTCCCTGGCGGGCGCCCTCGTTTCGTCGGCGGCCATGTTCCGCTATGGCGATGACCTCGGGCGGCGCAAGGAGATGGCCCTTGCGGGCGGCGCGTACCTGCTCGGCACCGCCCTGCAGGCGGCGGCGCCGTCGGTGGGGGTGCTCCTGGCGGGGCGGCTCGTCTACGGCCTGGGCATTGGCCTTGCCATGCACGCGGGGCCGCTGTACATTGCCGAGACGGCGCCCGCGTCACTGCGCGGGCTCCTCGTGTCGGCCAAGGAGGCGGCGATCGTGGCGGGCATCCTCGGCGGGTACCTCGCGGGCGCGGCGCTGCAGCCCGACTGGCGGTCCATCTTTGCCGTCGCGGCGGTGGTGGAGGTGCCGTTTGCCGCCGCCGCGGCACTGTCGTGGGTGCCCGAGACGCCCCGCTGGCTGCTCCTCCGGGCGGCGGCGCTCGAGGGGGGGGCGGACGGCGCCGCCGCCGCCGTGGCGGACCGCGTGGCAGCGCTGCGCGCCGCCGCCGTGACGGCGGTGGCCAAGCTGGAGGGCCTCTCCCCCGCCGTCGCGCGCCCACGCGTGGACGATATGGCTGTGGCGGTCGCCGACACGTGCCTCGACGAGACGGGCCAGGTCGCCCGCGCGTCCGTGTCGTCTCTCTACGCTGACCCCGCGTCACAGGCGGCGTTGGCGGTCGGCCTCGGCTGCGTCGTCCTCCAGCAGGTCACCGGCCAGCCGAGCGTCCTCTACTATGCCAACCAACTGTTTGACGCGGCGGGCTTTGGCTTTGCCGCCGCCGTCGGCCTCGGCGCGTGGAAGCTGGTCGTGACGGCGGTCGCGGCGGGCACGGCGGACCGGGCGGGCCGGCGGCCGCTGCTGCTGGCGGGCACCGTCGGCATGACGGTCGCGCTGGTCGCACTCGCGGCAGGCTTTTGGGGGCTGGACGGCGGCGGGGGGGGTGGCGCCGCCACCGCCCTGAACGGCGTCCGCCAGACGTGGGTGCTCGGCAGCATCCTGCTCTACGTGGGCGCGTACCAGCTTGGCTTTGGGCCCGTCACGTGGCTGCTGCTGTCGGAGCTCTTCCCCCTGCGCGTCCGGTCGGCGGCGATTAGCGTGGGCGTGCTGGTCAATTTTTCGACCAACTTCCTCGTGACGGCGGGTTTCGAGGCGGGCCGCCAGTCCCTCGGCTCGGGCGGCCTCTTTGCCATCTTTGCGGTGCTGTGTGCGGCGTCGGTGTTGTTTGTGGCGGCCAAGGTGCCCGAGACTAAGGGGCTGTCGCTCGAGGCCATTGAGGCACAGCTTCAGGGGGGGGAGAGGGGAAGCGAGCGTGAGCCGCTGGTGGGGGAGGACGGCATCCGCGGGCCCTGATGAAGATGGTGGGGAGGGGTGACGCTCATCTGAGAGCAACCATCATCACCAAGAAAGGCGTCAACAATAAAATGGTACAAGGATTCTACTATGGGAGCTCAGCCTCGTCGTTCGATGTGCAGCGGCGGTCGCCGCGCAAAAAAAACCCACATACAAGGAGAGGTCATTCAGAGCTCAGACGCTGCGCACGGGGACCCACCCTACTCGGCCTTCATTGCGTACGCCTCCTCCCGCTGCTCGTCAAACAGGGCAGACGTCAGGTAGCGCTCGCCAAACGACGGCGCAATAAACACCACGTTCTTGCCCGCCATCTCTGGCCGCTTGCCCACCTCGAGCGCCGCCGCCAGCGCCGCGCCCGTCGAAATGCCCGACAGAAGCCCCTCCTCCACCGCGATCCGGCGGGCCATCGCGATGCTGTCCGCCGACGTGACCGTCACGACCTCGTCATAGATGGCCGTGTCCAGAATGGCGGGCACAAACCCGGCGCCAATGCCCTGGATCTTGTGCGGGCCAGGCTTGCCGCCCGACAGGACGGGCGACTCGACGGGCTCGACGGCAACGACGCGCGTCTCGGGGTTCTTCTCCTTGAGGTACCGCCCCGCACCCGTGATGGTGCCGCCCGTCCCGACGCCCGACACAAACACATCACAGTCAATGGCGTTGGCAATCTCAGGGCCGGTCGTCTCGTAGTGCGCCTTGGGGTTGGACGGGTTGGCAAACTGCTGGAGGATGAACGAGTCGGGCGTCTCGGCGGCAATTGCCTCCGCCTTGGACACGGCCGCCTTCATCCCACCCGCGGCGGGGGTCAGGACCACCTCCGCGCCAAACGCACGGAGGACCATGCGGCGCTCAATCGACATCGAGTCGGGCATGGTGAGGATGAGCTTGTAGCCCTTGGAGGCGGCGATAAACGCCAGCGCAATGCCCGTGTTGCCAGACGTGGGCTCCACCAGCACCGTCTTGCCGGCGGAGATCTTGCCCTCAGCCTCGGCATCCATGATCATGCCCCGCCCAATGCGGTCCTTGACCGACGAGCATGGCTCCATGGACTCGAGCTTGGCGTAGATGTTGGCCACGCACCCCGCCGAGTCGGGGATCTTATGCAGCTGCACCAGGGGGGTGTTGCCAATGAGGCCCGTCGCGTCCCCAACGGGGGCCTTCTTGCTCATGGCCGCAGCCGACATCATGGCAGCGGCCATAGGGCGGGAGACAGTGGATGGGGCAGCAACGGGCGTGCCGGTCGCAAAGGCGGAGCGTGCGCCGCAGAGGGCAGGCGTCGGGGATCGGCCGGTGAAGGCGGGGCTCGCGGACGGCACGAACGCCATCAAGCACAGACAGATGTCGGTGGGCTTCAGGGGGGATCGGTGTAGGAGAGGGGGACACTGAGTTAGAAAGCGGCAAGAGCGAGCGAGCGCAACAATGAGGCTGTCGTCGCAGGGTGCTCGTCGGTTAGCACGCAATCACGACCCCGTTTACCGACGATAAAGCTGCAGTGGCTGCAGTGTAGCGTGGACGCAGGGCTGTCAGGGTCGTGAGAGATGCGTGTCCAGTCGCCAGGCTGTCTGGAAGGGATAATGGCCTAGCGCGGGGAGCGGACAGTAGGACACGCGCCGCCCCGGTTGCTCAATCTCATCCGACAGTATCTTCCCGCGGCGACTCAGCTGGACGGATTGGCCTGTGACAGAGCTCAGGCACCCCGGGGAGATATTCCCGCTGATACAGTCAACGTGGCTGCCATCCATTGGCTGTCGGCCGCAGAGCCGCCTCTTCCGCGGGCGGCCGGATTTTCTGTTTATGTCTCGTGGCATGCTCGTGACTGCTCGCCTCGTTGCCCCGTGGCGAGGGGGTGCGGGCCCAATTGTCGTCGCGCCGAGGCGTGGCCCCAACGCTTCGCCAACCGCACTCGACAGGGACGCTCTCGGCCTGCCATTTGCCGTGCGCGAGACGACGGGGCAGGGTTGAGGACCAGCTGATTGACCTGGACAATGAGTTCTTTCCCTTGTGTGCTCATGATGTGGGTGTTGGGAACGTCGACGCAGCAGTGACTACCCTCTCCTCTGGCGTGCGCTCAACCCCGCTGGCGTGCCCTGTCGTGGGGATGGCCGGCTCCCTCGAGCCACCGCCGGCACCGGTAGCCCGGAAGCGCAACCACCCGCCGTCGTATGCTTGCCCCCTGGCCTACGTGTTGCTCATGTAGTGCTACCGCCACTCATCGACGTTCCAACCCACTGCGACCTTCAGCGTTTCACTCGCGCTGCCGTCGCCACTGGCGGGCCACTGCAGTCGGGCATTAGCGGCTGGCGCTCGTGTTGTGGCTGCGCGCCACGCTGGGCCACGCCCCGTAGCGGCAGTGTTTCGAGCAGCAGTGCCCAAAGCTCTGTTACGCCAACCACGGCCACCTTCTTGCCACAGACAGGACGTCGACAACAGACTTTGCGTACACAATACTGCACGATCCACGCCGACCCACGCCCCGCCCAAACACGCCAGGGAACGCCCTCCTCGAGACGACACAAGAAGAAACGCACTCCCCGCGGTGGCCTGTCCTCGCCACTTTGGCACAGTCAGCACCACCGTGTCCGGTGCTCCCCCTCCCGCCACCGATGCTTCGCGAAAGAGCAGAGCGCTCACCGCCCTAAACTTCAATCATCCTCCTCGGGCTTGCGCGAGCCAGGCACGAGCTCGCACTGCGCCTCGCCCTGCGTGTAGACGTACATCTGGATGTCCTGGCGCCGCTTCCGCCAGCGCGCCCTGGTCACCGTGTCCTTGGCAAGGGCGGCGCCCGCCTCGCACCAGCCGCCTTCTCCCGACGCGCCCAGGGCGGCGTAGATCTTGCTGCCATGCACAACGCCCGTAGGGGCGCCCCTGGACGGAATCCCGCCGCGGATGACACAAGACGCGCGCCGCCTGAGGCCAACGACAGCCATCTGCTTTCCCGCAGCGTTGGTGTAGACAACGTTCCGGGAAGAGACCACCCGTGGCCGGTACCCCTTGTAGGTTGTAAGGACACACTCGGCGTCGCGGGTGCGGGCCAGCACCTTGCCTCCGCTGCGGCGCACACTCACGCGGACGCGGGTGGGCGTCAGAGCGCCCCCAGATAGGACAGGGGTGGCCGTGGGGGATGCGGTGGGCGTCATCGACGCCGAGGGGGTGGGCGTCATCGACGCCGAGGGGGTGGGCGTCATCGACGCCGAGGGGGTGGGCGTCATCGACGCCGAGGGGGTGGGCGTCATCGACGCCGAGGGGGTGGGCGTCATCGACGCCGAGGGGGTGGGAGTCATTGATGCCGAGGGGGTGGGAGTCATTGATGCCGAGGGGGTGGGCGTCATCGACGGCTCCATCGTCTCGGTCGGCGTCGGCGACGGTCCTATCTGCGGCACGCCCGATGGCTCCGTACCAGGAGCGAAAAAGCCTGGCGGCTGCTTGCCGACGAGCAGCTCGGGGGGGACCGTAGACAACTGTCTAAAAGAGACGTGCAGAGCGGGCGGCCTCACCACCCCAACAGCTTCCGAGGGGGAGGCAGCGGCCGCGACGACGGCGGCCAAGACGACCGCCGCCCCAAAGACGACAACGCGCGAGAAAGTCATGGTGGGGGGGGTAGGAGGCGGAAAAGGGCAAAGCTGGGCTTGACGTCAAGAGGCCAACGCCAAACTGGGACTGCCAGATACGGCCGGCGGGCGGGTTGGGGAAGAAATCCAGCGGGTGGGCGGGTGCTTGGGTGTGAGCGACGCGTTCCGTGCGGACGTGCTGAGCAGATGGTGGCTGCCTTTTGTACGATGCACCCCCCCTCAGACAAGGTCCAACGAGCGATACCCCTCCCCTCGCCCCTGACGGCTCCCATCTCCCAGGTGCGCTGCAGGGCCGTCCACGGGTCAACCCAAACACAACGCCGAGCGGAGCGACCAAGGGCGAGACCGCCGCAAGCCAAACTTTGCACCCAACGGCGACCGCAACGTCAAGCAGGCAGCTGACGCCGCGGAACTAACGGCCGACGGCGAGCTCGTCCGCATGGGAGAGACCCCGGACCTATCCCCACAGGCTCGCTGCACACGTGCGAGCCAATATCGATCTCTACGCGGTGCCCCGCTCCACCCTCGCGCGAGGGCACCCAGCCGGCATCCCCCGCTACTCCGCGCAAGTTCAGGTCGGGACGGCAACGTAGAACTGTGCGTGGCGGCCCGGTGGGGCACGTGCGGGCAGATGAAAGTGGCGCTCTCCCCGCCTCGTGTGACGATGACATGACAAGGCTGATGCGCGGACATGGAGGAGTGTACGTATCGAAGAACGACGTGCGTGCGGGTAGACGAAGAAGTGGGCAGGCCTGAGAATTGATCGTGCTGCGTGGCGGCTGGGGACGACTCTGAGAAGACGTACGTGCACTCGGTTCAGACGCAGATCGGCCGGTACACCCGTCTTTTCCTTGCGTGCCGCGTGGTGCGGTGACAACGTATGATCCCATTGACACGCGCTTGAGGCCTCGCCTGGGGCCATCTTCGTATAGCGTCTGTCGGGGCTCTGCCCACCAATCATGGCTGTTCATGGTGGAGAGGAGACCACTCAGGACGCGTTCGACAGCAAGTCATCCACTGGCCCTGGAGCCGCAGGGCCACGCTCGAGAGACTTTCCGCAACCCGGTTCCCATCAGAGTGCGCCGTATCCGCGCCACGTGGGCCGATCAGAGACAACTGGTCCAGACTGGTCCCTTGTTTTGCCGTTTCCGGCAGCTTCAAAGTACAACACGAGAAATTACACTTATGTAGTTCATCTCGCGAGGCAACCATTATTTGATTCTCAGTCGTCAGGGCGCTCCAAGTGCTTCTGTCGATTTCAAACAAATGATTAACCTGCGTTTACCCCCCCCCAGGACCAACAGGGGGGCGTTTGATCTTGTGTGATCCAACCCCCCCCAGAGGTACTGCGGGGGTTCGATCACGTTCGGCTGTTCGATAACTCACCCCCCTGTGATCAAACCCCCCACCCTACCCGTCCCCCCCCCCCCCTCTTCCCCCGCCTCGCAGCACAAACGCCGAAAGACAGAGAGGAAGCGTCGACGCAGCGGGACGCAGCTCAGCCAGTGCCCTCATTTACCGGGGAAAGGTGGAATTGCGAGGGAGGGAAGGATGGGGGTGGAGAACGGCGCTCTGCCAAAAACGACGTAGCCGACGGCCGGGCGGGAAATTCTCCCGAGCTACGGGCGGGAGGGGGGCAAGCGAGCGAGAAGGGACAGCCGGAATCGGCCTGTGGCGGCGACACCGCCGGGGCGAGACACGCGCGGTGCTACCCCTCCCCCAAACCCCTCCCCCCCCCGCCCTGCCCCTCCTCTTTTTCCCTCACAGCCCAAACGCCAAACGGAAGCGAGTGGACCGCGCCCGCCGACGGCTCGCCACGCCCGCCGCGGCTGCTGCAGCGGCGGCAGTGGCGGCGGCGTTCCTGTGCGGCGGCGAGGGAGCGGGCGGCGAGGACGGCGTCGGCCGGAAGGGCAAACAGTGCATCAACCTGATGTTTCACTGTCCGGAGGTGTACACCGACAATGGAGCCAGTCGTGCTCTCGGCTGCGTGCGAGAGATCACAGCACTCTACACAATCGCAGCAAAAGCACGATCAAGCAAAAGAAGGCCGCTCTCCCACCGGGATACGCACTGGAATTGAACCCGGGTCTCCCGCGTGACAGGCGGGCATACTGACCACTATACTATGGAAGATTGGTTGGAAAAGAGACGATCCATCCTGTAGATAATGGTTTCGATCACGTCGATCTTGACAGAAAAATGCACGCGAGATCAGTTTTAGTAACTAAGATGATGTAATTGGTCGATACAATCAGCCGGATATGCATCGACTGGGATTCAAGCATTCATACTCTTTTTCAACTCTTAAAATACAATCGATGATGCGTATCCGGCTGAACCGATGGCTGAGGGCCTGGATCTTGACGTAAACCACATCGGACAAACTTGAGAAGACGCCTTGCGTAAACTTCTTCTGTCATTCCTGCCCGTGATCGCTCTTGTCGCGTTCCACGCGGCAGTGGAGGACCAGTCGCCGCGCGCCGCAGGCCTGGTCTGCCTGCATCCTCCGGAGTTCGCCCTCGGTCCCGCCACTGACGCTGTCCCCGTCATCCGTCTCGGAGCCTCTGCACCCCCCGCTGTCCCTCCCCGCTACACTCTTTGCGCTTGTCTCCCTGCCCATCATGGCGGTCACCGCCTTTGCTGCCGCGCCCGCGGGCGTCTGCGGTCGCCCTGCGGCGGCCGCCGCCACTCGCACCCGCCCCGCCGCCTCGCTCGGCGTGTGCGCCTTTACCCCCGCCGGCCGCGTTGCGGCGCGGCTCCCCGCTCCCAGCGCCGCCGCCGCGGCCGCCCCCCCCCCTCCCCCACCGTTGCCCCTGTCGCCCGTCGCGGACGGGACGGTCAGCTTCCCGTCGGACCTGGACGGCGCCGCCCTCCGCGTCGGCATCGTGTCGGCGCGCTGGCGGTCGGACCTGACCGGCCCGATGGTGGCGGACGTGGTGCGCGGCCTCGGCGAGCGGTCCGTCAAGGAGGAGAATATCGTGCAGATGGAGGTGCCGGGGTGTGGGGAGCTGCCCGTCGCGGCGCGGCTGATGATGGCGTCGCAAAAGGTGGACGTTGTTGTGGCCGTGGGCGTGCTGATTGATGGCGCCACCGATGGGTACTCGTTTATGAGCGAGGCCGTGTCCAACGGGCTGATGAACGTACGTAGAGTCGGCGCTTTCTCGGGTGTGTGGGGGTTGCCGGTGTGCGGCTGGGGTGTGCGGGGTGCGCGCGGGTGCGAGTGGAACATGTGTCTGTTCCATGGTGTCGCGGTTACCTGGTCTGGAAAGCCGGGGCACATGGGAGGGCGGGCCACGCCCGTGGACGCCCGGCCCTGAGTTGCGTGGCGTGTCTATGGCGCCATTGAGTTGAACCAGCCGCCTGACCTCGTCTGTCTTCCTTTGCCTTTTTGCACTCGCCACTCGGTCATCCCTTCGCATCGTATGACGCCCCCTCAATTCTTCATGATCATCCCGTCACATGGGCTGGCGGCTGTCTACCTGCGGACCCTGTCGTCGACGGCGCGCGCTCCGCTGCTTCCCCCATCCGCCCAACAAACACACAGCTGCAACTCACCGCCGCCATCCCCGTCATCTTTGGTGTCCTAACGTGCAACACGGAGGCGCAGGCGGTGGCGCGCGCGACGGGCGACAAGAGCCACGCCGTCGACTGGGCGGCGACGGCGGTGGAGATGGGGACGCTGCGGAGCAGCCAAATCGGGGGGGGGGCCCGCGCCAAGGTGTCGGTCGGCTTTTCGTAGGCCGCCCCGTCGGGCGGTCCGCGCGCGCCCGTCGCGGCCGCCGCCGCCACCGCTGCCGCCGTCGCCTCGGGCGGAACCGCGCGGATCCGTGTGGCGGCGTCGCAGGGGCTGGTTCGCGGGCGCGGCGGGCGCGGCGGGCGCGGCGGCGGGGGGGGGGGGGGATGTTGGGGGCGGGCAGGGAAGCACCAGCACCACGCACAGAGGGCCACGGTGGGGGGGAAGCGCCTGCGGTGGTGGACCTTGCCGCTGTGGGTGTGGTCATTGAGCGTGTGGGCGTCGCCAGGGGTCGTGGCTGTCGGCCGCAATGGTGGGGTGGGGGGGGATGAGGGGGTGGGGAATGGCGTGGCGGGTCGTGCGCCGTGGCCACATGGATGCACGGAGGGGCAGCGGGGAGGGCGGGACCGGAGGGGTGGCTGCGCGCCATGCGTTTCGCCTCTTGCCCTTTTTTTTTTTTTTTTTTTTTTCTCTTCTACCCGGGCGCGCCCGTCAGGCTGGCGGCTCGCGCGTCGTCGGCCGGTGACGGCGCCCCCGCGCGGGCGCCCACGGCGCGGGCGGGTGACACACCGGAAACGGCGGGCGCGGACGGCGCAAGGGGCAGCCGCCGCACGGCGGGCGCGCCGACGACGGGTCGCGACGTCGGTGCGGCCCTTCCCCCCCCCCCCCCCCGGCGCACCGCCTCCCACCCCCCCCGCACCCCCCCCCCCCGCCACCGCCGCCACAGCCCCGCCACGCGCCTCAATCCGACGCGAGCGGGTCCGCGTCGGACGCGCACAGGTCCTCGTCGGCCGGCCGGCGGCGGCGGCGCCAGGCGGGCGGCGGCCGCCGCGGCCGGCCGCCCCAGCCGCTGCCGCCGCCGCCGCCGCCGCCGGCCGCGGCGGCCGCGGCGGCGGCGGTCGACGCGGCGGCGGTGGCGGCGGCGGCCGCCGCGGCGGCCGCGGCGGCCGCACGCGACGGCGGCGGCGGCGGCGGCGGCCGCGGCGCCATGCCCGCCAGGATGGCCTCCACGGCCGCGGCGCGGCCGGCCGCCGCGTCGTCGCTGCCGTCTGCAGAGACCGACCGGGCGGCCGGCCGCCCCGCGCCGGCAGCCGCCGCCCGCGGCCGCGACGGCGCGCCGCCGCCGCCGCCGCCGCCGCCGCCGCCGCCGCCGCCGCCGTCGCGGCCGTCGCGGCCGCTACTGGGGCGGGCGGCGGCGGGCGGCGGCGGCGGCGGCGGCGACGGCGGCGGCGGCGCCGCCGCGGGGCGTGGCCGCTTGGGCGGCTGCCGGGTGGCGGCGTCGGCGGCTGGCGCCGGGCGGCGGCGACGGCGGCGGCGGCGCGGCGCGGCGGCGGCAGCGCCCGCGGCGGGCGCCGCGGCGGGAGCGGCGGCAGCGGCGGCGACGGCGGCGGCCGCGGCGGCTGGGCACGCGGCGGCGGCGGCGGCGGCGGCGGCGGCGGCGGCGGCGGCGGCACCCGCGGAGCGCCCGGCGGCCGCCGCCGCCGCCGCGCGTCGCGGGACAGCCAGCGGCGGCGGCGGCGGCGGCGGCGGCGTCCCGCCCGGCGGCGGCGTCGTGGCCGCGCAGGTGCCCGACGGGGTCAGCAGCTGCCGGTGGCCCGCGGCGGCGTACAGGTCGCGGAGCCAGCCGGCGGCCGCGTCGGGTGGCCGCCGCGACGGCGACGGTGACCGCGGCGGGTCCGCCGCGGCGGCTGCGACCGGGGGGGGGGGGGCACCGACGACGGTGGTGCCGGCGGTGGCGGCGGCGGCGGCGGCGGCGGCGGCGGCGGCGGCGGCGGCACGACACAGGTGCCCGCGCGGGAGAGGAGGGCGGCGTGGCCGGCGGCGGCGTAGAGCGCCCGCAGCCAGTCCATCGCACCGTCGGCTGCGGGTGGCGGCGGCGACGGCGGCGGCGGCGGCGGCGGCCGCGGCGGCGGCGGCGGCGGCGGCAGCCGCGGCGACGGCGGCGGCGGCGGCGGCGGCGGCGGCACCGCCGCGGGCAAAGGCGGCACCGCCGACGCCGGTGGGGAGGCTGCCGCAGGGGCGGTGGCGGCCGCCGCGTCGGCAGCCGCCACGGCCGCCGCCGCCGCCCCCGCCGGCAACGCCGCCGGCAGCGGCGCCGCCGCCACGGCGGGCGGGTCGGCCGCCACAGCCGCGGCGGCCGCGGTCGCCGCCGGCGCCTCCGCCTCTGCCGCGGGTGAGCGCCGCCCGCCGTGGCGGGTGACGGCGGCGGCGGCGGCGGCGGCGGCGGCGGCGGCGGCGGCGGCAGCGTCGGCGGCCGGCGGCGGGCTGCCGCGGCCGTCCTCGGCGTCCAAGGCGCGGAGCTCCGCGGCTAGCGCCGCGGCCGCGGCGGGGGAGAGGCTGCCGCCACCGCCAGGCAGGGGGGGGGGGGGGGGGGGGGGGGGCCGCGACCGGCGGCGTCCGCAGCGGCGGCGACGGCAGCGGGAAGGACAGTGGCGGCGCCGCCGACGGCAACGGCGACGGCGACGGCGACGGCGACGGCGACGGCGATGGCGTCCGCGACGGCGACGGCGATGGCGTCCGCGACGGCAATGGCGGCGGCGGCGGCGGCTGTGACGGCAACGGCGGCGGTGACTGGGACAGCGACGGCGGTGGGGGACTCGCCGCGGGTGGTGGTGCCGCGGCGGCAGCAGCGGTGGCGTCCGCGCCTTCCCCCCCGCCGTCACTCCCACCCGCCCCAGCCGTGGGGGTGACGGCCGCCGCGTCGGGCGTGCCGCCGCCGCCGCCGCCGCCGTCCGCGTCCGTCTCGGTCGTTTCGGTGGTGCTGCCGCCGGTGGGCAAGGTGTCCGGCGTGTCCTCCCAGGGCGGCGCCAAAAAGATGGCGGCGCCATTGGGCGGCGACGGGGGGGTGGTGCCCGCCGCGGCGGCGGCAACGGCGGCGGCGGCGGCGGCAGCCGCGGCGGCGGCGGCGGCGTCGGCGTCGGCAGCGGCAGGCGGGGAGGCTGCCCCGTCGCTGCCGCCATCGTTGGTGGGAGGCGTGGCGGGCCGGCGCCGGCCGCCCGCCAGAGACGGCGACGGCGACGGCGACTGCGACGGCGGCGGCGACGGCAGCGGCGGCGGCGCCGCCGCCGCGCAGGCGGGCGGCGTCAGCGACGGCGAGTGCGGCGGCCGCAGCACCTGCGTCCACGGCGGCGTCAGCGCCGGCGTCAGCGCCAGCGGCGCCGCCGCCGCCGCCGGTGCGGCGGCGGCGGCCAACGGGTCGGCGGCACCGGCGACGGCGGCGGCGGCCGCCGAGCCGTCCGCACTCGACGTCGACGGCGCGGAGAACGCGCCGGCCATGGCCGCCTCCTGCGCCGCCACGTCGTGCCACCCGCGGGCTTTGGCCGCGGCGACGACCACAGCGTCGCCGACAACGACGCCGCCGTCGCCGCCGTCGCCGCCGTCGCCGTCGCCGCCGCCGCCGCCGCCGCCGCCGCCGCTGCCGCCGCCGGTGCCACCGCCCGCGGCGGATGCCGGGGCGGATGCCGAGGCGGACGCCGCCGCCGCGTCTGCGTGCGTGGGCCCATGGGCAGGCCAGAGCGACGAGGCGGACCACCCGGCGGCGGCCGCGGCGGCGGGACTCCCCCCCCCCGCTCGCCCACGGCGGCGGCGGCGGCGGCGACGGCGTCGGCGGCGGCGGCGGGACGTCCCGCCCCGCGTCGGAGGCGGCGGCGGCCGCCAGGGCCACCACCGCCTCCCCCCCCACGAGCGGGTCCCACTGGGTCAGCCCGGCCGGCCCGTCGGCGTCGGCCGCGTACGCCTGCGTCTGGGCCATCCGCGCCGCCATCTCGGCGTCGTCGGTCGAGCCGCCGTCGCTGGTCGCGTCGCCGGCGCGCCCACCGCCGCCGCCTCCCCAGTCCCGGTCAAGGTGCTCGCAGCTGCCGTCGCCGCCGCCGTCGCTGCCGCCGTCGCTGCCGCCGTCGCTGCCGCCGTCGCTGCCGCTGCTGCCGCCGCCGTCGACGGCACCGCCCGTCGCCACCACCACCGCCGCCGCCGCCGCCTCTGCCGCCGCCACCCGCGCGCGCTTGGCCGCCGACCGTGGCCGCCGCCGCCGTCGAGCGCGGCCGCCATTCGCGCCCGCCGCAGCCGCCGGGGCGGCGGCGGCAGGCAGCCGCACCAGTGGGGCGGCGGCGGCGCCTTCCGCCGCCCCCCCCGCCGCCGCCGCTTCCCCCCCGCACCTTCACGCGCCGACGCCCCAGACGACGCCGCCGCCTCGGCCGAGACCGTCGGGCGCACCACCGCGGGCGGCGGCTGGGCGGAGAGGGACAGGGGCGGCGGCGGCTGCGGCGGCGGCGGGGGCGGCAGCAGCGGCGGCGGCGGGGGAACGCCGCCCCCCCACAGCGGCAGCAGCGGCGGCGGCGGCGGCGGCGGCGGCGGCGGCGGCGGCGGCGGCGGCGGTGGCGGCGCGCCGCCACGGCCACGCGGGGCGCTGCGGAGGAAGGCGCGGTCGGCTTCGGTCTCGGGGAGGGACTGGGTGAGGGCGAAGGCGTCGGCGTCGGCGGGGGGGGGGGTGACGGGGGCGGCTGGCCCGCCGTGGTGCCGCTGGTGCATGGCCGGCGGGGAGGGCCGGGGGCGGGCGACAATGGGCCCCGACGGCGGCGGGCTCGGGCGACAGGCCCGGGCAGCAGCAGCAGGGGGCGGCGGGACGCGGAACGGCGCCCGACAAGTGGCTGTACGATGGACGGGGCCAGGCAGAGGGGAGAAGGGGCAATACGTCGAACAGAGGGGGGGGGGGAAGGCGCCAACGCACCGGCGGGTGCCCCTGCAGAGGGGGGGAGGGGGAGCGTCGACGCAGACGGCCAGGGGCCGCCGCCGGCCGGCGAGGTCGCGGAGGGGGGGCCGACCGCGGCGCGGGTGCCCGGCGCTTTGGGGCGGCGGAGCGCTTGGCGCGGTCCACCAACACCAGGCCACGTGGACGAGGGCGACCGCATGGCACGTAATTTTTGGCATGAACTTGCAGGGAACTGCGTAGTTGTGCGGCGGCGTCCCGCTCCTCACCCCTTCCGACTGGCGTTGCGTCCGCCCCCACCCCGTGACGGCCTCGCGTCTATCGCCGTCGCCCGCAGTCGTAGCGGCTGACGGGAGCGCCCAGGGACGAGGAGCACGTGTACAACCAACCCAGCTTGTCCGTCCCTTCTCCCGCGGCGGCCCTCCTGCCCTCCCTTGAGTTTTGTCTGCTTGGCTCCTGGGGCTGTTGCCATCCGCATTGTGGATGGTTTCTCCCTTTACATGTAGCGCCTGCGCCTTGTGGTCGTTCCCGGCGTGCCCCTAGGACGGCTCGGCGGCTCTGGCGCGTTTGAGCGGAAGCCAGCCTTGCCTTTTTTCGCTGCACCCATGCGCTTGTCGGGCTGCTGTACGCTACGTCTGCAGCTGGTTATGAATTTTTATTATGGGCACGAGGGGGAGTGCCACCCGAAAGGAGGCTGGTACCTCGTCGCCACCGACAGACCAGGCCCCGGTCCGAAAAGGGAAAAGAAAAAAAATGCAAGAAGCGCCGCCCGCGCCGCCCGCGCCGCCCCCCCTACTCGACCTGCGCCACCGACACGCTCTGGTACTGCCGCGCCAGCCACACCAGGTGGCCCTCCCGGTCGGGCGGCCCGGCGGGCACCACCGCCCGCCCCGCCTGGGCGACGACCACCACGTGGTCGCCCGCGGGCATGACCACCACCACCGTCGCAACGACCGCCGCGGCGTCGCGGAGGAGCGGCGGCAGCGCGGACCGCGCCACCTCGGCCTCTACCGAGTCGGCCGCGGGCGCCGCGGCGCCGGTGGCCGCCAGCTGCTCGGCGGGGAGCACAAAGTGGGCGGCCGCCGCGGCGGGCGTCACCGCCGCCGACGCGGCAAAGGTGGCCGCGAGCGGCGCGTGGCGCGTGCGCAGCGGCGACACGCCAATGAGGCTGCCCGCGTCGCCGAGCGCGGCCCCAAACAGCGAGTCCCGCGACACGTTGAACACGACCAGCGACGACGCGCCCGCGGGCACCCGCACCGACGTGGCGGTGAGCGCGTGGGGCTCCCCGCCCATGGCGGTGGTCGTCACCAGCGTCACCGCCGACGTGGCGGACCGCAGCACCGACCGCAGCGTCGCGGCGGTGGAGGAGAGCGTCGACGCGGCGGCCGCGGCGGCGGCGCCGGGGCCGCCCGCCTTGGCCGCCCGCGCCGCGGCGGGCGCGAGGGACGTCAGCACCGGCCCGACGCGGAGGAGGAGCGGCACGTCCGACGCGGCCGGCGTCACCTTGTCCACCGTGGCGGTGACCAGCACCGCCGCCGCGGGCGGCGACAGCCCCGACGGCGGCAGCTGCGTCGCCGACACCACCGTCACGCGGAGGGTGGACAGCCGCGCGAGGCGCGCCCACAGCCGCGCGTCGCCGCCGTCGGCCGCGTCCACCAACCCACCGGGCGCGGCGGTCCGCGTCGCGAGGTCCGCGTCGGCCGACGTGAGCAGCGCCACCGACGCCTCCTCATTCACCGCGGTTTTGCCCCACGCGTACCCGCCGTGGCCCGCGGGGAGGAGCATCGACACCATTGGGATGGGCTCGAGGGCCGCGCTCGCCAGCGAATCGAGCAGCACCGCCGTCCGCCCGCCGCCACTGCCATCGTCAAAAACGAGGACCGACAGGGACCGCGGCGGTGACGTGGTGACCGACCGGATGGCCTCCATGTCCACGCCGCCGCCGCTGCCCGTGTCGCTCGCCGCGTCGAGCGCCGACGCGAGGGCGGGGGAGAGTTCTGCGGCGGCCACCACCGGCGGGGCGCCGCCGACGCCACGGCCCGCCACGGCCAGGTCGTCCGAGACGGGTGTGAAGAGGGCGGTCGCGGTGGGTGCCTCGGCGCCCCGCGGGAGGATGGCGTAGCCAAGGACCAGCTCGGGCCGCCGCGCCATCACGCCGTCCAGCCACGCCGCCGCGGCGGCGCCGGTCGGGTACGTCATCGCAGCCGTGGCAAGGCCGTCGGCAATGGCGCAGCTGGTCGCCACAATCGACACGGAGCCCACTGACGTGGCGGCCGCCTTCATCGGCGCGAGCGCGTCGCGGTTAATAACGTGGTGGTAGCCAAACTTTTGGATCTGCGCGTAGTCTCCAGACGTGGCCACCGCCACGCCGCGGACGCCGACGCCCACCGACAGCGCCGCCGGCGGCGCGGCCACGTCCACCAGGTACGCCGCGTCGTCGGCGGTGAGCGCCTCAGCCAGCCGGTCGCGCGCCCAGAGGGCAAACAGGCGCCCCAGCTGCGGCGGGCCCATCACCGCCGTCCGCCACGGGCGGCCCGACGGGTGCGTGCCGGCGGCGCGGATGTCGGCGCCCCAGTCCACGTACACGTCCGTCCAGCCGGCGCCGGTGAGGGCGTCGACGAGCAGGTCGACGGCGTGGCCCTTGGCAATGCCCCCCAGGTCAATGCCCGTGTTGCCATTCCGGCGGGCGGCGACGGGGATGGCCGCCGCGGCGGCGGTCTTGCCCCCCTTCTTGGTCGACCGCGCCACCTTGTCCGGCCAGCCGACAGCAAACTTGAGGTGCGACAACTCGGCCGGCACCGGCGGGCGGCCGTGCTTGGCAAGGTACGTCCGCCACACGCTCGCCACGGGCGCGAGCGTCGGGTCAAAGCGGCCGTCCGACAGCTCGTGCACTTCGTCGACGAGGTCAAACAGGTCGACGAGGCCCTCGGACAGCTCCACCGACTTGTTGGCCGGCGCCGCGCACAGGCGCGTAATCTCCGACGCCTTGTTCCAATTGTTAAACGACCCGTTGACGCGGTCAAAGACGCGGTTGACGACGGCCGCCACCGCGGGGCGGTCCGCCTCGGTCGCGCCGCCGACGAGCACCACGTAGCGGAGGGTCATGGCCACCCCATCCAGCGACAGTAGCGGCGCCGCCGCGGCCGGCTTGGCGCCCCCACCGCCGCTGCCGTCGGCGTCGGCGGTGCCATCACCGGCGGCGGCGGCGGCGGCGTCCGTCGCCGCCCCCCCCGCGTCGCCCGCCCTGCCCACCACACACGAGTCATCGGCGGGCGCGACGGCGGGCATCACCCGCGAGCGGCTCTCGTGGTGCACGTCCAGGTTGACCGCCACCGCGTCCTCATCACGCGCGAGCAGCGCAAAGTACGCGTTGCGGCCGGCGCCGGGCTTGGCCGAGTAGGACGCCGTCGACGGCGTGTCGTACACGGGCTTGGCCTTGGCCTTGGGCGCCCCGCCGCCGCCGCCGCCGCCGCCAGCCGCCTTGGCCCCCGCCGCGGGCTTCGCCGCACCCGCCGCCGCCGCCGCCCGCGTCGCCGCCGCGCCGGGCGCGCGGAGGTCCGCGGGGGGGCGCCGCCGGCGTCCGTCTCGCCGACCGGGGAAGAGGTGGCGCACCCCATAACGGCAAGGCAGGGGGGGGGGGAGCGGGGGAGGGGGGGTTGAGGTTGGCTCCGGATGCCTCTCACCCGGGGAGGCGGGGGGGTGGGCACCACCCACACGCACGGAAGGAAGGCGACAAGGGGGGGAGCGGAGGGCGGGGGGAGGGCCCAAACCAGGTGCGGCGTCACGCACGAGCGGGGGGGGGGGGGGGGGGGGGGGGGCGGCGCGTGGCGCCCGCCGCTGGCGGCGGCGCCCAGCAACGACCGGCGCCGGCACCGCCGCGGGTCGCCGCCCCCGTCAGCGACGCGGTCCGGCGGGGGCGTGGCGGCGCGCACCCACGACGCGCGGCAGCGGCCAGCCCATGCACCACGCGATGCGCCGCGGCCGTGGCGAGGGGGGCAGAGGGAGGGGCGCGGGCGGCAGAGAAAAGACGGTGGAAGAGAGCAGGGGGAATGGCGGAAGAGAGTGGGGGGGATAGAGGCCCTCGGGGGGGGGGGGGGGGGGGGCGGGAAGATGTGAACAGAGGCGGGGGAGGGGGGGGGAGGGGGGGAGGGCGGGGGGCGGGGGGGGAGGGGGGGAGTGTGCGGCGCCCGGAGAGGAGCAGCACGGGGAAGGGCGGCGGCGCTCGCCGTGGCTCGCGCCGCAACGGGGTGTGTAGGGGCGGCGCGGCCGGCACGGGCGGCGTGGACGGCGGGCGACCGCGGCAAGGGCGGCGGCGGCGGCGGCCGGGCGGTCGGCCGAGTGGGCACACGGGCACACCCGAGGCGGGGAGGGCGGGTGATGCCGCCCGCGTGGCGGCTCCCCCGATGGGACGGCGCCGGCGGCGGGCGCGAGTCCCCGCCGCCGCCGCCGGTGCGCGCGCGGCATCGCGCGCGCGCAAGGAGGCGGCGGCGGGGGCCGCCAGCCGCGGATTGCGCAGACAGGTGACGAGGCGGCTGCCCGTTGACAGTGGCGGAGGCGTGGGCTGCCGCCCGGCGGCGCGCCGTGGAGCAGCCGCCACCCGCGCCCGCGCACGGCAGAGGCGATGGAAGAAAAAGGGGAGGCTGTCGCCGCCGGCGCGCGGCGCGCGGCGGGCACCCCGGGTCGCCGCACGGCGGCCGCAGCTGTGGCCGTCGAGCCGGTGATGGCCATCTTCGTGCCGAATGGGGGCGTGGCGAGGGGTGGGGCGCCCGCGCCCGGCAGTCACAGTCACTGTGACCGGGAGGCGGGGCGGCCGACGGCGGCGGGAGGAGGCGGTCGTGGTGGGCGTTGATTGAGAGGGGGCCCCCCTCAAGGACGCCGGCGCTCTATTCTCCATGACGTATGTTGAGATATACAATTGATTTATGTATTTTCGAAGATCAGTCCTCTCCTGTTTCTTCTAGCTATTCATCCTGCTTAGTCGCTCCGCAAAGGGCCTCACGCGGCCACGCCCGGCAGCGGCTGTGGCTGGCGGGCCAACGGCCAATGGGTCGTCGGCGCGGCCGTCGCCGGGCGGGCCGCCCGCGCCTCTGGCGCCACCCGTCTCGCCACTGTCACCCCCCCGCCTTGGGCACCTCGCTTGGGGAGGGGTCGTCCGCGGTGGGGGGGTCGGCGCCGGCGCTGCCGCGGGCGTGCGGATCACGGCCCCCCCCCCCCCCCCACCCAATGTGGGTGTGATGTGGATGGACTGGCGGCGGCGCCGGCTCTGGCCCGGCTCGGACCGCACCCCGCCGCCGCGGTGGAGCCCGCGCCGGCACGTACGACGCCCACGCGGGTGCTCCCGCCGGTGCCACGCTTCCGCCACGCCGTCTGCCTGGCGGTCACGCGGCGCGTGTCCAATCCGTCGGGCAGCCCGTTTCCTCCTCCGCCCACCTCACTTGCCAACGCATTCGCGCCACTCTCTTTGGACCCGCCACCCGCCCGCGCTCTGCCATCTCCCCTCCTTCTGCCTCCGTTCCCCGCCCGTCCCTCTGTCCCGTTGCTCTCTCCCCCCTCCTCCGCCCCTCTCTCTCCCCTCCACCCGCCCCATCCCCTCCGTCCTTCTGACTGACGCGCGGTCATGGCGCCAGACCCTCGCTCCCCGCCCCGCCGCCGGCGAGGTGGCCTCCCCCCCCTGGCGGCCGCGGCGGTGGCGGCGCTTGCCGCCGCCGCGGCGAGCGCCACCCCCGCGGCCGCCGAGCTCCTCCAGGTGCAGGTCATCCACCGGCATGGCGCGCGGACGCGGCTGGCAAAGGACGCGACGCTGTCGCTGGTGGGCTACGAGGGCGGCGCCACCCTCCTCGCCGACGGCGTGGAGCAGCTCAACACGCTCGGCCGGATGGTGCGGGAGGTGTACCTGATGGGCACGACCTCCCTGGTGGCGGGGGAGTCGGTGGGGGGCCCCGCCCTGGCGGGCGCGACGGGCGCGTACAAGGAGCCGTCTGACTTTCGGGCCGTCTCGTCGGCGCTCGACCGCACGCTCGCCTCGTCGCGCGCGTTTATCCAGGGGCTGTTTCCCGATGACCGGCTGCGGGTGCCGACGTACATGTTCCATGACGACCCAGACGACTACCTCCTCCGCGCGCATGCGCTGTGTCCAAAGCACGCTAGCCGGGTGCGGACGTGGTACGAGTCGGACGCGTTTCGGGAAAAGGAGGCCGCGACCGCGACGCTGCGGTCCACGTGGGCGGCCAAGCTCAACGAGCCGCCCGGCCTGAGCAACTGGTTCAACGTGTATGACCAGGTGTTTCTGCATCACTATGGGCACCTGACCAACGACAAGCTGCCACAGCCGGTGCCGGCGGCGGACTTTAAGGCCATCCAGGACCTGGCGTATTGGCTCGAGGACAACAAGTACGGGGCGGACAACATGGGCCACCTGGTGGGGGGGGCCCTCCTGGGGGAGCTCCTCGAACGGGCTCGCGCGTTTGTCGACGCCCCACGCCTGTCCGACGTGACCGACGGGCCGGACAACGCGGCGCAGGACCAGGACCGCCCGCGGCGGCACCGGCTGATTGAGTACTCGGCGCACTACCCCACGCTGCTCGGCCTGCTGACCTCCCTCGGCGTCCGCCTGTCCGAGGTGCAGCCCGACGGCGCGCTGCCCCACTTTGGCTCCGCCCTCCTCCTCGAGCTCCACTCGGCGCCCGACGGGCGGCCCGCACTGGCCGCCCGCTGGTACCCGGGGGAGGACACAGAAGCGCGGCCCGGCTTGTCCCCCGACGCGCGCCTCCGCAACGTCAGCGGCGCCGCGCTGTGTGGCGACGGCGTGACGACCGACGGCCTCTGCCCGCTGGCCGAGGTGGCCGCCCGCACCGCCGCCCGCCGCTACGCGTCGGCCAAGGCCTGGTGCGAGGCGTGTGACAACACCGTCGAGTCGCCGCTGTGCTTTGCGGCGCGGGCGGGGGTCGCGTCGGCCGCCGACCTTGCCGACCGCACCGCCGCGGCGTCGGGTGGGGGGGGGCCGAGCGGCGGGGGGGGTGGCCTGGCGCGTGGCGTCGTGGCGGTGCTGGCGTTTTTGGGCGGCATGCTGTTTGCGGTGCTCGCCGCGGGCGTGGCGCTGTGGGTGCGGGGAGCGCGCGTCCGCGGCGAGTGGGCGGCGGGCGCCGCGCCCGATGAGGCGGTGCTGGGGGAGGTTAAGGAGGAGGATGAAATGGGGGTCGCGCGGGGGGTGGTTGGGCTCGCCCCCCCACGGTCGTTTCGAGGGGATATGGGCGGAAGGATGTGATGCGCTTGAGGGGAAGAGCGGTGGTGGTGATGAAAGGTGCGTGGCAGAGGGGCTGTCAACTGGAGTTAGGGGTGGGAGGAGGGGGAGGCGGGGGGGGGTCGTTGGCTATGATAGGGGTCGCCTCGTGCTCCGTACGGCTAACACTGATGCCTCTGTGTACCGTCTGGCAACCGTAGAGACCGAGCGGCGTTTGTGGTGACAGGGGCCTCTGTCGTCACCCTCTTCCGCCGCGCGCCTGCGCTGTACTGCAGGCGCTACCACACCGTCGACCGGCTGACGGCCGCAGCCCGTATCCACAGCCACCCGCGCGGTGGTGGGGTCCCGTCTGTCATTGTCTAAGGCGCCCCCCGCTCGGCACCGGATGCCCCGGGGCCAGGGGGGCGCGGGCGGATGATGATGGTGGAGGTGAGGGGGGGGTCGCGCCTGGCTGCGGGCGCCGCCGGTACTCCGCCTCGCGGGGCCCAGCGGCGTCCCCGCATCAGTAGACCAACGTCGAAGCCACCATTGCCCAGCTGATCAACGCAGGCTAGGCGCACCCCGACCCCGCCCTTGCCGCCACCCATCCCCCCCCCCCACCTCCAGCCCAGCCGTGGGCGCCGCAACGATGGCATAGAGGCGATGCGGGAGCATTGTCAGTCGCGTACCGCGCAGCACAACATCAAGCAGGCGTACTCTCGGCCACGCGCGACCGCGGGCGCGCCGTCACGCCGCACGCCGTCGGGTGATGACGCCCCCAATTTCAATTCAGGCCGCGGTTCGGCCGCCTGCGCGGCCGCGGGCCTGCGGGCGCGCGGGCGCGCGCCCTCGCGACTCGGTGCGCGTGGCACCCAACGTCACCAGCCGCGTGGCCATCTGCAACCTCCGCCTCCCGCCCCCCTCCCGCCCCCCCGGCGCAGCGCCCACTCACGCCGCCCGTTGCTGCCGCCTTGGCCGTGCTCCCGACCCCGCCCCCCCCACCCTGCTGGCGGCCGCTGTGGGAGCTGCCCTCCCCGTCCCCCTTCCCGCTTCCCTCTCCGACCGCATTGAGCTGTCCCTCCATCCCCGGGCATCCGCTGGCTCTGTGAGCCACTGGGTGGCGGCGGGCGCCCACCCCCCCCCTCCCATCTCGCCCGCCGTGGCCCTCCAGGCGACCGCCCTTCCGTCCTTTCCCCTCTGGTGCTGGCCTTTTTTTCGCCCCCCCGCTGCTGCCGTCGCCGGCGCTGGCCGATGGCGTCGACAGCCACGTCGGCGATGCCGCCCTCCCCCCATCCCCCCATCGACGGCGCGCGGCTGGCGGCGGCCGCGGCTGGCAGCGGCGGCCGCGAGGAGCGCGCCGGCGTGGCGCCGTCGAGGGGGGGGACTGCCCGTCGGCCGACGGCGGTGACCACGTGGCGGCCGCCCCGCTCGTGCCGTCGGGGGGGCCTGCTGGCGGCACGCCCGCCTCGGGTTCCCCGCCGGGGTGGGGAGGCCCGGCGGCGGCAGCGGCGGCGGATGGGGTTGCCGCAGTGGTGGTGAGGGCGGCGGCGACGGCGGCGGCAGAGGTGGAGGCAGAAGCGGCACCCACTCGTGCGCGCCACCCCGCCGCCGGTGTGGCTGTCGCGGACGACGCCGCCGCCGCGCCCGCGACCACCGACGTGGCGCCGACCAACGGGGAGGCGACGGCGGCCGACGCTGTCGCTGCCGCTGCCGCGGTTCTTGCCAGCAGCTCTTCTGCGGAGCGTGCCCCCGCCGCCGCCGGCTGGCGGCCGCCCCTGCCGTGGCCAATGGATACGACGGCGGCGGGGGCGTTGTCCGCGGGGGGCGGTGCCCTGCCCACCCCCGCCGCCGCCGTCGCCGCCGCCGCCGCGACCGTCGCCGCGGACGCGGCGGCCGCCAACGCGGTTGCCGCAAACGCGGCCGCCACCGCCGCCGCGACGGCCGCCGCGGATGGCGCCGCCGCCGCTGCTGGCCGCGGCGGCGGCGGCGCCGTCAAGCCCGAGTTCCGCCCCCGCCCGCCGCCGGGGGAGCCCGCCCCGCGCCCGCCGCGGTCGCGGGAGCAGGCGGCGGCGCTGCTGGCCACTTACCACGCGCTGCGGCCGGCGGCCGGCCGGCGGCGGGACCGGCGGGAGGAGAACCGCCGCAACTACCTGCGGCGGCTCGCGAAGAAGGCGGCGGCCGCGGAGCTCGCCGCCGAGGCGGGGGTGGTGATGGCGGGCGCGCCGCCGGGGCGGGCGGCGCTGCTGCGGGCAAAGGCGTCGGCGGCCGACGCGGCGGCCGCTGCCGCCGCCGCCGCCGCCGTCGCCGCCGCCGCCGCCGCTGCGGGTCGGAGTGCGGGGCTCTCCGGGGGGGTTGTGCCGCCGCCGGCCGTGGACGACGATGTTGTCGAAGTCATCCAGATGAGTGGCGTGGTCGGCCGCCGAGCGTCGGTGGCCACGGCTGGGGGCGGCAGTGCGGCGGTCGCGGCCGGCAACGCCGCCATGGCCGTCAAATGCATGGAGGACGATGGCGGCGGCGCAAGTGGGTGGGAATGTGAGGAGCACAGTGGCAGCGGCGGCACGCCGCCGCCACCGCCGCCCGCGGCGCCCACGCGGGAGCCCCCGGCGGCGGGTAGCGGGGGGCCAGCCGCGGCGGCAGCGGCAGCGGCGGCGGCGGCGGTGGCGGCGGCGGGGTCGTCGCCGCGGGCGCCCCCCCTGCCCTCTACCCCCCCCCCGGCGCGGCGGCGGCCATCCCCCCCTCGACCATCCCCTTTGCCTCCCTCACCCGCGCGCCGCCCGCGGCGCTCGCGTCGGCGCTCGCGGCGTACGTGTGGGAGGGGGAGCCGGCCGCGGCGGCGGCGGTGGCGGCGCCGATCTCACGCGCCGCCGCGGCCGACGCGCTCGGCGGCCGTGCCGTGGTGGCCGACGCGGACGACGACGCGCTCGCGCGGGTGCTGCTGGGCGTGACGGAGGGGGGGGGTGGGTGGGGGGGGGGGGCGCCGTACCCCGGGGGGTGTGGGTGCTAACACTCGCGTTTTTGCGCGGCATCCGCGAAGCGGCCGCGCGCGAGATGGTCGGCTGACCGCAGGGGGGGGGGGGGGAGCATGACGCGTAGGGAAGCTGTGGGAGCGGAGCGAACGGCGGGGGGGGGTGGGCGTGCGGGCGAGAGGGACAGACGCAAGGGCGTCGGTTGGTCCCGTACGTTTGGCGGATGGGGGGGGGGGGGCGCGGGGCGGAGAGTGTGGTGGACGCTGGTGGGCGGTGGCGGCACGGGGGCGGCTGGAGGAAGCAGTGCGCGAGGCGACCCGGACGCGCGTTGCGCCGCCCCGCCGCCTCGTTCCGCTGCCGCTGCCACGGCCGGTGCAGCCGCTGGGGTGGTCGCAGCATGGAGGACGCTGTGCTCGGTCCGCGCCCGTGGGCAGGTGGGCGGGCGGACGGGCGGGCGAGGCCCCGTTGTCGTTGCGGCCGCTGCTGCTGCTGCCGCCGCCGACGCTGCTGCCGTGCGTGCCGCCACCGCCGCTGCCGCGCCTGTCGCCGCCGCCGCTGCCTGTGGCCCGCCCGCCGCACCGTCACCGCGCCGGTGGCGGCGGCCATTGGCACCTCCCCTCCCGTCGCTGCCGTCACTCCCAGCGCGTCGCTGCCGCCGCCACTGCCGCCACCATTCGCAGCCGTCGCCGCCGCCGCCGCCGCCGCCGCCGCCGTCGCCGTCCGGCCGCCGCCGTAGGAGCAGCGCCGCGGCCGTGGCCGTTGGCGTGGCGCGGCGCCCGTCTGCCCCCCCTCTGCCCTGCCGCCACCTTCTCCCACCGTCCTTGGCCGCGTGACGTCGGCGGGGGTTCTCCGTGCGCGCGCTCACCGAAAGAGACCCCGTCGTTGCGTGGGGGGTGGCGCTGCGGGATGGGGGATCATCGTGGACCCGCTGTGGCGAGGCGGCCTCGCGCTGCTCGCCCGCGTCCCCCCCCCTTTCCTCCTGCTGCCTCTACCCGCTCCGGCGGCAGCGTCTGCTTTGGTGGGCGGCGGCAGCTGGCCCGGCCCAGATGGCTGACGGGACAGGCTGACGGGGGAAGGCTGGCGGGGATGGTCGAGGCGGGCAGCGAAACCACCCCTTCCCTCGTCATGTATGGGGTGGGACTACTTTGTGCAGTACCTCTGCCTCGTCGGTTTGTCGTCCACTCCTCTCTCTCTCTCACCCACTCGGTGGTGGTCGCCCATCTCGCGCGCCTTTGCCGTTGACCGCCTCGGCGCCGCCACCTTTTTTCTCCACTTCCCTGTCCCCCCCACCCCCTTCCCCCCCCGCCGCACCACCTTTGCCGTGTGCCCGCCCCCCACTCCCTCGTTGTGCCATTCTCTTCGTACAGCTCGCGCCCCCCCCTGCTCCCCGCCCCCTCGCCCACCTTCCCCGTCCCCCCCCCGCCGATTTGCCGGCCATGCCCAACCCCCTCTCCCTCTCCGCCGCCCGCCGCCGCCGCGCCGTCCGCCGCGCGCTCGCCGCCCTGGCCACTGCGCTCGACGGCGCGCGCCCCCCTCCCCCCCCCCCCCCCCCCTGTACCCGGTGGGGGCCGTTTCCCCCCCCCCCCCCCCGCTCCCCCCTCCCCCCCTCCCCCCCCCCCCACCCTCGGCGCCGCGGACGTGGCGCTCCTCACCCCCTCAGGGCGGGTGGTCGGGGAGGAGGGCCTCCGCCACCCCGCCGCGATGGCCGCCGCCGTCGGGGGGGCGCCGCGCGTCGCGGCGGCCGCCGCGGCGGTGGCGGCGGCGGCGGCGGTGGCCGGGGGGGGGGGAGGGGGGCGGTGGGGGGGGAGTGCACCCGGCGTGGGGGGGGGGGGGAGGGGGGGGGAGGGGGGGTTGGCGGTGGGTGGGGCGGTGGCGAGGGGGGGGGGGGGAGGACTGGGTTGGGGGGGGGGGGGGGGGATGTGTGACGCCGGCGGCTGGGGGGGGTGGGGGGGGGGGGGGGGGCGGTTGGATTGGTGCGTGTGCGGGGTGGCAAAGGCGTCGTGACCTACTACAGCCTGGGGGAATACGTACGTCTCGGGCGGGGTGGCGGGCGCCGGAAGGCTGGGGGAGTGCGCACCGTGCCGCGCGGTGACGTTGGTACCGCGTTGGCCGCGAGGGGGGGGGAGGGCGATGGGAGGGCGGCGGCCGTGGCGGCCGTCCCCCCCTTCCGCGTCCTTTGTGTTTTGGTTGTTTTTTTTCTGCCACCGTCGTCATCGGTGCCGCACCCGTTTTTGTTTCTTTTCTGAGGACGGTGCGGGCGTGGGACAGTGTGCCCGGACTTCCCCGCGCGGGACACTCCCCACCGACGTCGGTGGCTTGGAAAGGCGCGCCCTGCTGACCGGTCCCCCCATCCGAATCCGTCCTCCTCCCTCTCGCCGTTCCGTCGGCACTGTCGTGGGCCACACTCCGCCGCCTCCTCCCACTGCTGTTTCACGTCCTGCCCCTCCCTCCCCTCTCGCTCTCCTGGCCGTCCCTTGGTATGTGCCCTTTGTTTTGTTCATTCTTCCCTCCCTCTGTCTACCACCCACAGACCGTCCTTACCTACACCCCGCTCCCCGACGGCGCCGCCCCCGTCGACGCCCTCCTCGCCGCCGCCGACGAGGCGGTCGGCGCAACGCCCCCGTTCCGGTCCGACAGCCCGTTGGCGGCGCTGCGGGCGGTGCTCGAGGTGGACTGAGCGTGGCCGTCGAGAAGGGGGGGGGGGGGCGGGGGGGGACGTGGCGGACAGGCCGCCGTGGGCGGTAGGGGTCGAACCATCGTTCCGGGGATTTGGCCAGCCCAGATCTGGAGCCCCACCGTCGTGCCGGCCACACGCCGACCCGCCCGCCGCGCCGTTCCCTCCCATCGCGTCGACGCTGTCTCACCACCTCGTCGTCTCCCTGCGTCTGTCTTGCGGATGCGCGCCATGGCGCCGCCGGTGGCCGCCTTCCTGCCGCCCCCCGCCTTGTTGCGGCGGCCGCAACGGCGGCCGCCGCTGCGGCGGCCGGCCGCGGCCGCGCCTACCGCATCGGCGGGGCCGCCGCCGTCGCTTGCCCCTCCCCCTATCCCGCCCCCCAACGGGGCGGCCCCCACCCGTCGTGCCTTCCTCACCCACTCCCTCCTCCTCCCACCGCTCGTGGGACTGATGGCGGCGGCCGTTTCCGCCGCCCCCGCGACGGCGGCGGCGGCGGCGGCGGCGGCGGCGGCGGCGCCCTCGCTGCGCGCCCGGCTGGCGGCCCCCCCCGCGTTCCCCCCCCCCCCCCGCACCCTCACCGGCGGGCCCGACCTGCTCTACCCGCCCTGGCTCGCCGGCACCTGGTCCGCGTCGTCGGTGGCCGTGGCCGTCGACGCGCCGTCGGGGGTGACGGCGTTTGCGGGGGGGCGGGGGGGCTATCCCGCGCGCGTGCCGAGGTCGCGGCGGGCACGCCCACGGTGTACCAGGTGCGCTTTGTGCCGCCGCCGCCGCCATCGCCGGGGGACCGAGGGGCCGCGGCGGGGGGGGGGGGAGCGGCGGCGTCATTGCCGACCGCGCGTTCAACGTGCGGTCGCTCGTCGGGGCGGTCATGGGCGCCGACGCGGTGCGGGCGGTGGCCGCGTCGCCGTCGGCCGTAACCGCCGTCTTGCGGCCGGCAGCAGCGGTGGTGCCGGCGGCGCCACGCTCGCCCGGCGGGGCAGCCGACGGCGACACCCCCGCCCCGCCGCCGCCCGCGGCGCCCGTCGAGTGGCGGGTGCGGCTGGACGTGGTTGGCCGTGCCGCCGAGGCGGACGCCGCCCACGCCGCGTTTTACGGCTCCGAGTACACGCGGCAGACGCTGGCGGCGCCGGGCGGCGCGCCGCCGGCGGTCAAGTGGATCGAGACGACGACGCGGTACGCGCTGGTCGGCGGCACCGCCGACGGCGTCGGCGGCGGCGGCGGCGGCGACGCGGCCTCGGCGGGGGGGGCGGCGCGGGTGGTGGCCCGCCAGCGGGTGGCCACCTACGCGCCCGCGCCGGGGGGGGGGGTGTCGCCCGTGCCGGTCGACGTGCGCGTGTACGAGATGGTGTACGAGCGGCTGCCGGAGGAGGGGGGGGGGCTCGCGCCGGGAGGGGATGCATGAGACCGTGTTGCGCCAGGCCCGTGCGTGTGGCGGGTGGGCGGCGGCGGCGGCGGCGGCGGCGGGCGCGGCGAGCAGGGACGGCCGCGGCGGCAGCGGGTGCCCCGCGACCGCGGCGGGCCGCCCGTCCTCGTCGCAGCTGCTGGTGCCAGGGCGTGTGATCCAGCAGGGGGGAGAGGGGGGGGGTGGGCGCGGTGCGGCCTCTGCAGCGGATGGCGGATGGCGAGACCATGCTGACGTGGTACGGACGGAAGGGGGTGGCACTCGGCCACGACCGCCGCCGCCATCTTGTCCAGCGTGCGGCGGCCACCGCGGGTGGCGGGCGGCGAGGCCATGGCGGCGTGGAGGCAGGAGGGGTCGGGGTCGGCCGTTCCCACTTGCCTGCACCACACGCGCGCGCGGCCGCGGCGTACACGCCGCCGGTGGGTACAGCGGATGCCGCGGGTGTCCACCAAACATAGGGAACGAAAAAACAGCAAGAGAGGGGGGCAGCAGACGGCCCGCGCGCCAGTGCGTCCCTTTTTTTCCCGTCGCAAGGTGCCGCCCCGCGACGCCGCGGCCGTCGCCACGGCCCCCTCTCCCACCCTGTGTGCACGACCTGTACATGTCGGCCGCCGCGTGGCGCACGTCCCGACGCGGCACCGCGGTGGCTGTCTCCCCACAGGGCGCTGGCCGGCCCCCCCCCCCCCCCGTTGCGCCACACCCCCACCCCCGCCGACGCCCCCCCCCTCGCCTCACCGAGGTTGCGCCTCGCGCGCCACGCGCCGTCGCCCACCCTCCTCCCCCCCCTCAAAACGGTGCGCACAGTCCGTGCGCCCGCCCGCCCGCCTCACTCATCGTCCACCGGGGGCTTCTCTTGCAACACCTGCAGCAGCGTCACGCGGATCTCGTTGAGGTCCTCCCCGCGGAGCGTGCAGCGGACAAAGCGGGCGTCGACCTCCATCTGGACCTGCAGACGGGGGTACGGGGGGGGGGTGGACGGGGGGGGCAAGCGCGACAACGCGCGTGGAGGGGATGGAAAGGGAAGGCGGGGGAGGGGGAACACGGGCGGAGGTGGAAGAGGGTAACGCGGCAAGACAAAGATATAGCAGAAGGTCAGCACACGAAGAGCGTAGAGGAGAGATGAGCGCAGCAGACCACCGGGGTCACGGCACCAGCGGAGATGGAGAGCGCAGGCGAGCCACCTGTGGTTGCCGCATGTCCAGCTGCATCGCCCATGCAGCCGCAACGGCAAAAACCTCTGCTCCAGCATCCCGCCCATGCCCACCCTTCCCCTCCCTCTCCCATCTCTTCTCGTCATCCCCTCGTGCTCAAAGACTCCCCCACCCCACCCAACCCGCAACACTCCAAAGCAAGCAGCAACACCTACCATCTCCAGCGCTCCCTTGATAACCCCGCACAGCACGTTGGAGTACCACACCTCCCCCCACTTCTCTGGGAGCTCGGTGAACTCCGCCAGCGGGTTGTCGGAAAAGACGAGCGAAAACGTGCGGCGGTCCGAAGACCAGCTGCCCACCAGCGCGGGGACGCCGAGGAACATCTTGAACGCCACCTTGGCCACCACGTCCGCCGTGTCGGCAAAGGAGGCGCAGGGGGGGGCCTTGGACTTGGCGAGGAAGTCGTCCACGAGACGCACGCCTGGTCAGAGAACGAAAAAACGGGGCGGGCGCGTGCCAGTGGAAACGACACCGTGGACGGAGTTAGCTCGGGGAGAGAGGCGGTCAGTGACAGCGAGCGAAGGGAGAAGGCGCCAGATGGGAAAGACCAAGGTACGGCCCAGGGGGCAGAAACAAGCAGCCCGCTGTACCAGCTGCTGAAAGTGGCCGCGGCCGAAGAAAGGCGGACGAGAGCCGTCCGCGGGCACGCCAGCGTCGCTGCCACCAACGACACGACTCGGGAAGGCAGGTTGTGTCACGGCCAACAAGGCCGACGTCGACACATCCACAGCCCACAGCCAGGTGCACCCCGGTGCCCCCAGAGCTACCCAAAGACAACAAGAGGGGCGTCAGGCTGAGAGGCCCGCCCCCAGTCACGCTCCAACTAGAGCTCCCGACACCCTCTGAATGGCCGCACACCAAAAGCCCAGGCAGAAGGCCACCCAAAGTCACGCACCAATATTGTAGCCCATCCGCGCCAGTTGTGCGTTCACCTCCTCCGCGTCTTCATAGTCAATGAGCAGCTGCCGCACGAAGGAACCGTACGTGAGGGCGAGCAGTTCCGCGCTGACCTTGTCGGTCCTCTCAAAGGCAGCATCGCCCAGCTTGGATAGAGAGGCTTTCGACATGGCTGGTGAGAGAGGGATTGGTGAGCGGTATGGGGAAGACGGATGGTATCGCGGACAGGTGAGCAAGACCGCGAGTGAACCAGGGGACAGAGGCGAGTGCGAAGCGGTTTGTTCGTGCGGGCTGGACTCGACTTGGTGACGAAGAGCCCCTTGACAGCGGGAACATGATGCAACGTGGCATAAAGCAACAGCGCTGCCTGCATTCTGTGAATTAAATTCACTTAATAGTAACGATTTCGATACACTCCTCTATTGTATACTGCAAATGTGAAAGAGACTTATACTTTATTGGCTCAATTGTGAACAACGACGGTCGAGATCAGGGCCGACCGGATGAGGTCAGTCCCACTTTTGGACCAATCGGATCGCATTAACGATACGTGACCAGCCGCCATCTTGGCGTTGGGGGCTGTGGACCCCAAAAGGGGGTGGGGCCGCTGCGCGCCAATGACCTCGGGTGGCAGCCGCTGATCTCGTTTTGCCCCCAGGTGTCGCAGGGGGTCCCCAGAGAGCGCCCCCGCGCCGGCGCATCGCTGCGTGGACCACCCAGACACGCCTGCGGGCCACTCCACACCACCCACTCGCATCCGTGCCCCGCAGTCTCTCAGGCCGCCCACCCACTTCACCCGCCTCCTCCGCATTGCCAGCCGCCTCCCTCACCGTCACCCTCGCATCGACGTTCTCTCCCGCATCCCGACCTCTCCCATCCATCTCAGTGCATCCGCATTCCCTCCCTGAGCACCACCTACACCCTCACGATGGTGGCCTTTGTGCACACCCCTGTGCCCCTGCGCGCGAGCCTGACCAAGTACGTTGTGAGACGATGGCGTTGAGGGTTTGTTTTTTCGGGGGCGCTGTGGAGCGGTGGTCTGGCCGCTGACTCGTCGTCGTTGGGGCATGCGGTACCGGTGCCGAGCAGTGCTTGCGCGACGGGGAGCGCGTGCGGATCGCGTTGCCTGGATCGTGAGGGCTTTGTGCCTACTGGGCAATGCTGTAACGCGATGGCATTGTGCTGCTGCCTTGCGTGTTCTTCATTTGTGAGTGGCCCGACAGCTGCAATCCGTCATTTTGCCGCCTTTCTGAGTTGATTTTTGATGCACTGGGGTGCACTGGGATGCTCTGAGGTGGCTGGGTTCGTGTGGATACACGTGTTCCCGAGGACATTCTCTGCTGCGTACTCTGGCTCCCTACACAATCCATGCGTCCGCAGCTCCTTTCTCAGTGTACTGACGTTATTCCTTCTGTTGCTCGCTGGTACTCTACATTCCTGTGGATCATGTGCGCGGTTTCACAGGGCTACTATCTCGCGGTCGGCCTTCATGGGCCGCCGTGCGGCGGCCGCGCCTGTTGTGGCCTCGAAGGCCACCGTCCGGATGCAGCAGCTGCCGGTGTTCACCCAGGCTATGGCCGACTTTAAGGCCGAGTACCCGGACTTTGCCAAGCGGGGATGGGGCGCGACCGTCAAGGCCGAGGTACGTTTCTGAGGCAGATGTCGGACAGTGTTGGGTGTTTGATTGGGTCGCCCCGCCTCTCGGTCTGTGAGTGCAGTTGTCCTTGAGAGGGTGTCACTGGACGGCGGCATTCGTGGTCGAGCGTACTGCAGCAGCTCACACTCTCTTGTGCATCCTGTTTCGCGCCGATTGTTTGCTTTCTGTGCGCTCATGTCTATCTCCCTGTTCACGCTCACAGCGTTGGAACGGGCGCCACGTGATGGCCGGCTGGGTCATTCTTGTGGCCACCGGCTACGTCAAGGGCCATGGCCTGATCCCCAACGCCAGCGTCCCCCTGGATCTCAAGCAGTGGGGCACCCTCGCGGCGCTGGGCAACCAGCAGCCCATCACGAACGAGCGCGCCATCATCCTGATTGCGCACGTGCATCTGCTGTTTGTGTCGGTTGCCGCCGCCCTGGCGCCGTTTGCGTTCCAGGACAAGCTGCTGCTGGCGCCGGGTGAGGAGGATGAGAAGCCCGCGGGTCTTATCCCGCCGCTGACCTTTGGTCTCACCAAGGACGCGGAGATGTGGAACGGTCGGGTCGCCATGCTTGGGCTGATGGTGCTCGTCGGTGCGTCGGTTGCGACCAAGACGTCCATCCTGGACACCCTCAACGCTGGGCTGGGCAACCTGCTGTTCTAGGCCCGTCGCGCGCCGCCGAGTTTTTTCTTCCTTTTAAATTTGTTTTTCTTGTGTTTTTGTATGCCTGGGCTCTCGATTTTGTGTTCCTGGTCAATGTACGTTTTGTCGCCTGTGCGGGGCTTGACTTGGTAGAAGACAGCGCGGGTTCTCGTGGCTGTTTTGTTGGACGATGACTGTGAAGAATACCAGACGTGCGTGCCCCCGCTGCAGCACACGAGCCCTTTCCCAGCAGACGTTGTGAGAAACGCGGCGGGCTTTCTATGCTCAACACATATACGAATACGCACCTGCTTACCACGGGTCAGAGGGATGGACGCTTGGAGACGGGCGGTGCTACGAAGCGTCTTCAAAAAGTAGGGGCAGACGGGGAACAATCCGTGGCTCTAGTGGACGCCACGCCGTGCCCCGTACCACACCCTCAGTAGGTCGCTGCCGCTCCCCTACCCAGTCCATTGACGATTGTGGCCGCCCAACAGTCGAAAATGCTGGACTTGCCCGATGGTTATTGCGCCGGTTTCCGCCACCACCCTCTACCGCCCACGGTACCGTAGTGCATCACTCCCAGCCTATACAGCCCATACCCCCCACAAGTCAGCCCAGCTCATTGACGGCCACAGGTGCAGCCGCCCTCCGCCTCTACGCCCGCTGCATAGCGCCCCGCCGCCACGCCCGCCGCGTACCAGGCGGCAAGCAAGTCAGCAACCCCCGGTGGCAAGCCCGGCGGCAGAGGTGGTGGTGGAGGTGGCAGCCGCGGCTGCGGCGGCGGCGCAGCCCGTGCCGCCGCCGCCGCCACGTGCGGGGGAGGCGGCCGCTGCGGCGCCGCGGCCGCCGACGCGTGCGACGGCGGCGGCTGCGAGTGTGCGTAGTGGGGCGGCGGCACCAGCAGGTCAGCAGGGACGGGCGGCACAACGAGGAGCGGCGGGAAGGCAACGCCTGCCGCAGATGGATGGGGGGGTGGGTGGCCGTTGCTGTTCCCGTGTGTGTCGCCCAGCGGCGGCAAAGGGTGATGATGGGACGGCGGTGCATGCTGATGGTGAGACGGCCTTGAAATGGAGCAAGCCGGCAGTGGGCCGTGGCCCGCCGGGGCGTGATGGCCAGCCGGGGGGTGGTAGTTATCCGGCGAGTGGTGGCCAGCCGGGGGGTGGTTCGCCGGCGAGTGATGGCCGGCTGGCGGGCGGTGGTTCGCCGGCGGGTGGCGGTTCGCCGACGGATGGTGGCCGGCCGGCGGGTGGTGGTCCGCCGGCGGGTGATGGGGCGCATGGGTGGGACCCACGTCGCCACGCGTAGGCGCGGGCGGAGCAGCCGCCCGCCTTGGTCGCCACGAACCATCATACGCGTATGCCGGCAGCGGCAGGTTGGGTGCCTCACCAGGTGCGGCGGGAAGCGGAGCACCGCGCGGCGGCGGCGGGCCTGCTGCCGCGGCAACAGCAGCGGAGTCGACTATGGGCGGGGGGGGGACCGCCGCGCCAGGCCGCAGGGTATGACCCCGGGGGGGTCGCGGCGGCCGAGGACGAGAGTCCCGGACGGGCCACGCGGGCTGGGACTCCCAGGAGGCGCTGCCACCCGCGTCGCCAACGGACCGCACGTCGGCCGGGAACAGGTCGGGGCCGTCAGGGATGACGGACACGTCGTTGGTGGCTGGTGAGCCCGCCGCGCGCCACCCGTCGACCACGGCCGTCGTAGCCCGGCCGCCCTGGCCTGTCTCGGCCTCTGCTGGCAGCGGCGAATCGGAATCGGAGTCATCGTGGGCGGGGGAGGTCTCCTCAGCAATGGGCGGACCCCGCGGTGCGAGAGCCGCGCTGAGGCCGTCCACCGAGGAAGGAGAGGGCGACCGCGGCTGCTGGCCGGCGGTCAATGGAGAAAGGGAGGGAAGGGGGAGAGCCCCCGCAGTGGCACCAGCCGCCCACGTGTCGGGCGTAGGCGACGCCTCGACGCCGGCGGCGGGCGTGTCGTTACCACCGCCCACATCAAAGACGCTCCCGCTGCCCGTTTCGCATACGCTGCCGTTGCCGCTACCAGCTTCTTCCCCGCCCCCGTCGCCAGCTTGGTCTACGCCCCCGCCGCCAGCGTCGCCAACGCTCCCGCCGTCTGCATCCTTGACGTTGGTGCTCACCTCTTGGAAGTTGCTGCCGACTTCACGGACATGGTCGCCGACTTCTTGGATACTGCCGCCGGTCTCTTCGATGCTGCCGCCGGGCTCCTCGTCGCTCCCACCAGCAGCCTCATCCGCGCTGCCGCCACCACCGCCACTGTCCCCGACCTCTTCGGCCGCTCCCCCGTCACCCACTCGCAGAGACGCCATGGACGCGACGTAGGCGTCGAGCAGCAAGCTGTCATCCCACGTGCCGTCGTCAGGGGTCAGTCGCGGGGGGCCGCGGCCAGCCATGGCCGCAGAGGGAGGGGTGAAGCAGCCTGCTCAAGCGGGAATAAAGGGGGGGAAGGGAGACTAAACCCAGTAGAGGAGATAGGAGCTCGGTAGGGGGGGAGGGCAGGGGGCTTGAACCAAGACGAGAAGGCAACCTCAAGACAGGTAGCGGCCTGGCTGGCTTAAAACCGCCAAGCGACATGCCGCCGCGATCGGCCACGAGGCCTTGACGACGACGGGGAGGCGAGGGTCAGTGTAGGGCGGTGTCGCGCGCCGTCTCCGTTGGGCCACGCACGAGTGACTGGCAAAACCAATGCATGCTGTCCTACACAATCGCCGTCGAGGCCACGTGGTTAAAGTAGCCCTCCAAGAAGTAGATTCCATGCACGAAGAAGAGCCGCTTTGCATGACGCAGTCCCAAGCGACAGGCGCGAGAACCAGCCTGCTAGGGTCTGTAGCGGGTCACCCGAGCCCCCAACGCGCCCTCATAGTCCACTTGCCACTAGACAGAGGCAAAAAGTCAGGGCACATGTAGTCCATACCCACTACGGAGCCGTGGGCAATGACTTCAAAGAAAGAGAGCGTCGCACGATGAGCCTCGTCGGGCATTGATCGTGTCCAGAGAATAAAAGAAAATGACAGGCAACTCACAGAGGCGTGCACTCACACCCGGCTATATCCACCACCGCGTACACCCAGAGGGGATTGGCGGAACGTCCACGACACTTGCTAAAGGAGTAACGTGCTCGCCACCCCCACTCCCCGCCGCCCCTCAGTCCCCTGCCTCGCGACCCTCCGCTTCGCATGGGGTTCTTATCCCGACGTCTCGTGCGCGTCGGCCTGGAGCACGCTCTCCTTGCCCGAATAATCCGCCAGTGGCGGCATGCGGCCCTCGGTCGCCTTTTGGGCCTCACGGACAGGCACCACCTTGGACGCCGCCGCCGGCGGGCTCCCATCGGGCCCGCAGTTCTGGCCAGATACGTCACACATGTCGTCGGCAAGGACGCTCAGCGACTGGGACTCGTAGTCCACCGTGTCGTCACCGCCAGAGTTGTTGCTTTTGCCACGGCTGCGGCCGCGAGCCGCCATCCGCACGCCCGTCGCTGCAGGGCGGGCAGGGCGTGCGGGGCGGCAGCCACAGCAGCCAGGGCGGCAACCGCAGACGGTGGCCGCTTGGGTGGCAACGCGCAGCGGCAGGCCGGAGCTGGCCACAAATGCCGCCATGGTTGAAGGGGAGGTGGGATTGGGGGGGGAGAGAAGGACGAGCGAGAAAAGAACCGATACACCACCGCAGAGAAAGGGGCTAGGACAGCACGTCGCAGGAAAGACGCGGGGGCGGTGGGGGCCTTCTGGTGCGCGCCTTGGGGAGCACACGCTGCGATGTCGAGCGACCAGTGAAGGCTGGATGACGGCACGTGGTCGCACACCTGGCGGCCATTAGTAGGTGCTCTCAAGAAGGGGTGGGGTCATTCCATGCCCCAGCTGTTTGCTCGCGCGCGCGCGCCACGAACAGCGCGGAGCTCCTGAGGAGCCCGTGGGCAAGCCCCGGCCTTCGAGGCCACCGCCCTGGCTGCGAGACACCGCAAGGGCAGACCGCCAAGCCCTGCCGCGCGTCGGAGATACCGAATGAATCTGGAGGTTTCAGCCAATCGCGTGCTACTGCTACCAATCCCGAGGTGCAGCAACCCAGCACATCAAGGAGATACAAGTCAGATGCAAACACCAATATCAAGTAGCAAAGGAAACTTCTTATTTAAGTTCTTTCCTACTTGTTTTCGTATTCTTCTTCCGTTCTTCAAAAGTCATCTAGAATATGGAATTTTCTGGGGTCTTCGGTCGGATTCTTTCGTCTACCCCCCACAGCTCGGGTGCGGGCGCGTCGCACCAAAAGCCGTTGCGAGATCACGCGGCGGAGCCACAGATCGGGCGTTCAACGACCCTGTGGGAGGACGAGGAGAACGACAGCAGCAAGAGTCACCTGGCGGCGGCCGGACCGGCGGGGGTGAACGCACGAGGCGGGACTTTTCTCCCGCACACCCCCACCACATGACTACAAGCGGCTGCCGTTCCGAGTCCCGCTCCTCTCGGGGACCGCCGTGCTGGCCGTTGGGCGACTGCTGGGGCGGCTTCCCCGCCGCTGCCTTGCTCGTGTTGATTGCGGTTTCCCTTCCGTCCCGCGCGCCGGGCGGCCCGACCGGGCTAGCAGCGACGGCGCCAGGACGGAATGCGGCAGACCGCCGTCGGCGGCACCCACGTCGGCACCGGCCGTGATGGGCAAACCTGACGCGGCGACGAGAGGGGTAAGAAAGGGGAGGGTTTGTCGGAGTCTGTCCCCAGCCTGCGTGTGTCTCGACCAAAACACTGGCAAACAGGGCGTAGGGGGGGGGCGGGAGCATCGTGGGGACGCCCCACTTCCACCGCGTCAGGGACGTGGCAATGATCACCGCCGCCGCCGCCGCCGCTGCTCTCCACCCGCCACCGACCCGTGTCTCGTTCCCCATTGCTGCCCACCGTTGCCCAGATGCGCACCGGCGGTGAGTCGCCCTAGCCGGCGGTCCCACCCCGCGCGCCGCCTCACGCGGCCACGGCCGCCGCGCAGGCCGCCGGCGGTTTGCGACCTAGGCGGGAGAGTATGCAAGGACCGACGCGGCGGCGGCCGCAGCCTCCGTTCCGTGCCCCTCGCGCAACCGTCCAATTCTGAGGGTAGAAGGGGGGGGGGGGGGGGGGGGAGCAGCCGTGACGACTCCGTGGACGTGGCGGCAGGCGGGCGTAGCGGCCACCTCCAGAGGGGGAACGACCAAAACCCGTCTCGCTGGGTGGGCCCCCGCCGTCGCCCGACGCCACACCCCTCCCCGCCGGTGCTTCGTCTGACGAGCCGCGCACTGGTAACAGGAAGATGCGTCGGTCGGGGGGCGTTCCCCCTTTGGCCGAGGGCGTGTCGGCCCAGCGTGGCCGCCCCGGCTGGTCCTCCTCGCGGTGGTGCACCCCTCGGCGACGGGACGGCGAGGGACGGTTCGTGGTCGTTGGCGCCACCAAACCGCTGTGACGCATGGGTGCCCTCTAGTTTCTGTTCCAGCGATGCCCGGCTGTAAACGCCCCCCTCCCCTGCCCCCTTACGCGGTCGTTGGTCGTCCCCATCCACCCCGGTCCCCATTTGTCCCTTGTTTTTTTCTTGGCAGGCGGTCCGGACAGTCAAGGGGTCGCTTGACGGCGCTCTCGTGCGGGTGGGGGGCGGCCCCCGCCCCCGGTCGCTGCTCGCCACGCCTCTGGGCCGGCTGCCGCGCCGCGCCGCGGCCGCGCGCCCCGCCGGCCCGGTTCACACGTGTCGCCAATGCCCTGGCGGCGGCGGGGGGAGGAGCGCCAGCGCGGCGGCGGCGGCGCGCTGCGCTGCGCGGTCAAACCCGTGATCCCGACGAGAGCAGATTTGGGCCACTCTGAGCGAGTGCGAATCCGCGCGGGGTCGTGCGAATCGCCCCGTGAGCCCCCACGGACCGCCTTTTTTTTGTTCACCGCCGCACACGCGCGTAGAGGTCAATTTGCACAGTGTGCGAAGCGCTTTTTTTGCTCATACTGATGGAGGTGGTGGACGACGACCTGGTCGTCGAAGACGTGGTCACCGGACACAGTGCGGCTCCACATTGGGAGCTATAAGGCGCAAACACTGCACGGTTTCGTGCAGTTTGTGCAGTGGAGTCTTGCAAACAGTGCAAGTTTAGCACTCCCGGCCGCGATCGTCCCACGTCGGCACACAGCCGCAAGACGGGACTTGGGAGGACGGACCCCCACTTGGGGCTCTCGCAGCGGTATTTGAGTGCGGCCGATGCGACCTCAGTCCAACTGTCCACAGCCCCCGGCCTCCAGATCGCGCCCCCGCCAACAACAGCAGGTGACTTGAACGAAGTCATGACCCAAATTATTTCACAATTCCACGATGAGGGCCGAGGCGTCCGACCGCTGTCGGGTGCTAGACTGCACGGTTTCGCACAAACCGCAATCATTGGAGTGCTAAAACTGCACTCCCTGCGCGGCTGCGTGCGACACAGCACTCGCCCCACGGCCTCTCTGAGGCCCTTCACCCGCCACGGCGGGGTCACGGGTTTGACCGCGCAGCGCTGGGAGCGCACCGTTGCGGTCGTGCCGCCACTGATCGCGGTGGGTTTTTTTTGGGTGTGGGGGAGGGGGGGCCACCATTGAGCACACGCCCGCCCCATCAGGCGCTCGCCGCACCTCAACCGAGAACGCCGTCGCTCGCCCCGAGCACACCGTCGCCCTCTGTGAGCACTGCCAGTGGCGTCCCCCTCCGTCGGCCTCGTGCTCCCGCGGTGCGCCCCTCCCGCCAGCGCTTCCTCTGGTGGCGGGCACACACCCCCAGCGCCCCACACGGCCACAGCCACCGCCCCCTTTTTGAACGCCCCCACACGGGCACCACCCCCGCCCCGCCTCGAGCGCGCGCGCGGCGGCTCCTGTTTTTTTCTGTTGTGTCTGGCACACCTGCCCCCCACCCGCCGTCGCGACGCTGCCGCCGCGTGCCGCCTGCGACGCCGAGACGTGCGCCACGCGCGGGCGGCGGCGTGAGGAGCGGGGACCCCTTCCGCTCCCCCCCCCCCCGCCCCCCCTCCCCGCCCCTCCCCCCCGCGACCTCGTGGTCCCTCGTGGCTTCTCGTGGCCCCGCCGGTCCCGCGCCACCACACCACACCCCCCTGCCACGCACCGCCGGGCCCGCGGCCGAGCGGGGGCGCCGGTGCCATTGGCAGCGCCGGTGGCGGCGGGGCCGGCCCGTCGCCGCCCCGCGGCGCCGCTACCCCCACCCCCACCGCCGCCGCCGCGGCTGCGGGCGCGCGCGCGCGCGCGTGCGCGAGCGGCTCGGGCGGCGGCGGCGGCGGCGGCGGCGGCGGCGGCGGCGGCGGCGGCAGCGGCAGCGTAGCGGCGGCCGCGGCGGTGCCGGATTGGGCGCTGGCCGGCGCGTGGTGACCGCGGCTGCCGCGCCGCCGCCGCCGCCGCCGCCGCCGTCCGTCTCGGCCACCGTGGTGGTGACCCCGCCGCGGCGGTGCCGTCGGCGGCACGGCGCGGCGGGTGCCACCGCCCGCGCGCACCGGCGGCGGCACGGGCGGCTGGCGTGGGCGGGGCGCTGGTGGTAGTGGGGGGGGTGGCCGCCCGGCGTGTGCTCCCGCGCGTGCCGCCGCGCGCGTGCGCCGCGGCGGGGCGTCTGCACGAGGCGGGCGGGCGGGCGGCGTGGGGTGGCGGCGGTGGTGGCGCGCCCCCTGTCGTCTGCGGGGGAGCGGGCGGCAGCCAGCCGCGCGCTGCGCCCGCCGACGGGACGGGCGGGCGGGTGTCCCGTCGACGGGCGGGTGGGCGGCGGCCGGACGCGGCGGCGGCGTGACCGCGGCCACCGCCGCCAACGACCAGGCGGCTTCCGCCCGTCCCCCCCCTCCCCCCCCGCCACCGCTCCGACGCCGTCTGACGCCGTCGGCGGCCGCCGCGCGGCGGCAGCGGCGGCAGCGGCGGCAGCGGCGGCCGTCCGCCGCGCGCCGCGGCTGCCCAACGGCGCGGGGGTGACCGCGGCGGCTCCGCCGCCGGCTCCTCCTCCCCCCCCCCCCCACGCCGCGCGGGCGTGCGCCGCCCCCGCCTCGTCTCGGTTGCCAGCCCACCCTCTCCCCCGCGCGCCGCGTCGTTGCCTGCGGTCGCGTCCTCGGACGGGCGCGCGCCGCCTGTTGACTCTGCCCGGCGTTGCGCCCCGGGTTGGCCGCTGCTCCCGGCCACCCCCCCCCCTCCTCTCCCACCCCACCCCCTCCCCCCTCCACTCTTTACCGCCCCCCCCCATTGACCGCGGTCATGTCGGCGTGGTTTGGTTCCCGCCGCACCACCGGCGGCACCGCGTCGGTGCGGTCGGCGTCGGGGGTGGCGGCGGCGGCGGCGGCGGCGGCGGCCGCCGCCGCAGCGGCGGCGGGGGGCGCCCATGGGGGGCCCGCCGACCCGCCGCAGGCGCAGCACCCGCCGCCGCCGCGGCGGCCGCCGCCGACGCCCGCGTCGCAAGACGCGTTTGCGCGGGGGTCGGTGGAGATGCTCGGGCCGCTGCCGGGGCTCGAGCCGTCCGCGTCGCCGGGGGGCGGGGGGGCGGGGGGGGGGGAGGTAGGGGGGGGAGGGGGGGGGCGCGGGCGTCGGCGGTGGCGGGGGGGGGGGGGTGGGGGGGGGGGGCACCCACCGCGGGTCCACTCCGCCCCGGGCGGTGTGGCCGCGGATGGAGGCGGCGTGGTGGGCCACACGTACAGCTACACGGGGGGGGGGGACACGAGCGGCGAGGGCGCCGAAGGCCGCACCGTCGCGGCGTATGGGGGGGGCGGCGGGCTGGGCCTGCCGCTCACCACCGACGGCCTGGTGGGGGGTGGGGGTGGTGGCCATCGGCGGCGGCGAGGCGGCGGCGGTGGTGGTGTTGGCGGCTACGGCGGGGGGGGGGGGCTGGGCGTCGACGCCCCCCCGGGGGGCACCATGTCGCGGAGCATGGGCTTCCGCGGCAGCCGTGGGGGGGAGGAGGCCGACTGGGGCGGCGTCCCGGTCGGCGGGGATGGCGTCGGTGGCGGCGGCGGCGGCGTCGGGGGGGTGGGCGGCGGCGGCGGTGGTGGGGGTGGCGGCGGCGGCGGCGGCGGTGGCATTGGGGGCTCCCGCTCGCGCTTGCGGGCGACGGGCGGGTGGGGGGGCGGGGGGGGGCTCTTTGCGCGCCTGTCGCGCCGGGGTGGGGGTGGCTGGCGGGAGGAGCGGGCGGCGCGGAAGCGGCGGGAGGGCCTCGCCCGCCGGGGCGGCGCCGCCGGCCTGGGCGGCCTTGGCGGCGGCGGTGGCCTTGGCAGCGGCGGTGGCGGCGGCGGCGGCGGCGGCGGCACCGCCGCGGGCGACGAGTTTGTCTGGTCCGCGGTCTCGTCGGTCGAGACGTTTGCAACGATGCGCGCCGGCGCGGCGCTGCGGCAGCCCGTCCTGTACCTGTCGGCGTATGGCGGGCGGTGGGCGTCGGACGTGTTGACGGGCCTTCACAACGCGGTCCGCCGGGAGCTCCTCGATATGTACGCGTGCACCGCGTCGATGCAGGAGCGGGGGCTGAACCTGACGCTCGCCGAGGTCGACGAGTTTGCCGCGTGGTGGTCCCTCTTCCGCGCCTTTGTCGCCGACTACTTTGTCGTGGAGGCGACAATCCTGCTGCCATGGGCCTACTCGGACGGCACGGGGGGGGGGGGAGGCCCAAGGGGGGCGACGCCGCCGCCGCCGCCACCGCCACTGCTGCCGCGGCGGCCGCCGCGGCGGCCGCTGCCGCCGCCGCCGCCGCCGCCACCGCGTCGTCCTCGTCCCCGGCGGCCGCCGACGCGGACGACGAGGACGGCACCGCCGCGGCGGCGGCGGCGGCCGCCGCGGCGGCGGCTGACCCCGCCACGGCGGCCGCACGCCACGCCGCGTCGGTGGCGACCTTCCGCGCGGCGATGGCGGACCGCGCGGCCGAGGTGCAGGCGCTCGCCGCGGAGATTGACAACATCTTTACGGTCTTTCGGGCGACGCCCAGCGGGGAGGTACTGCCGCTCCTCTTCCGCACGCTCGACCAGTTCTCCCCGCGCCTCATTGCCTACTTTGCGCGCGCGGAGCGGATCCTCCCCAAGCTCATCGCGCGGGCGCACACGCCCGCCGCGGCCGCGGCGGTCAGCGTCGCGACCGTCGACTGGATCCGGGAGGAGGGCGCGTCGGGCTGGGACGGCGTCGTCATGTGTGGGCGCTGGATGGAGTCGCGGCCGCTGGCGGCCGCGTGGGCGGCCGCCCACATTCGGTGGGGGCACCGGCTGGGGTACGCGCGGGCCAAGCGGCGGTTTGAGGCGGGGCACGCGGCGATCGCCGAGGGGTTCCACCAGCGGCTGGTGGCGGCGCAGGGGGCGGCGGCGAATGGGGGTGTGGCGAATGCAGGGGGGGGGGGGGGGGGGGGTGGGGGGGGGGGACGCCGCTCCCGACGGCTCTAAAGAGCGCGCTCAGGAGGGACGGGGGGCGGGGGGAGGAAACCTCAAGAGTGTCGCCGGCGGTGGCTGCGACGACACCCCTGTTACCTCACGTGCTGTGCCGTCTTGTCCCTTCCCTCGCGGGTGCGTCTGTCCCGGGCGGCACCCCCTGGACGAGACACGCAGGGTGGTCATGACACTACTGCGGACGAGCCCATCTTGGCTGCTCCCCTCCCGCCCCGGGTGTGGCCCCATGTGCGGCCACGGCACCCGCCATGCGCGCCAGTCGGCTGTGGACGCTCCGCGGTGGAGGGAGTAGCGGACGCGGCGCGCGGCGACTAGCGGCGGCGCTCCCTCGGCCGGGTCAGCTCGCGATACCTACCCTGCGTCCGCAGAGGGCCGCTGGGCCACAGGGAGAAGGAAAAAAAAAAAAGAAAAGAAACCATCGAGCGGGACCGCGACAGGGGGGTCCCCAGAGACCGCGGGGCCAGTCCCACCACGCTCCCCCTCCACCCGCCCACGCACCCGCTGGCGCCACTCCGTACGCCGCGCACCTCCCCGGGGCACCCCACACGCCCCCTCCCGTTTGCTCACCGCGCCCCTTTGTCCCGCATCCAGTCGCGGAACCCCCCCCCCCCCATGAACAGCCGCGCATCTCCCGTCCACCCACAGGTGGGGGGCGCGGCTACCGCTTCAGCTTGGCCAGCCGGTCCATCATGTCATCGAGGTCCCCCCCTGCCGGGGGCGGCGCGCCGCCCCCCCCCGCCGGCGGCGGCAGCGGCGCCGACGCGCCGGGTGGCGGCGGCGCCACGCCGGGGTAGAGCGTGTGGGGGCCCGCCATTGGCGCCGGCGGTGGCGCCACGCCGTACCCGCCGCCGCCACCGCCGTCGCCGCCATACGGCGCGGGCGGCTGCGGCGCGCCATAGCCGCCGGGGGCGGGAGGGGCGCCATAGCCGCCAGGCGCGGGCGGCGCGCCATACGTGCCGCCAGGCGCGGGCGGCGCGCCATAGCCGCCAGGCGCGTGAGCAGGGGCGTAACCACCCCCTCCGCCACCGTCTCCCCCGCTGCCGCCGTACGAGTCCCCCCCGCCGCCATACGGCGCGCCCGGCGGCGCAGAGCCGTACGACGGTGGCGGCGGGTGCCCCCCCCGTCGGCCACCGACGCGTTGTGGAGGCCGTCCACGGGGGGCACCCACTCCACCCCGTACTGGGCCGCCACCTCCACCAGCCGCCCCGTCACGAGCACGCTGTCCGCGACAGGCGCACGGAGCTTGAGCACCAACTGGTTGTCCACCCCCCGAGACAGCGAGTCGGTCGGCGCGTCGGGCCCCGCGAGGACCGTGTCGAGCGTCGTCCCAAAGTGGGCGCGCAGGGCGAGCACCGCCTCCCGCAGCTCCTTCACGTCCATGTGCGCGTCGGCAAACGCGGCGTTGATGACCGCCTCACGCACGTCGGGCGGCGCCGCGTCGAGCGTCGGCGACACCGCCACCACCCGCGACCGGGCGCGGAGAAGCTCCACGTAGACGGCGGCCAGCTGGAGGGCCTCCACGCCCAGCTGCTCCCGGATGATGGACTGCATCTGGAGGCGGGCGAGCGCGTTTTGGTCGGACCGCAGCAGCTCCGCGACGCCGCGCTCGGACTTGCGGATGGCGTTGAGGGCCTTGTTTTTTTGGAGCTCCATCCGGTCCTTGGCGCACTTGCACGAGATGTTGAAGCGGAAGGTGTCAAAGGGGGGGGGGCCACGCGCCGCCGCCGCCGCTGCCCGGGCGGCCGCCGCAGCGGCCGCTTCGGCGGCCTTGTCCACCCGCGGCTTGCGATCAAAGAGGCCCATAGTGGCGGGGGCGAGCACAGGACAAGGGGGGGGGAGGGGAGGGCCGGGACCGGGCCTGCGACAAGGATGTGGGCAACCTTACCGCCGGGCACCGAGAGAAGGCAAATGGAAGAGGGAGTAGGGACGGAAGAAGGGGAAGAGGGGGGGAAACAAAGTGAAGACGAGGTCAACAAACGCAGGGAGGGGGGGGATGGACGTGGAAGAGGACAGGGACGGTAAACACACTAGACGAGGCGGTAGCAGCCACCGGGCTCCCCGCCAGATGGCGTGGCCGACAAGCAAACAACTCTTGCCACCCGCCGCTGCCGCGACACGCCTGCCGCCTGCCGCTGCCGCGACACGCCTGCCTCCCGAGCAGGCTACGAAGACGCACCCGCCAGCCAATGTGCGAAGCCCTTCCCACTGTCCGCCAGCCCCAGCGTCGCACAGCAATGCAGCCCGACCCGGGGGCGGCAGCACCCCTGCGGCGAGGCGGGGCGGGGCGGCAGCGCGCGCGACGGGGGGGGATGGCAACGTCCGTGCCGCCGCGTCAGGCAAAAAACTTCCACCTCGGTCGCGCCTCCCACGCCCGTGCGAGCGGCGAGAGCCCGCATGCCGCGTGCACGGCGCAACACTGGAAGCCGACCCCGCTTTGTAGCCAACCCGTGAGCCGCCCCGGCCCCACGCTTGTACGCGTCACCTCGCTGTACCGCGTCGATCGCAAAAGTACAAATCGTCCAGCCATCCGCTCGGGCACGTGCACAAGTGATGTGGTATTTGGACACAGTCCATGAGCGAGGTGCTCGTCTTCGTGTAAATACATGACCGAGAAGGTCGGCGCGCGGCACCGAGGGGCTGTCTCAACACACCAGCGCCCGCCGACTAACCCAGGTTACGGCGCTGATGTCACGGTCCGTCCCGGCACACAGCGGCGTTCCTTTGTCACCTGCATCCAATAGCACGGCCAGTGCGCCACTGTGGGCAACTGTCGCTATCCTCGTCCACTGGGCTGCGGTGTGAGCGCACCCGCCCGGTCGGCGCACGGGGTGAGCGCCGGGGGTGGCAGCTGCCGCGGCGGGCTGCCCTTTTGTCCACCGCGCGGCTCTGCCAGCGGCGGCAACGGAGGTGGCGGTGGCGGTGGGGGTGGCGGTGGCAGTTCCAGTACCAATGATGGTGACAAAAGGCGGTGGCGGCGGCGGCAGGCGCAACAGCCGCAGCGGCGTGTTGCCCAGGCGTCCCGTGGCCACCTGGGGACCTCGAGGCGGGCACCCCCCCGCCCCGCACTGAGATGCGCCACCCGCGCGCGGTGGGTGCGGGCAAGAGTCGGACGACCGCCGGTCGGGGCCATCTCGGTGAGGAAAACCGTGGTCGCCGACGCGGTCGGCTGCCGAGCCAACGACGGTGGCGAAGAATGCCGGTCCCACGGCCGCCTTGTTGCCGGCACAATGGCCGTTCTGGCCGAAACGGTTGGCGGCGGGAGGCGTCAACCATTACTTGGTGGCTGCTTCCCCCGCCGCGGGTCCCCGCGTCACCCATCGCAACGGCCCCGGTCGGCCACCGTGGCAGGCGTGCCGAGGGCCCCAAGTGGCCCGCCCCCAACCGACACGGCGGTCCCCCCCACCGTGGCTACCACCGCGGCCACCACGCCCACGCCTCGCCGCACCTGCCACCGACGCGGACGCCCAGCCACGGAACGGCGCTGGTCGCGGCCGCCGCCGCTGCCGCCGCCGCCGCCGCCGCCGCCCCTGCCGCCGCCGCCGCCGCCGCCGCCGCCGCCGCCTCCGCCGCTGCCGCTGCCGCCACCACTCCCACGACCGCAGGTACCATCACCGCCAGGGACCATCCTCCCAGACGCCCGCCAGCCGCCCCCGCCCAGCCGTCCGGCCGCATCCGCCGTCGCCAACCCCGCCCACCCCCCGCCGGCCGCCGCGCCACCCAAGCCCCGCGCCCGTCACAGCATGCACGCGGCGTCACGCCCACGGCCGCCCGCCGTCACCGCCAGCCACACACGCCCAGGGGCGCGCCACCCGCGGTGCGGTGGTGCCGGCCGTCACCATCGCCCCAACGGGGACAGGGGGGTCGACGCGGGCCGAGTGGAGGTGCGGGCAGGGCTCCCCCCCCCCAGCCGCGACGCACCCGCACAGACGCGGCCGACGGGGAGGTGCCGCCGCCGCCGGTGGCCCGCCATGCGGGGGGGAGGAAGGGGGCGCGGCGGTCGCGGGGTTGCGTGACGCGGGAGTGTGCGGGTGCGATCAGGGCGCGACGTTATTTCGACCTGCGTTTTCCGGCGGACCGTTGGCTGAGGGGGGGCGGGAAGCGCCGGGTTGGGGGGACGGGAACGCGCGCGCCGCGCACCGCCGGTGGGTCCTTACAGTGAGGCCACCACAGTTGGGGCGAGGGGACGCCCCCGGCGCCTCTGTCCGCTCCCCCCCCCCCCCCCGCGTCCACCCTTCCACCCCAGTGCCACACAACCCGGCCGTCGTCACGGCGCGGGAGTCAGTGTGGACTCTGTGCGCACGGCAGCGGTCACGCGGGGGCGCCCGCACCCCCCGCCGCCTTCCTGCCCTCGCGCCGCCCCTGCGTGCGCCGGCCGCCCTCTTATCACCCCCCGCGCCCCGCTCTCCGTCGCACGCTCGGCGCCGGCGGTTTGCGTGGCGTGCGCCCGCGGTGCCTCTGGGTGTGGTGTGTTGGTCGTGCAAGCCGCCGGTCGCGGCCGCCGGGGGGCGGCTCGAAAGCGCGCGCGCACCGTTGTCAGGGAGGCTGTTGCTTCGGCGGCAGTGGGCGCGAATCCTTCCCCCCCCCCACCCCCCCCCCCCCCCGCCCCCCGGCTCATCTCATCTGGCCGCCGTGGGTAGGGGAAGGGTGGGTGGGCGGGTGGCGGCGGCGTCATGCCCGCCGCGGACGACCCGCTGGCACGGCTCCACGGCCGCGTCGCGTGCGACGCGTACTTTGCCGCCTTCTTCCACTCGCCCGAGGTCGAGCGCGCGCGGTCGGGCCATGGCTTTCCCCGCGTCGGCGGCCGAGATATGGGTAAGCGGCGGGGAGGGTGTGTGACGGCGAGAGGGGGAGGAGGGGGGGGGGGAGAAGAATAAAATGGAATAGTGGGAGGAGGGGGGGGAAGGGGGGTGGTGGGCACGGCAGGAGGGGAGACGTGAGATGAGGGGGGAGGGGTGAAGTGGGGAGGGAGGGATGGGGGAGGAGGGGCGGATGAATGGTAGCGGGACGTCAACCTGACGCTGGGGGACTGGTTCATGTGCGTCGACGGCGTTTCGGCGGCTTGCAGACTTCTACTCGGCCATTGAGGGCGTGCGCTACTATGGCGGCATTGAACAGGTACGTTGCCGGGGAGTGGGGGGGAGAGACACGGAGCGGGACCCTGCTGCTGCCTGTCTCCGACGAGGTGGCAGGGGCCGGTGGGTGGGTGCGGGGGGCGGTGGAGCCGCCCGCGGTCGTCGCCGGGTGCCGCCGCCGGCGGTCGCGGCGGCGCCCTCCCCCTTCCTTTCGCCCCCTTCCTCCCCCCGAACCTGCCCGCGCGCTACGTGCCGCGGCTCGTCAGCCCTGACCGGCCGCCGCCGCCCTCTGCGGGGGGCGCTTGCCAGCGAGGAGCGCGGCAGACACCCCCCCCTTTCCCCACACCGAGCGGTGCCGTGACAGGTGGTGAGCCGCCCGCCGCGCCCGTGGGGCGGCGCTGCCCGCGTCGGCGTCGGCCGGCCGGTCGGGCGCCTGCGTACCGGCTGCGGCTCTCCTCTGCGGTGGACCCAGCGGCCGCGATCGCTGGCGGTGGCCGCCGCCGCCCCTTTCGCTGCCACGGGCCGGCCGCCGGCGGCGCGCCGGCGGCCGACCGCCGCGCCGCGTCGCCGCAGCAACGGCGGCGGCGGCGGCGGCGGCGGCGGCGGCGGCGGCGGCGGCGATGGCAGCGTCGGCACACGCCCCGGCCTCTTCGTGGAGGGGGGCAGCGGTGGCGATGGTGGCGGCCGCCAGTCGGGCCGCTCGCTCTTCTGCCGGACGGGAGAGGGGGGGGGGTCACGGCCGGCGCGGCGGGGTCGCTGCTCGTCTTCCGCATCGGGCGGTGCGAGGCACCCGCCCGCCCGCTGTGGGGCGGTGCTTCGGGGGCGGGTGGGGGTTTGCGCTACGACGCCGCGGAGGGGGGCCGCCACCGACGCCGTCGTCGACGACAGGGGTCGCCGCCGCCACGGCAGCAGGGAGGGTGGCGGGGAGATTGGCGCTATCCTGGCGACACCTCTGGCTCGGCGGCACGCCCTCTTCAGCTTGGCCGGGCGAAGAGGAGCAGCGGGACGTCCTCGTCGCTCCGCCTTGCTGTTTGCGCCCGTGCGCGAGACAGGGACTGACTCGCGACGACGTGCATGCACCTGCTCGCTTGCCTCCGTGGCCTCTTTTTCTACTATGTCTCTCCCTCTTCGCCTCTCCTCCGTTTCTCGGTCCGCCCCCCCCTCCTCCCCCCCTCCGTCCGTCTTCCCATGGCAGGTGATTGCCCAGCGGCGGTTCAACGATATCGCCGACTCGCTGGCGCTACCAAAGACGTGTACCGCCGGCGGGACGCTGATGAAGAACAACTACATCAAGTATGCGCTGCCGCGGGAGGCGGCGCTGCACGCCCTCCTCGACGCCACCTACCGGCGAGTGGGGCTGTATGTCGCGTCGGGCGAGCGCCACCCGTCGGTTGGGGCCGCGGGGGGCGGCGCCGGCGCTGGCTCCCCCCCAGACGCTGCGGCTACGTCGGCGGCAGCGGCGGCGGCGGCGGCGGCAGCGGCGGGGGAGCCCGCCGAGTGGCGTCGGGGCATTCGCCCGTTTTCTCCCCCACTCCAGGCCGGCGTGCGCGGGTGCGAGGTGGCGGCTTCGGCCCGCCCCGGCCGCGCGGGCGACGAGGAGGCGGACAGCAACGTGCGGGACTGGGAGGAGCACTCGGAGACGACCGCCGCGGTCATCGCGGCGCGCACGCTCGTCAATGATGTGGAGGAGATGGAGCGGGCGCAGCCTGAACTGGAAGCCCCCATTGCCGCCCGCGCCGTCTACCTCGACGTGCGCAACCACCTCATCCGCATGTGGTACCGAGACGTGGGGTCCCGGCTGGGCATCGCCGCCGCGCTGGCGGACGTGCCCCCCGAGTTTCACAGCGTGGGCGTGCTGGCGTTTTCCTACCTCGAGCGTCACGGCGTGATCAACGCGGGCGCACTGCCCGTGGGGAGGTCCCCGGTGGCCGCCCGCGTGCGGGAGCTCCAAGCCGCACCCCCCGACCACCGGCCATGGCCCCAGCGGCGGACACGGCGACAGCGGGTGGCGGTCGTGGGGGCGGGCATGGCGGGCCTAGCCGCGGCCCGTCAGCTCGTGTCGTTTGGCTTGTCGGTGACCATCCTCGAGGCGCAGGACCGGCTCGGCGGGCGCATCCAAACCGACAGCGACACGTTTGGCGGCGTGCCCGTCGACCTGGGCGCCATGCTCATCACGGGAATTGCGCAAAACCCGCTGGCGGTGGTGGCCGCCCAGGTGGGCGCCGCGTCGGTCGTCGTGCAGCCGGCGTGTCCGCTGTTTGACACAGACGGGCGCCAGGTGGACGCGGACGCGGACCGGGCGGCGGAGGCGGAATTCAACGCCATCCTCGAGGAAGTCGACGCCCGCCGCCGCAACGAGGCGGCGTCGCTGTCAACCACATCCCTGGGGGAGGTGGTGCGTGCGACGTGGCGGCGGCGCGAAAAGATGCGGCTGATGGCCGCAACACGCGCGCAGGGGGCGGCTCGGAGCGCAGTGGCACGGCGACTGGTCAAGCGGGAGCGCCAGGAGGTGGGGGTGGGCGGGGATCCAGGCGGTGTCGAAGACGCTGACGCGCCTAGGACTGCATCTCACGAGGACGAGGCAGCGGCTGACGGGGGCGGCGCGCCGGGCCACACGGGTGTCGGTAGGAACGGCCCTAGACGTAGCGACGCGGGCGGTGGTGGCGACAGCGATGGCGCGGACACTGGCGGCAGCGATGGCGCAGCTACGCCTGACAAGCCACCCCGCATGACCCCCAGCTCTGTCAGCAGTAACCCACTGATGGTGCGGCTCCTCCGGTGGCACCAGGCCAACCTAGAGTACGGCTGCGCCGCCGACGTTAATGACGTTTCGGCGGTGCACTGGGATCAGGACGACCCGTACGGCTTTGAGGGCGACCACGTGCTTCTGCGGCGGGGCTTTCGGCCCATTCTGGATGGCATGACGGCGGGGCTCGAGCAGTTTATTCAGACGGGCAAGGTAGTGACCAAGGTGGCGTGGCGAGGGAGCGGCGTCACCCTCACCACCGTCAACCGGGCGGCTGTGGACGCCGCAACGACGACCGCGTCCGCGGGTGCCCCCGCCCTCCCCCCTCCGTCGCCCGCGACGGCCGACTTTGACGCGGTGGTGATTACTGCGCCGCTCGGGGTGCTCAAGGCGAGGGCCATTACGTTTAGCCCGCCACTGCCGCCCCGAAAGGCGGTGGCCATCCGGCGGCTCGGCTGTGGGGGCTTGATGAAGGTGGCCCTCTCCTTCCCGAGCGTCTTTTGGGCGCCCGACGACCTATTTGGCACCCTCCACGACGACGACGTGCGGCGGGGCGAGTTTTACATGTGGTGGAACATGGCCGCCGTCCTCGGCGCGCCCGTCCTCCTCGCCATCGTCGCCGAGCCGTCGGTGGGGGCGCTCGAGGCACGGCCCGACGCGGAAGTGACCGCCGCCGCGATGGCCGTCCTCCGCCGCCGCTTTCCCGCCGCCCCGCCGCCGACCGCGGTGCGCGTGACGCGGTGGAGCGCCGACCCGTACGCCCGCGGTGCCTACACGCACATCCCCGTCGGCAGCTCGGGCGCCGATTACGACACGCTCGCCGAGCCGGTGGGGCGGCGCCTGTTTTTTGCGGGCGAGCACACGTGTCGCACCAACCCGACTACGTGCGCGTCGGCGTTTTTGTCGGGCCTCCGCGAGGCTGCGCGCATCGTCGACGCGCTCGGCTGGAAGGAGCTGATCACCGACGCGCACGCGGCGGAGCTGGCTGCAGAGCTGGGCGGCATGGGGGGGCCAGCGCCAGGGGGGGGGGGGGGGCGGCCACCGCGCCGGCAGACGTGCCGGTAGCGGTGTCAACGGAGGCGGTCACGTCGGCAGAGAGCACCGCGCTTGGGGCGGACGTGAGGCAGGCGGGGGGTGGGAGTCGTTGCGACCTCATGGCTAGCGGGCCTGGCGCCGCCCCTAGGGGTGCCCCCACCGCCGTTGGCCGCGACGGTAGCGCTAGTGGTGGCGCGCCGGGGAACGCGAGTAGCGGCGGCAGCGGCAGCGGCAGCGGCAGCGGCAGCAGCAGGGGCAGTCCCGGTGCCTCCGTACCGACAGCGGCAGCTGCCCCACCCACTGTTGCGGGCGGCGTCGGCACAGTCCGTCGCGGTGACACCCGCGTTGGCGGGTGCGCAGCCCCCATCTCACCCTCTGCGGCTGCACCAGAAGGTGTCAGCACCCCCGCGGCGGTGGGGGCGGTGGCTACTAGTGGTGGTGGCAGTAGCGGCGGCGGTAGCGGCGGTGGCGGCGGCAGTAGTGACGGAGCGAGCGGCAGGAAGGCGGGCGATAGCCTCGGGCGGGCACCCAAGCGGCTACGCGTCGACGGCGGCAGCGGCGCGACCAGCCGGGGAGCGGTTGCGGCGCCTGCCGCCGCTCCAGGCAGCGGAGTGTAGCGGGGTGGGGGTGGAGTGGCTCGGTGGACCGCGCGCACCAGGGGCGCACTGTTTTTGGACAGTGCACGTAGGGAGGGGTCTCTACAGGTCGGGATTTCGTCACTCTTCCCTCGTCACTCGTCTCGCGTGGTCCGCCTCGCCGCCAGCTGCAGTGAAGAACGGGACTGCGCTCGCGTGGGGGGGCGTAGATAAAAAACCACGTACGGGTGTTGCGATTTGGGCCCAGCGCGCACTCGTGGGCCTCTTGTCGAGACCCAATCGATGCGGCTGACAGTGGCTCAACACATTCCTCGCCTCGACGGGCGGACGCCTCGGACCCTCTCCCCCCTCCGTCCCGTGTGCCACTGCCGGCACTTCCCAAAGCCAGCCCGCTCACCCGGGACACCTCGTCGGCCCAGCCACGCCAGGCAGAGGTGGCGGCTGTCCCGCCCGGGTACCCACGTACACGCCGAGCGGCGCTTCGCGGTACATGCGAGGGGTCAAGGCCGATGCAGGCGCCCACGGCGGCGTGCCCGTGATGTGGCTGTCCTTCGCTGTCGCGCCCTCACCCGCCATGCCGGCTGCCTCCCCCTCCCACCACCCCTTCATACGAAACGCACGTTGGCTCGGCGCTCCCCCCACTCGCCCCCGCATGGGCCGCAGTCATGCTGCCGTCAGCGGACGTACGCGGCCCACCGGGGGCGCCCCCCTTCCTTCGGCGCTGTACGGGAGGATGCGAGGGCACACACATAGAAATTGGGAGGGGCAGGAGGGAAAGGGAGCGAGCGACGAGACGGGCCAATGCAGGCGAGCGATGCGGCGCTGCGGCGAGAGGCGGTCGGCGCTACCGACACTACCCGAGAGGCGCGGGGAGTTGCATCCGCAGAGGGAGGAAATAGATTCCCCGTAGCCACTCACCGTCCCGGGTCGCCGGCGCCAGCGCCAGGCTAGAATGAAGAAGAAGCGGCAGAAGGGGGCGGCGGCAGGTGCATCGCGCGGCGTGCAACGATCTGTATCCCCACCTTCGTTAGGTCCGACGGAGAGGCGGTCGTGCACTGGCACAAGACAACTAACTCTTCGGAAACAACATATCATCTGGAAATATCTCTTGTCCAGGATTGGCGAAAACCTAACCTTTTTTGTTCCTGCTTTGATTAATCTGTTGATTAAATCAACACACTTTTTTTTTGCTTCATATACGTTTCTTCTTGTTCAATTACATCATGTAAGTTGTCTCGGTCGGTGAGAACAAGTGCGACGACTGTCAGAAAGCTTCGGCGGATAACATGTTATCCAACCCCCCCTCAGAGGTGCTGTGGAGAGTTTGACAACTGGATAACACCCCCCCTGTTATCAAACCCCCCTCACGACCTCTGGGAGGGGGTCGGATAACTGATATCCAACCCCTCCCAAGAGGTGCTGTGGGGGGTTTGATACCTGGATAACACCCCCCCCTGTTAACAAACCCCCCTCACGACCTCTGGGAAGCTCTCCGCTCCGAGCCATGGTGTCGCGTGCGGTGCGGCGCAGCGGCCGTGCATGCCCTGTGTCTAGTGCAGCCCAGCCGTCATCCCGCAGCGTCGGCTGGGTGCACTGAAGAGCGGGGTGGCGGCACCTGCGCTGACGTCGGCGTGGAGCGGATGCGATGGAACACCCCCAGGTGTTGCAAGCCGAGGCGGCCCCAGGAGCAATGGATCTGGCCCGCTGCCAGCGTCTGCTGAGAACAAGTATGAATTGGATCGGACTTGTGAATAATGTGCATGATCACAGCACAGCAATTGTTGTTTGTTACATCAAACTCGCTATTCCTTGCTTTGATCAATACATAGATCAATATATAGATTGATTGAAAAATCAAACGTATCCATTTTTTCCGTGCTCTTGTCGTTGGCCACAATCGGACTTGTGGGTGTGCATCAAACAGTTGAACCTGTGCTTGCCTCGTGGCGAGATACACCTACGCTGTCACACGCTCTGAAAAACGGCACGGCCGGGTAGCCCTTTTCCGTACGCGGTCGACGGGTGGTATGCTGGATCCGTCGTGGCCGCCGTCGCCGCCGCCGCGTCCGTCGCCGCCGCCGCCACCGCAGCCAGCCCCCGCCGATCACAGGGAAGGGGGGGGGGTAGAGAGCGGGAGAGAAGCGGGAGGAGGCGGACAGGAGGCGGCACAGCCCAAGCGGAAGTTATCTAGGGGGGCCACCCCCGCCGCAGGTGCCCGCCCCCCCCCCCTCGGTGTGCGCGAGGTCCCTTCCCGCCCACGGACGGGCCCAGGAGGGCGCTCGAAACCCCCCTTTCAACGCGCGCCCAGAGGGGCGCTCAAAACTGCCCTCTCAATCCGCGCCCAGAGGGGTACCTACTGCCCCTTTGTCAGACAGGTCAAAATCGACGACTTCGGGTGATCCGGACCGCTTCAATTGAGGCTCTTGAGCAATAGAATTTAGACACTAAAGGTGGATTCCATACAACGAGACGGATGAGCAGGAGCCAACTTTGACCCCTCACAGCTCTGCCGCATGAGCCTCTTTTGCTGTTCTGTCTTCTCAAAGACATGGTCCACCTCAGAAAGATCATGTAACTGTACTTTTTTGCTGCAGCGCTCGTACGTACCCAGCTGGGGAACATTTATAGCGCGCGCGAGCTCCAGAAAAGAGGCACTTTTTCTGATGCTCTTCTCCAGCAGCGTGGCAGGTCAGCTTTCTGGCTCGCGGCGCTGGAGCAAAAAGTGTCAACATGCATATGGTAATGTGTTCCGACCGTCAGAAGACCCTCCTTCCGTCGTAGCAGTACTGGAGGGACTCGGCCGGAAGCGCAAGTGCGTGAAGAGAAACACCCGTTCACATCGATTTCCGCGAGTTGAAATCGCGGGAATCTGTTCGCACAAATGAGCTGAGGGCTGGGATCATGTCGGATGGGAGCAGCGGGCCGGGATCACGTCGGATGGGGGCGATGTATCGCTGAGAACGGGTGCCAGATCAGCCGAGAGCAGGTGCACTTCTCCTATATCCCACGCATGGACAACAACAACAGCGTTTGGCGAGCTGCTTTTTTTTCTACGGAGTCGGGAGACACCATAGACTGATATGACCAAGTTTGAGCGCGATTAGTGCTCGCATTGTACTCCTACGCTTTTTTTTGCATCCGTCTCGTTATATGGAATCCATCTTAAGAGACCAGACCCAGCACCTTCATCTGCTCTTGGCACTCTGCTCCCCTGCGCCGGTGCTCGCTGCAACCAACGCACCTGCCCCGTTGCTACCAGGCGCCAGGAGATGACATGTTAATTCTCTTTGCAGCAGCTTGTTGATGGATGGCAGTGGCGTGCCTGGAGTCCACACCCGCACCACCCGGTGAACCCGGTACAGACAGTGCTGCCAGTACGAGGCAGGTGGAGGGGGTCAAGTGGCGGCGGTGGCGGTGACGCAGTTGGTTGGAGCGACGTGCTGGCTTGCAGCGTATGCAATTGTCGAGAGGACGGCAAGGCGAGACTGTAGCGGCGGTGGTGGGTGGTATTGCCGCGCTCTCATGCACGGTGTGCTGGGCGGGAAGAGCAGCAGCGGCGGCGGCAGAAGCTGAGTGAGAGACAAGGACATCGACGGCGGACGTGGGTTCTCGCTCACTTCCAGTCGAGGTCAGCAGAGTATGTCTTGTTTGTTTGTGTTAAGCGGTTATGTCTGCGCCCAGCGGGTTGGCTTATTGACATTGCTTCTCTCTCTCTCTGTCTAATTGTGAGGGGTGGCGGACTGAGAGCCGCCGACTGGCCAGCTGTCCCCACCCGCCGCGGGTGGGGGGATCTCCCGCTCCCGCCGGGTGGAGGGGATATCAGCTGGGGGCGCGGACGGGTGCCCGCCGGCCGCCGACGGCCGGCACGTTCGTTTGCCCTTGCGTCAGCGCTCTCGGCGCTGCGTGAGCCGCTCCCTCCCACCTTCCCGGCTTGGCGCCCGCGTGACACTCACCGTGGGCGGGTGCTTCTTCTTGCCTGCCTCCTCTGCGGGGCACGCTGTTTGCCCTCTCTTGTTGCGGACGCGAGCACATGCTCGCGCCCGAGGTTTGGCCGGCGTGCTGTGACGATCGTTGGACACACAGGCACCCGGTTGAGCCGATATATAAACGTGTATCTATTGGCACACCCGCGTATGGAGGCAGGAGTAACGGTTTTATGTACATTGCCTGCCCACCCCCCCCCCATCAGGAATGGATGGCGCTTGACTGTCGACGCAGGTGGGCCTACCGTGCCTTACTGGACGCCCTTTGACGGGACCGAGTCGCGGGGCCGCTGGGGGTATTATCGACCGACGTTCCCCCGCTCCGCCCTCGTACCACGCGGAGCTCCCCCCTCGCACTCCCCCACAGACCTCCCCTTGCCCGCCTCCCCCGCGTCCCTGACCGTGATCCTCGATACGACCGTGTACACGTTGCGGTCGACGGGCGTGGCCATGGCCTCCCAGACGGCGTGGAGGACCGGCGCCTGAAGGAAGTTCATGTGCGAGCCGACGACGTTGATCGTCGCGCACGAGTCGTTGCGGATGACCGAGCTCGCGTTGAGGTTGATGAGCTGTCCCGCGCGGAAGGCCGCCAGCGACCGCCGCGAGGCGTCCCCTGTGTGCAGGTCCAACGCCACGGGTGTGCACTGGTCGCGGCCCTTGCGCCACGCCGCCGCGCCATACGCGCCGAGCGCGCGCGGCCCGTGCTGCATGTACCAGCCGAGGGCGTTGTCGGAGCTCGAGTGGGTGACCAGGATCACGCCCGCCACGCGGCGGTGCAGGCCTGGGTAGCAGCCGGTCGGCGAAAAGGCAGTACACGGCATCGCGCCCTGGATGAGGATGAGAGAGTGCAGCGGCCGCCGCACGTGGCGGCTGCCGCCCGCGGCGCCGGCAATGGCGGCACAAACCACATGGCAGCCCAGCGAGTGACCCATCGCGTGGTACCGGGTGATGGGGCGGGAGTGCGGCCGCGGCGCCGCCGCTTCCGCCCGCATCGACGCGGTCTGCAGCCGCCACAGCAGCTGACGGACGCCCGTCGAGCCGACCATCTGGGCGCGCTCCTCAAACCGCCCAAACACCTCGTTTGCGAGCGGCTTGGTCGTCGCGCCGCCGACCGCGACGGCCTGGTCCCAGAGGGACATGCCCTGGCCGAACTGGTCGCGCGCCTCGAGCGCCCCGCTTGCTACCCCCTCCGCCACCGCCACGGTCGTGCGGAAGAGCCCCTTGAGGAGGCCCTTGCCCACGTCTGTGGCCGTCAGCCCGTCGGGCGCCGTGTCCCTCTTGGCGCGCAACGTGCCGCCGACGCACGACGGCCAGTGGATGCCGATGAGGAGGGGCACAAACGGGTCACCGCGGGCGGCCTTCATCTTCTCCACCCCCTCCCGGTGAGCGGCCATCGCGGAGAGCCACTCGGTGTAGCTCTTGGAAGCGCGCGTCGGCACGACGTTAAAGCCATGAGAGCAGATCATCACGTCCGACACGGGCGGGTCGACTTGCAGCCGGTCCACGAGGGTGTCGCTGAGGAGGGAGCCGTCGACCTCGGGCAGCTCCGCCCCGTACTTATCCAAGTGCAGCACGTGGATGTAGTAGGTCGTATTTTTCAGCGGCACGATGGGCATCGTGACCCTGGTGAGGGTGACTGAGAGAGGGGGGGAGGGGGAGCGTGTGGGGCGAGGAGGGCGCAGTGGGAAAACGTGGCGCGGGGGCGGATCGGACCACGGCGACTAGCGGTGGTGCGGCGGTAGTGCGATGCGGCTACGGGGGTGCCGCCTCGTCTTATGGCTGGCCGGCGTCCGTGTCACCAACAGGGGCAGCCAGAGGTGCCCGCCCGTTCCCCCCCCCGGCTGGCCGCCTTGTGCACGCCGCCTCGTCAGCCCTCGCGCAAGGGCGGCACGCGTTCGCGCGTGTCATCCCCCCAAACGACTCCGCCAGGCGCGCCTACGAGGCGCCGGACCGGCACGGGTTCCCCCTCGCGGTCCGCCGCTGGGCGCGCCCCCGCCACGTGCCCCCCTCCCCCCCCGCCCGCTCGCCCACAACCCCCCCTTTGACCGCGCCCCCACCTCCACAGAGCAGATCCCCCTGTGCGCCAGTGCAGGAGGGAGGAAGAAAGACGGCCTGTAAGGACGCGACCCAGCGGGGTTGCACGCTGACTGGGACAAGCCGCGCGGGCACCCGTACAGTGCGGCCGCTGGCCCGTCCCCGCGCGTGCACTGTCGACGAAAAGGGTGACGGGGCATGGCGGCGGGGTGGGGAGCTCGCGTGCCGCCCGCCGTCGTTGCTCGTAGAGCGGGGAGGGGGGGATGGGGAGGGATACCGGCCAAGCCCGCGGCACCAGCCCTGCGCAGTAGAGTCACGACCCCCCGCGAGCTGAAACGCTCCCGCGAAACCACATTGAATATCGCTCGAATCTCGCGCTTAACGACACGCACTTTGTCGCACTTATACGCCTATTAAGGGAAATGTCGCGCTAACAGGCAGCCAGGGGGGTGCGCGTGGATGAACCTATTGTCGGGTGCCATGAGCAGGGGATGACAATGGCAGCCGTGGCAAACACGGGAGCGGGCACGGAGCACGACGCGGCGCCGCCACCCGGTCGACGGCAAGCCAACTCGCGCCAACAACAAAAAGAAACGCCTCGTGCAGCGGCGGTTGCAGCAAAGAACGGGACGAGCAGCGGCAGCGTCGCGCCCGCTCCCTCTGATCCTCTGCGTGCCCTCTGCCCTTCACCAGTGCCCCCCCCCAGCAGCTCAAAACGACTGCATCAAGTCAAAGCAGCCCGTCCCCACCTGCGGCACCTCGCCCATGACAATACTCGCCGACGGTGACGTCATCGCGTCGGCCGTGCCATTGATGGCGGCGGTGGTGAGGAACGCCGTCGTCGTCTCAAACGACATCTTTTGAAACTCGGACGGCGCCGCCTGCATCGCCACCCGGTTGAACCCGCGGTACCCGCCGTCGACGGTCATATAGTCAGCAATGAGGCCGAGGTGCCGCGGGTCCACCTTGCCGTACGACGCAAAGACGCCGTTGAGGTCCCGCACCAGCGCCGCGCGGCCCGCCTCGACGCCGTACGCCTGCACCATCGCCCAAATGTGGTTGGACTCGATGCGGCCCGTGTCGACCAGGTCCGCGCACCGCCACGCGGCGGCGAGGTTGCACCCCTGCGTTGTCACCTGCCACGCGTCGGCCGCCGCGTCGTCGCCCGTCGCCTCCTCCACGTACGTCCGCGTCACGCCCGGCACGGCACGGACGTCGACCGCGCGAGCGGCGGCCGTGGCGAGGTCCGCCACGGGCACCCGACCGGGCGCGGATGCGGGGACGGTGAGGCCAACGTCCACCCACCCCCCCGCAGGGGAGTGGTCGTACGTGACGCCCCGGCTGGCCAGCTGGTCGTCAGAGAGGGCCGTGTCGCTGTCGCCAGCCACATCCACGCCGCTGCCGCCGCCGGCCACCGCCCGAGACGTGCCCCCGCCGCCGACGCCACCGCCGCCCGCGTCGGACGAGCCGCCGCTGATGACGGAGAAAACATCGTCGCCCAGCTCATCGTCACCGTCGGCATCGCCCCCCTCCTCGTCATCGTCCGCCTCGTCATAGTACTCTTGGCCCTCGTCCTCGGCCGCCAGCTTGGCCTCGGTCGCGTCCATGTCGTCGGCTGCAACGGCCACCCCGCCCGCCGGGCCGGCGTCCTCCCCCAAGCCGTCGGCGGCGCGGCCTCTCCGCCCGCCAACCGGGCCACCCTCCAGGTCCGCCTCATCATACTCATCGCGGTCGCCCTCGTCAGCGGCACCGCCGCCGCCGCTGCCGCCGCCGCCGCCGCCACGCCGCGCCCTGGGCCGTGGGCCCTGTGTCCCCGCCCCGCGCCCCACGTCAAGCGCCACGTCGTCATTAGCAACCGGAGCGTCCTCCGCGGCCGCGACGCCCACACGTGCCCTCACCCCCGACCCAGCGCCCAGCTTCTTCACCTCCTTGGTGACCACAGTCAGCAGCCGGGGAACAAAGCCGTTGGCCACCGCACGCACCACATCCGCGTGGCTCATCCGCAGGGGTGCCTCGTAAACGGCGGGGTGGGGGAAGCACAGGCGCACCACCACCGACACCACACCATTGACGGCGGTGCCCTGCCGCACCTCCACGGCGGTGAGGAGGTCCGCCAGGCTCAGCCGCCGCAGGCGGAGGGCGAGCGCTTCCGCGGCGGCCTTGCCACCCTCCCCACGCCCAAGCACGGGAAGCGTCATGGTGGGCGTTGTCGGGTTGCGCGCAGCGGTCATGAGCAGCTCGCGGAGACGCGGGATACCCTGCGTGACAGCAGCCGACGCCATGCCGGCAAAATGAAACGTGTTGAGCGTCATCTGGGTGGACGGCTCCCCAACGCCCTGCGCAGCGATGACGCCGACGGCCTCGCCGGGCTCGGCAACCCCGCGCTGGTACCGCCATGCCATAAACGCCTCCACCTCGGCGGCGGTTGCCAGCGGCGCCGTGCTGCTCGCAATGACGGGGGTAGTGGCGGCGGCGTCGCCCGCCTTCTTGGCATTGCGTGCCGCCCGCCGCTTGTGGGGGCTTGGCCGCACGGCCAAGATGCCCGCGTCGCCGCCGTTGCCGTCCCCCGCCCCCCCGTACGCGGCAGTGACGTGCGCGGCGGGGCGGGAGGTCATGTCGGCCACGTACGCCGCCACCTTGGCCTCGTACGTTTCGGCCGTGACACCAAAGCGGGCCACTGACGCAGGGGAGAGGCGCTCCAGAAGGGTACCCGACGGGCCAGCCGGGACGAGCTTGCCGCGCGACACCGCCTTGGCGGCCGCTCGGGCGGCCCGGCGGACGGCCTTGGCATCCGCCGCGATGGCAGGGTCCATCGGCCGCTGCGCGGGCGGCGGCTCGTTTGGGTCCGCGTCCGCGGCGAGCACCGCGTGGTTGGCCACCTGCCACCCGACCGTGCTAGTGAGCCACGCCGACTTGGACGCATCCAGCCCGTCCTCCCCGTACAGGAACTGCAGCACAGACGCGTCGCTGTCCCGCACCGTGTGGTCATAGTGCACGCGCGCACTCTCCAGGTGCTTGACGAGGCAGCGCTGGAGGTAGCCAGACCGCGCCGTCTTGACCGCCGTGTCAACCAGCCCCTCCCGCCCCGCCATGCAGTGGAAAAAGTACTCGGAGGGGGCGAGGCCCGTGAGGAAGCGGCCCGCAATGTAGCCACCCGCTTTGGGGGTCACGTCAAACGGGGCAAAGCAGGGAAGCGTTGCGCCACCGCCGCCCATGCGTGGCACCCGCCGCCCTTCGAGCACCGTCTGGCCAAGGTGGCAACTGATCTGTGATGCGTTGACGACGCTGCCCTTGGCACCTGTCGCCGTCATGAGCTGGAAGCCGTTGATGGGAAAGGGCTTGATGAGGGCAACGGGCAGGCACGTCTCAACAACCTCAGTGGAGACTGCGTGGAGCGCGCCCGTCATGCCGGCGTCCATCAGCTCCTCGGCCACGTTGCCGCGGGTGCGGACGAGCGACTCGAGGAGGAGCCGCGACTCGGCCGACGCGGCTGCAGCTGCGGCGTCTTCCGGCGTCTCGCCACCAGCACCCGAACGGGAGCGCTTGCGGGAGCCCCCTTCGGCAGCCTTGCCACCCTTCTTCCTGGACTTGCCAGCCCGCCGCTTGGACACCTTGCCCGCCCCCGCCCCCGCCCCCGCGGTCACCGCCCCCGCCGCGCCGCCACCGTTCTCAGCCTCCGCCGCTGACACCTTGGTCGACAGCGACGCCGCCACTTTTTCCACCACCTCCCTCCCCACTGTCGCGGACGCGCGCGCGTGGCAGCGCACGCGCGTCGCTTCCGCCTCCCCCGTAATGAGCAGGTCGTCCACGCCCGTTGTGTGCGCGTGGATGCGGAGAAGGAGCGTGAAGAGGCGGCCGAGCGCCGACAGCAGCGCGCCCGCCGCGTCGCAGCCGTACGCCTCCTGCACCGCGTGGACGAGACCGTAGCGGGCGGCGCCAAACGCCGCCTTGTCCAGCACCCCGCGCAGCAGCTCCCCATCGCGAAGGAGCACCGCCGACTCGTCGGGTCCGACCGTCTTGGCCGTCGTCTGCGCCGCGCCAGCGAGGACGCGGATGCGCGGGCGGCCGGCGCGGACCACATCCAGGAGGGCGTTGAAGAGCTGCTTGCCCGTGTACAGCCGCTCGGGCTGGAGGATGGCGGGCACGGGGAGTTGCACGAGCGTGTCGGGGGAGGCGGTCAGCAGCCGCTCGGTGGCGCCGTAGAGGAGCTGCTGGAACGAGGACGGCGTGAAAAACGCGTTGCGCTGCGTCAGCAGGACGCCCGCGACGATGTGGTCCTGGATGAGCCCGCGCAGCGGCTTGGCGCTCGTCGGCGTGATGTACTGGCTGTCCGTCAGTGCCAGCGTGGACGCCTCCGCGCGGGACACCTCGTCCTGCGGAAAGTGCACGTTCATCTCGTCACCATCAAAGTCGGCATTGTACGCCCCGCAGTTGGCATAGTGCATGCGGAGGGTGCGCTCGCCGGGCAGCACCCGCACGCGGTGGGCCATGATGGACGCCCGATGCAGGCTCGGCTGCCGGTTGAACAGCACCAGGTCACCCGTCTTGAGGTGCCGGTACACCCGCTTGGGGAGCTGCCGTGCAAGCGCCGCCCGCTCCGCCGCCGCCGAGGGGGGGACCCCGCCGCCACCGCCGCCGCCGCCAGCAGCGGCGGGCGACGCGCCCGGTGCCCCCTCACCCCCCCCCGCCGCGGCAGACGGCGCGCCCCCCATGCCCCCGCCTCCGTGAGCCGCCACCGCTCCCGGCCCCACCCGGTCCAGCGTAGCGGCCTGCGCCTCGCGGTTGCGGTGGCGGGCCGCGTCCAGGAGCACAACCTGGCCCCCCCGTGCCGGGTCCTCCACCGCGTTGGCCCCCGGGTGGGCGCCCGGCCCGCGCCGAACAGCCGCCCGCAGCTCGGGCAACGACAGCGCCGAGACGGGCGTCGGGTAGGTGAGGCGCCGCGCAAACGACTCGGGGATGCCGAGCTCGTTGGTGTCGAGAAACACATCTGGCCCAATGACCGACCGCGCCGAGTGGTTGACCCGCTTGCCCATCATGTACATGCGGAAGAGGCCCTCCTTGTGCTCCAGCTGCTGCTTCAGGCCGGTGGGGTTTTGCTGAATGAGACCGGTCGGCCCGCGGCCCGTGCGGGAGCTGTCAATGAGGCTGTTGAGGGCGGCCTGCAGCTCGAGCATGACCTTGGCCGCCGCCGCGGGCGTCGCCGCCTTGGCCGCCTTGGCCGCCGCGGCCGCCGCCTTTTTGGCCGCCACGGGGTCCACGTCGGCCGCGCGGGGCGGCCCGCCGCCGTCCGAGTTGCCCCCGTCCGTGTCGGTCACCGCCTCGTCGCGCTCGGCGGCGGCCGCGGCCTCGGCTTCCGCCTTGGCCACCGCCGCCGCCGCGGCGGCCGCCTCGAGCAGCGCCGCGTTGCCCGTCAGGAGCCTGAGGTAGTAGACGTTTTGGGGGTGCTCTGCCGAAAACGACGCGGCATCCGTCTTGTTGGCCGGCCGGAACCGGGCGGGCGGCACCGCCAGCGCGCGGATGAAGAAAAGGGACGCGGTGTGGGGCGTTCCGCCGCCACCCCCCTCCGCCCCCTCCGCCGCCGACCCCGACGCCGCATCCCGTTCCGCTGTCGACCGCCCCGGCCGGCCGGGGCAGCCCCAGATGAGCTCACACGCGTCCCGCTCGGCGGCCCACAACGCCACCACCTGGGCCTCGAGCTCCAACGGCGACAGCAGCCGCGTCTGCCGCGCCTCCCCCTCATCCAGTGACGCGGCGGCGGCCGCCGCAGCGGCCGCCGCCGCCGCGGCCGCCTCGGTCGCAGACGGCGACGCGCCGTCGCCATCCGCGTCCGCCCCCACCGGCGCGACCGCCGCGGCCGCGGCCGCCGCGCGCGCCGCCACCGCCGCCGCCGACGCGGCGGCCGAGCCGAGCGCGTGCCCCCGCGCGGCCGACGCGCGCGCGGCGGCGCCCGACAGGCCCACCCGAAAGATCTTGGCGTCCCCGTCGCGGCGGACGCGGATGGTGGCCCCCCCGCAGCGGCGGCACGTCTTGCCGCCGGTGGCGGAAAAAAACGACCGCACCGCCGCCTTCCACGCGAGCCCCCGCGGCGCGAGCGCCCCCGCCGCGGCGGCGGCGTCCCACGCGGGCCGCGCGCCGGCGAGCAGCCGGCTCGCCTCGGCCGTCGACACGTCCACGTCCGGGTCCGCCGCCGCCCCCCCCCCGGCGGCGGCGGCGCCGTCGCCCGCCTCGTCCTTGGCCGGCACCGCCGACGCCTCGAGCGCCTCGCACGCGGCCGCGGCGGCGGCGTCGCCCGCGTCGAGGTAGTAGAGCCGCGCGAGCGCCATCGCCGCCCGCCGCGGTGCGGACCGAAAGGCGTGGCAGTACCAGCACTTGGCGCCGAGCGCGAGGAGCAGCTGCGGGAGGAGCAGCGGGTTGACGAGCGGCACCGCCAGCTCAATGTGCGCAAAGTGGCCGGGGCAGGTGGCGTAGGGGAGGCCGCACGTCGCGCAGCCGCCGGCGCTGTGGCTCGTCGGCCCGAGCCGCTCGTCAAAGAGGCCCCCGCGGACGGGCCGGCCGAGCTGGTCAAACGAGACGACCGCGGTCAGGCGGAGGACCGACAGCTGCCGGACGGCCGCGTCGGTGAGGATGCAAAACGAGACGGACGAGACGCGGTGGGCGACATCGCGGGTGCGCGGGTCCAGCGTACTAATGTCCATGGTGAGGGGAGGGAGGGGAGGGGGGGAGGGAGGGCGGGTGGGCAGGGGTAGAGAGGGGAGACCAAGTGGGGGAGTGGGGAGCTGGTAGCGGCACGGGGAGGGGGGGGTGGCCGGCGCTTGGGGGGGGCGACGGGGAAGGCGGCCGGACGGTGTGGCCAGCAGGCCGCAAGCCGCGGACGCCGCCACCAAGAGGGCCACGCTCTGCCACGCGTGCGCCGCCGCAACGTTGACCAGACCGGGCGCCGGGCGGGCGGGCAAGGCGGCCTTGACGACGGCCGCGGCGTTGGCGACACCGGCGGCCGTCCCAGTGGCGGTCTCTGCCAGGCCGCCGCCGACGGCGTCGGCTGGCACCCCCCATGGGGGCCACTCTGTCACAAACCTCTCTTGATCCCACCCGAGGTGTGTCACGAACCACCGAGTGCACGGAACATGGTTTTGGTTGTGGTGGGGCGATGACATCCACAAGAAACTTGTGTAGTTGCGTCCGCACGAGATCCAACAAACGGCGGCGGTCGAGCTCGTCGCCACGCAGACGGGCACTGACGACGTTGGGGACCCCCCCCTCCACCGCCACACCCGCCTCTATCCCCGAGCTGGTCTCTGCCGCGCCGCTGCGCATCCACCGCCACGCCCGCCTCTATCGCCGAGCTGGTCTCTGCCGCGCCGCTGCGCGCCGCCCCCCCTTGGCGCGCCCCCACCCCCCAGCGTGGTTCCCCCTCCGTATCCCTGCCGCCTCCTCCCTCCACCCCTGCTGATGCCTCCTTCCCCCGCGTTTGTGGGCGGTGCGGCCCGCGCGCCCGCCCCGTCGCGCCCGCCCCGCGCCGCCCCCCCGGCCGGCCGCCGCGCCGCCACGGCCGGCGCGGCGGCGGCGGCGGCGGCGGCGGCGGCGGGGTGGCGGTGCGCCCCCGTCGCCGCCGCGGCCTCTGCCTGGACCGGAGCCGCGTCGGCTGTCGTCGCCGTCGCCCACCGGCGCCCCCTTTCCCACCTCCCAGCCGCTCCCTCCCGCGGCGGCGGCGGCGGCGGCGGCGGCGGCGGCGGCTGTGGGCGGTGGGCCACCCCCCCGCGCGCAGACGCGTCGGACTTGCCGCCGCTGCCGCTGTCCGAGGCGGCCGTGGAGGACGTCCTCGTCGAGGCGCGCAGCGTGCTCGGCACCATGTTTGGGAGCTCCCCAGAGAACCGCGACATTGGCATTACGGGGTGCGTCGGCGGGTGGTGGTGGCGGCGGCGGCGGCGGCGGCGGCGGCGTCGTCACGGAGGGGGGACGGCGCTGTCAGGGCGGGCAGAGTGGGCGTTGGTATTGAGGGGAGGGGGGGGGGGAGGACACGGCCACGGGGCCGCGGCGTAGGGGTGACGGGGAGCGGGGGGAACGGGCGAGGCAGCGGGGGGCGGGCGGGACGGTGGGTGGGTGGGCGGGCGGCGGCGGCGTGGCTTTGGCCAGCCGGCGTCTGGCCGTCAGCCAACCCCTCTCTCCCGTCCCGCCTCGCCTATTCCTCGCGGTGGTGGGGGAGGCGCCGCCCACCACCGGCGACGCAGGGCCGCTGCTGACCTGGACCGGTGGGAAGAGGGGTGCTGGTGGTGGAGCCGCCGCGGCCCCTCGCCGTCGGCGGTTGTGGCGCTTGTCTTGCACGGTGGCCACCCCCACCCGCCGTGCCTGGTCCTCTCGTCTTGCGTGGCCCCCGTCGCCTCTGTGCTCGCCGCCTTTTGCCCCCCCGCCCCCCCCCGCCCTACACCCCCGCAGGGATGTGACGCTGGTGGACGTGGACGGGCCGTTTGTGACGCTCCGCCTGTCGGGCCGCTTTTGGCACAAGCGCACGGACGTGGTACGCGTGCCGGGGGGGGGGGACGCGACCGCCGCGCCGTCTACGCCCCTGTTGGGCACGTCGCGGCGGGGGGGGTGGGGGGGGGGGGGTGACGCGCGCCCGCTTGGCCGCTGCGGGGTGCGGCCGCGTGCCGCGGGCGCGGCGTCCCCGCTTTGGCCGCCGCGCCCCGCCGCGGGCGGGCGCGTGGGGGGGGGGGGGGGGGGGTGGGGTGCGCGTGCGTCGCGCACGGGCCGCCGCCGCGCGGCGGCCGCGGCGCGGGCCGCGGCGGTCGGGCGGCGGCGGCCGCGGCGGCCGCCACCCGCGGCCTGCGCGGCGGCGGCGGCCGCCGCTCGCCGCCGATTGCATCGCGTTGCGTTGCCCGCGTCGCGCGGGCGGCGCGGCTGCCGGTCGGTGACCTGACCCGCCGCTGGCCCGCTCGCCCGCCCGGTGCGCCCGCTGTCGCGTCGCGTCCCCCCCCCCCTGGCCGTGTCTCCTCCTACTTGCGCACCCCCCCCCCCCCCGCCCCCTCGCCCCCCCACCCCCCCTCCCCTCGGGGCACACACCTTGGACAGATGGCGCGGGTGGCGACGTACCTCCAGTCCCGCATCCCCGAGATTGCCGACGTGTCGGTCGAGTCGGCCGACCAGCTGGACGAGCACGCCGCCTGACGCGGCGACGCCACGCGGGCGGGACGGGTTGGGGAGGGAGGGGGGGGGTTGTGGCAGCGGTGGGCTGTGAGGGCGGGGCGCCTTTGGGGAGGGGGGACCATCATGGCCGTCATGGCGGGCTCGGCTGCGCGCGCGCCGCGGCCGCGTGTGTCGTGACTGCGTGCGGAGGGCGGGACGGGGGTACAGGCGCCGCGGGGGCGCAAGGGAGTTGCCCAGAGGGCGCCCGCCGCCACTCTCCAGGGTCACGCCCTCGCCGCCGTGGCACCCACCCACACCAAAGCAACAAAACGAGAACAACCGTGGCGCCGGCCACTACCCCCCCCAAAAAAACCACACGGGCGGGTACCGCCCAGCCGCTCAACGCACCCACGCATGGCGCCCACCACCCAACCCCCCCCCCTACCCCCCCATCGTCACCGCTTCTCCTCCCCCACCACCGCGGCCAACCGCGTGAGCACCCCCTTCCTCGACGCCTCCACCCGCGACGCGATCGCCTCGATCGACCGCACCACCGCCCGCCGCGCGGCCCGCACCTCCGCCACCCCCCCACTCTCCACGCCGTCCACGTCGAGCAGCCGCTGGGTCAGCCACTCGCCAACGCCCGCCAGCCGCCGCTCCGCGGCGCGGAGCTCGACGAGCGTCGCGTCCTCCGACGTGGCCGTCGCGACAATCAGCGCGCTCGTAATGTCCAGCTCCCCGCCGGCGCCCGTCGCGTCGTCGACAGCCGTCGCGATGGCGCGGAGGGTGCGGAGCTTGGCGGTCACCCACCGCGCCGACGAGCTCCGCGCGGCGGTGCCGATAATCGTCGCGGCCTCGTCGGGGGTGAGGGGCGCCGGCCGACCGCCGCCGCCGCCGCCGCCGCCGCTACCACCGCCACCGCCAGTGGAACTGGGGCGGCCACCGCCGCCGCCGCCACCGCCGCTGCCGCCACCGCCGCCGCCACCGCCACCGTCGGGCATGCCCGTCCCAGACGGCGGCGCCCGCCCGCCCGTCTGGGAAACCCCGGCCGCCGCGCCCGACGCGTCAGCCGGCGCGGTGGGCCCCGCCAGCCACCGCGTCGTCCCCGCGGCTGGGTCGTACGCGTACGGCCGGCCGGTGGGGGAGGTGTAGACGACCTCGCCGGGCCGCACGGCCGCCGGCGCGGTCACCGCAGCCGCGGGCCGCCGCACCGACGCTGCCGCCGCTGCCGCGGCGGCGGCGGGGGTATCGCCGCCACCGCCGCCGCTAGCGCTACCGCCACTGCTACGGCCGCCGCCACCGCCGCCACCGCTGCCGCCGCCACCACCGCCACCACCTCCGCTGCCGCTGCCACCGCCGCCGCTGCCCTCATACACAGACAGCCCCGCCATGCGGGCGACCAACGGGTCCATGCGGGAACCGGGCCGTCCCGACGCCGGCTGGCGTCCCCCACCCACCCCCGGAGCGGCGGTGGCGGCGGCAGCGGGCGCCCCCCCCACCCCCCCCTGCCCTCTCCCAGACGCGGGCCGCCACGCCCCATTCCCCACCGCCCCACCCGCCCCCCCCCCTCCTAAAGGGTAGGCGTAGCCACCGCCACCGCCACCACCCCCACCCCCACCCCCACCGCCACCACCACCGCCCGGCGGGCGGTACACCCCTCCCGCCCCATGGGGCTGCGCCGCCGCCGCCGCGGGCCGACCTCCCCCGCCGGCGCCCCGCCCCCCGCCGCTCATGCCCGCCATGCCCGCCATGCGCGCCCACTGCGCCGCCTCATCCTCCTTTTTCTGCGGCACGTGCCCCGCGGCGCCGGCGGTGAGGGCGCGCCCGCCGCTGCCAGCGGGCGCCGCGGCGCCACCCCCTCCCCCCCCCCCCCTCTTCCCCCAGAACTGGCGGGGGTGGCGGCCCACGCGCCCCCCCCCCCCCGGCCTCCATACCCCGCGGGCGGCTGCGGCGCCACCCACACGCGCTCCCCCGTCAGCGCGTTGACAACGTAGTCGGCGCCCGACGCGGGGTCCCGGTACGTCGACCACAGCCACCGGGTCTCGGCCGACGTGGGCGACGCGAGGTAGACGAGTCCGTTGGACGCAACGTGCTGCGTCCATGACGACAGGGGGGGGTTGCCGCCGCCGCCGCTGCCGTTGGCAACGCCGCCGCTGCCGCCACCGCCGCCGCCGCCGCCACTGTGGGCAGCGTGCGCCACAGACGATGGATGATGCTGCTGGTGCATGGTGGGGGCAAGCGGTGAGGGGTCAGGGGGAGGGACAGAGGAGAACGCCAGAGATTGTGAGGAGGGGAGGAGGAAAGTGGGAAAGGGGAGATGGGGACGAGGAAATGTTGGGGGGGGGGGGGGGGTTGAAGCGAGGGTAGGTAGGCCAAGGGGGTGGGCAAGGAGGCAGATGACAGTGGAGGCACGCAAGCGGGGAGTACTGGAGAGACCGAGCACCTGATGCAAATCGGCCCGCAGCAGCACCAGCCCGGGCCAGAGAATAGTGAAAGGGTTACTCGTGGGGCGGGAGGGGGGGGGAGAAAAGCCGGACGGAGACCGTGGTCGCCGCAGGCGGCGCGGGTGCCGCGGCCTACGGCGAGTGAACGTACAATGCCTACGCCCACCGAACACCGACGCACGTCCCAGCGCAGTGGTGTCAAACCCGCGAACGTCGGGCCATCGTGCCGCGGCGTGCACAGCCCCTGACGGGGCCTGTGAGAGGGGGGGGGGACCGACCCCGAGTGCACGCCGCGTGCGTCGATGGCACGAAATTTTGCACTCTGTGCACAGATTATTGCACGCAGTGCACGCTGGAGCGCACGCCTTGGCACGCAGCAGTGCACGGACGGTTCGTGTTGCCAGATTATTTACTACGGCCCAATTCAACAAGTGTGGGTGGCCTGTGTACTGTGCTGGACCATAAGGCAAGGTCATTGGCGCCATCCTCGAAACCGTCACCGTCCGGCGGAATGAGGATGGATTTCTGAGAGTGAGGGCGTGCTTTGGGACAGCCCAACTACTTCCAATTGGGTTGTTTCGGGAATAGATCTGGGCCCGGCGTGCATCGGAGTGCACTGCTCCTTGCAAAGGCGTGCGCTCCACTGCGCATGGCCCGTGCCATCGCATGGCACGTAAAGCACAAAAACGTGCATCGTGTTGACGTCAGAGCGACTGAGGACGACGAGCATGGATTCCGATGACATACTGCAGGACGTGCTCATGCTCCAGTGCTCCCGTACGGCGGCTGGGAAAAAAAAGTGCTCCGGAACTCATGCCTCAAAAGTGTACGGCGCCGTGCGTCGGCGTGCCAAAAAACCGTGGTCTGAGACCCCTTGGAGTGAGGTTTTCACGCCGTTGCACGGCCGATTGCACGCCCAGAGGGCGAAAATTTGATCCGCGGACGTTCGCGGGTTTGACACCACTGCGCAGAGGCCGCATCTGGTCGACAGGCGCAAGCATGACACACGGCAGCGTGCGAGCAGGAGAGGCGGGGGGGGGGTGAATCGATGGGATGGAGGGGGACTACTGTGCGTAAATCAATTGTTGGATGCTCCATTAGGAGCGGAATTCCGCCTAATAACGGACGATGATGGCGTCGCTGGCGCCGCATGCGGCGCGCGGTTTGCACATCCTGACAGACACGCGACGAGCGCGTCACCCTTCTTGGATTCGCTGTAAATACGCAAGGAGCAGAGTGGCCGCCTCGGTCGAAGACCTCGGTGGAAACAGCGGGCACAAGGTCACGCGCCTTCCTCGCCATTGGCCATAGGTACGGAACTGCTCCCCGTGGGGTCTCTTTCGAGAGAGGGAGGCGGGACTGGCGGGGCGGGTTGGGGGGCGCTGCTGCTTTGAGGCGCACTTCGGCTCGGAGCCGGGCGGTCGAGGTCACCGTCGGGCCACCGGCACGCGCTGGCTGCTCACGGGAGGGCGCCGGCTAGGAGCGTTTGCTTGGGGGCGAGGGGAACCAGTGCGCTTCAACGACGCAGGGGGGCCGATCTACTTGGTGGCGAGGCCGGCGCGTCGGCCGCCTCGACGGAGAGGGCACCCGCGGTCGCCGACGGACATGGGCGCGCAGCCCAGCTGTGGCGCCGCTGCCTGGCTAAAGCCACGGGACACCGTGGCACATTTGTGGGTGGGACACCATCGACTTGTGATGCTGTGGCGTAAGTGTTATGTTCGGATGTTTTAATGGCGTAGCGAGACGAACAGGGCGCTCTCGGGATGTGGGACGATGCCATCGAATGGCCCGGTGTTGAGCGCTCAAGACACACGCCCAACGTAATAGGTGCGCACCGCAATGGCTTGGCCGCCCAACCCCCACGTAGGTCCCCCTGCTCGGGCATGCCGAGCCCAGCGGCCGAGTGCATGGCCATCCCATCCCCCGCGACGGTCGTTCCGTCCCCACCAGCCCGGTCGCCCCCGACAGCCACGCGCGCAGCCAAGCCGGGCGTCACCCGTCGCGGCGACGGCCTCCACCCGCCCGGTGCGGGGCGGCACCGCCAGGCCAAGGCAGCGGCTGGGGAAGCGCCGCAGCGGCTCCCAAGGCGGGGACGGGCGACGCGCCACAGGCGCGACCGTCCCCCCTCCAGCAGAGCCCCGCACGGCTAGGGGGGAAGAGCGCCGGGGGCGGGGCGGGCGTGACAGCCGCCCGAGACGGCGGGCGTGAGTGCTCTGCCCGACGGCGCCGCGTCGGCAGCGGACGGCAGCGGCGGCGGCCAAACCAGCACCGGCCGGAACGTTGCCGAGCGTATGGTCGCCACCGCGTCCGGGAACGGCTGCGTGGGCGGATGGGCGGCGCGCCTCAAGGCACCACCGCCGAGCCCCCCTCAATGGCCACGGGTGGTGCGGCGCGCGGCGCGCACGCGCGGGCGGCGGCGCCCGTGACAGGGGCGCCCCCATCCACCCCTACCGGCCCGACCGCCCCCGCACGAGCCCCGCCGCACGGCGGAGGGCGGCGGGCAGGCCGGCGGTGCTCCCCCCCGCCTCCACCCACCGCACATTCCACGCCGCCGCCGCCGTCGACGGCACCGACGACGGCGGCGACGGCAACGCCGACGCCGACGCCGACGGACGGGCCGACGGGGACGCTGGCGCCGCCGCAGACGACGACCGTACCGCCATTGGCAGGGCCGTGTCGCGGGCGGCACCGTGGATGAGCGCGTCCGCGTCGGCGCGGGCGTCCTCCTCGTCCCGCCAGTCGAGCAGCGAGTCGCACGAGCGGCCCGCGTCGGCGGGCTCCTCGGCATAGTCAAACGCCTGCTGGCTGCGGATGCACGTCAGCGGGCAGCCGTGGCTGCCGCGCGTCGACGCGGACGGCGACGGGTAGAGGGCGGGCGGCGGGAAGGAGGTTGGGAAGCTGGGGGGCGACGTCATGGTGTCGGGGGGGGGGGCAAGCGCAAGAGCAATGGGGCGGGGCTCGCGCGAGGCGGTAGGGAGCCGGCGTGGGTGGGTAGGGTGGTGGAGACGAGCAAAGAGGGACGGGGAACGCGATGAGCACGGGGAGGAATGGCGGCCGTTGCTGTGCGTGGTCGGACGGTGGTGGTGGTGGCGTTCAAGGTGCCCTAAAATAGCGGCGTGGGCGGGGCGGACCGGCGCTCGCGGCGGCGGTCTTTTGTACTCGCGCGCTCCCCCTGCCCCCCCCCCCCCGCGTATCCCTGCCAGCGACGGCTGCTGCCGCAGCAGACGCTGCGCCGTGCAGCGGTGCGGTGGTCCCACGGCTGGCGCCGCCTCCCGCCCGCTGGTCGCCCCCCGCCGCCGCCGCGGGGAGGGGCGACCCGCCCCCCCCAACGACACCACCCAACGGCGCCGGCAGCCGCCGCGGCGTCGTCGTCCGCGGCTGACGCCGCGCCGCTACGGGCCGCCCGCGCGCCCGGGCGGCGGTGCCGCCGCCGCGGCGGCCGCGCAGGCAGTGGCGGCACGGAGTGGCGGGTGCTGGGGGGGGGCGCCCCGCCGCTGTGGGTGCCAGACAGTCGCAGACAGTGAGGGATGGAAAGGGAGACTGGGGTGTTGGGGGGGGGAAGGGGTGTCTGCGAGGTGCATGCGATGCAGGTCAAGAAGGGGGGGGGGGGAGGGGGGGGGAGGGGGGAGGGGTGTCTGCGGGGTCAATGAGGTGCAGAGGGAGAAGGAGGGCCGGCCAGAGACCGGGACGAGGCGGGTGGGAGGCGGTGCGAGCGAGAGGGGCGGCACGACGCCTTGGCGTCCCGTGGCTTGGAGCGACCCGTGCAGAGGAGGGAGCGCGCCTGGAGAGGTGGAGGGGGCAGACACGCAAACCGGCACGGCAGAGGTGGGCTGGGGGAGAAAGGGGGCGCCGCCGCCGACCGGCGGCCGCCGCCCCGCCCGCCCCCGCCGGCCGCGGCGCGGCGCCGCGGCGCGCGCGCCAAATCATTTGGGCGGGCCCGCCGCAAGCGGCGGCCGCCACGGCGGCGCCGCCGCCGCCAACGTCGGCCGCCGCCGCTGGCCGCCGCCGCCGGCCGCCGCACCCCACCGTCCCTGGCCGCGGTGCCGCCATGCGGCCGCCACCCGCGGCGGGCGGTGGCGGCGCGGCCGTCACCCGCGGTGGGCGGTGGCGGCGCGGCCGCCACCCGCGGTGGGTGGCGGCGCGGCCGCCACCCGCGGTGGGTGGTGGCGGCGCGGCCGCCACCCGCGGTGGGTGGTGGCGGCGCGGCCGCCACCAGCAGCGGGCGGTGACGGCGCGGCCGCCACCAGCAGTGGGCGGTGGCGGCGCGGCCGCCGCGTCGCGCGCACCCCCCCCCCCCACCCCCCCCCCCCCCCCCCGTGCCACCACACACACCTGGTCACCACCCACCCCCCCCCCCCCCCCCCCCCCCCATCCCCGCTACCCCCCTTACGCGTCGCCCTCCCCCCCCCCCCCCTCCCCCCCCCCCCCCGGCGTGGTCCACACTCCCACTCGCCCGTCACGGCCACCGTCGCATCATTGGCCGCCACGCACACACGCCGTCGCTCCCCGCCCCGCGCCGCCGCCGCCGCCGCGTCCGTCCCGGTCTGCTACTGCCTGCCGGCGGCGGTCGTGGCGGCGGCGCCCCCACCCGGGGGGGGGGAGGGGGTCCCCCGCCCGCCCGCCCGCCCGCCCGCCGCGGGCGCGTCGCGGCACCGCCGCGTGCCGACCACCGCCAGCGTGTCCCGCCCCCCCCCCCCCACCGACCGGCGGGCCACCCACACCGGCCGGTGTGGGTGGGCTCCTCCCCCCCCCCCCCCGCCAGTCTCGCTGCTTGCAAAAAGCGCGGCGTGGCTGCCACCCACCCCCCACCCACCCACACACCCCCTGTCACCCACGCCGCCACTGCCTGCCGCCGTGCGTCTGGCGCGACCGCCGCGGTTGCGGCGCGTCACCCCACCCCACCCCACCCCACCCCCACTCCACCCCTCCCCCCCCCCCACCCCCCGCCAGGTGGTCCCCCCACCACCGCCACCGCCACGCGGCATTGGCGGCAGCCGGCTGCGCTGCCCCACCGCCGCCGCCCCGCGGTGCGCCGCGCGGCCGCCCGTTTGGTGGCGCGCGCCCCCCCGTGCGTGCGCGCGGCGGGAGCCCGACGCGGCGGCGGCGGCCGGCGGCGGCGGCGCCGCCACCGCCGACACTCCCCCGCGCGGGGGGGGGTGGGTGCGTGCCGACCCGCTGGCGCCGCCGCCGCGGCGCAGCCGCCGACCGCCGACACGACGCCGCGGGCGGGGGGGGGGGGGGGGGGATCCGACACGCGGCCGGCGGCGGCGGTCGCCCGCCCCGTCGCCGCCGCCCGCCTGGCCGCTGCCGCCCGCGCCAGCTGGCAGCGGGGAGTTGGTTGGCGCCGCCACGGTGGGGTGGGGGGGGGGGGGGAGCCGACGCGCTGGCTGCTGGCAACCCCGTTTCCCATCTCCGCCACTTGGGCGGCGGCGCGCCGGGTGCCCCCCCACGCTGCAGCAGCAGCTATTGCTGGAGGGGGGGGGGGGTGGGGGCGCGCGCCCGCGGGTACAAAGGCGGCCGCCGCGGGCGTCTGCCGGTCCGTTTCTGAGGAGCACATCGCCCGCTCCGTCGCCCACCGCAGCAAACCACCGCCCTCCTCCTCCCTCTCCACCTCCTCCGTCTCCGCTCGGACGTACGCCCCACCCGCCCACGCCGTCTCTACCGCCTCGCGCAGCTGGTTTTTTTTTTTTTTTCCCCGCGACGCGACGCCACCCCCACCATGGACGCGCCGACCGTCTTCCCATCGTCGCTGCCCACCCCCTACGCGTCGCCGTTGCTCTCCCCCCGCGGCCGCCGCGGCGCCCTCGACACGTGCATCCGCAGCCAGCAGGCGTACGACTACGCGGAGGAGCCAGCCGACGCGGGGCGCTCGACCGACTCGCTCCTCGACGCGCGGGACGACGCGCTCGCGCACGCGGAGGAGCTGGTCATGGGCACCCTCTCCCCGTCGGCGGCGGTGGCGCCGCCGCCGACGCGGGCGCCGCCCGCGTCGTCGCCGTCGCCGTCGCCGTCCGTGTCGCCGTCGCGGTCACCGTCGGCGCCGTCGGCGGCGGCAGAGCTGCGGACCGCCACGCGGGCGGCCTACGGTGCGGGGGGGGGGGCGGGAAGGGAGCCGCCGCCGCCCTTCCCGCCGCCCTCCGCCGTGCGGCGGGGCTCGTCCGCGGCCGCTCCGCGCGGTCGCTGTGGTCGGGTCGCCCCTGATGGGGGTTGGCGTCGCGTGGGGCGGTTCCCCCGCGGCCACGGCGGGGTCTCCACACAACCCGCCCGCCGTGGCGGTGGCCACCGCACGCAGCGCACGCCCGTCCACATCCGCTCCACGGGGGGGAAGGTCGTCACGGCCACGCCGCGCAAACGTGCGCGCGGCGCCGCGCGTGGCTGCTGCCGCCGCCGCTCGCCGCCGTTGCGGCAACGGCGGCCACTGGTCGCTCGTGCTGGGCGGCTCGGGCGGCGGCGGCGCTCGCCCTTCACCCTCGGGTACTTGCGCCCGACGGGCGGGGCCCGGTGCGGCCGGTCGCCGCAGCTGCGGCGTGGCCCGCTGGAGGGAGGGCGCGGCCGCCACCAGCAGGTCGGTGCGCAGCGGATGCCCCGGCGGCCACGTTTGGCGCGCCAGGCGCTGCTCGGCAGAGGCGCCCGCTTCTCCCTTTTCCCGCGCACCCCTGTCCCAGCGCCTGCCCTGCCGCTGCAGCGGTTCGCCGTCTGCCCATGGGGACCCGACGCTACGCGGCCGGCAATGACTGTGCTAGATACAAGTAACAAAAGAACCCTCTTACTCGGTACTCTGACTCGTACGGTCGCCGCTGGCCACAACGAGCGCACGCGCGCCCTTTTTATCCTGTGCAAAAACCGGCGGCTGCTTCGCCTTGCGTCCCAAAACCATGGCATAAATGGCACCCCCACGGCCCAGAACCCCCCCCTCCCCCGGTTCGGACTCTACAATAGCCCCCCCCCCCCGCCCTCCCACCCAAGCAGCGCCGCCACCTCCGCCCCGTCAGCGACCCCGTCGGCCGCCGCGGCGAGCGCGTCCGCCTCGGCAGCCTCCCCAGCCCGGCGCGCCACCCCCGCCAGCGCCTTCCACGCCGGCCCGTGCGACGGGTCGGCTGCGAGGGCGCGCCGCAGCAGCGGCGCCGCCACCGCGTCGCCGCCGGCGCTGTCGCCACCGCCGCCACCCCCGCCGCCGCTGCCGCTGTCGCTGCCGCTGCCGCTGCCGCTGCCGCTGCCGTCATCGTCCCGCCCCTTGGCGGCGGCAGCGGCGGCGGCAGCGGTGGCAGCCGCCACCTCCAGCCCCGCCCACGCCGTCAAAATCGGCGCGGCGCCCGGCGCGGCGCCCGCCGCCGCCGCCGCGTCCGCATAGTGCCGCCTCGCGGCGGCAACGTCACCCGCGGCGGCGGCCGCCGCGGCGGCCGCCGCGCCCAGCGACGGTGAGCCCGGCGCCGCCGCCGCGGCGGCGGTGAGGAGCGCCGCCGCCTCGGCGGGCTGGCCGGCGGCGGCCTCCACCGCCGCCGCGGCAACGGCGATCGCGTCGGCGGGGGCAGCCGCCGCGGCAGACGCGGCGGCGAGCAGCGCCCGTGCGGCGGCCACGTTTTCCGCCGACGGGGCCGACGTGGGCGCCCCGTCCCGACGCGCGCCCGCGCCGCCATCGCGACCGCCACCGTCGTCGTCCGCGTCGCCCGCCGCGGGCGGCCGCACCAGCAGCACCGCCGGGGCGGTATAGCCGAGCGCGTCGGCCGGGTCGGCCTCTCGCGCGGCGGCGTACCACCGCAGCGCGGCGGGCGTGTCGCCGACGGCCGCCTCGAGCGCGCCCCGCGCGTGCGCCACCGCCGCCGACCGCGGCGCCGCGGCCGCCGCCGCCGCGTACGCCGCCCGCGCGGCGGCCACGTTGCCCGACCCACGCTCCAGCCGCCCCGTCACGAGCAGGGGGGAGGGGGAGGCCGGGTCGAGCGCCGCCGCGCGGCGGAGGAGCGCGCGGCCGACCGCCGCGGCGCCGCGGCCGCCCCACTCGACGCCGCCCCACGCGGTGAGGAGGCGCGCCGCCGCCGCGGCGGGCGCGGCGGCCAGGCCCGCCGCGCCCGTCGCGGCGAGCGCCGCCGCCGCCGCGTCGGCGGCGGCCGTGCCGGGCGGCAGCGCGGACGCACCCCCCCCCCCGTCACCGCCACCCCCACCCCCGCCGCCATCGGCCGCGGCAGCGCCGGCGGCCGCCGTCCCCGTGATGGCGGCGAGCCCCCGGGAGAGCACCGACACGGCCGCGCCGTACTGGCGGCGGCGCGCCTCGAGGCGCGCCCACGCCTCCCACGCCCCGCCCCGCGGGTCGGCCGCCGCGGCGGCCGCGTACAGCTGCCGCGACCGCTCGGCCGCGCCGGCGCGCTCCTCCAGCCGCGCCCAGCCGAGCCACAGCGGCGCCGCCGCGTCGGCGGGGCCGCCGCCATCCCCACCCCCGCCGCCGCCGCCGCCGCCGCGGCCGGCGGCCGCCGCCGCGGGCGTCGCGCCCACCACGGACGCCGCGTCGGCGGCGGCGGCGGAGCGGCCGCCCGCGGCGGCCGCCGCCGCGGCAGCGGCCGCCGACAGCACCACGACGGGCGGCGACGGGGGCCGCCACCCGCCCCCGCCCCCCCCAGCGCCCACGCCCCTCGTGGCGGCCACGCGGCCGCCCCCCCACGTGGCCGCCGCCGCCGCCGCCGCCGCCACCGCCGCCGTGCCCGCCGCGTAGACGGACCGCGCGGCGGCCACCCCGCCGCGCCCCTCCTCCAGCCGCGCCCACGCGGCGTAGACGGTGGCCACCCCATCAGCGGCGTCCGCCCCCCCGCCGCCGCCGCCGCCACCGCCCGTGGCCGCCGCTGCCGCCGCCGCGGCGGCCGCGTCGCGCAGCGCGGCGACCGCCGCCTCGGGCCGCCCCGCCTCCTTCTCTATATGCGCCAGCGACAGCCACGCGGGCGTATACGCGGGCTCCCCCCCCACCGCCTGCCGCAGCAGCGCGCGCGCGCGGTCCCGGTCGCCCGCGCTCCGCTCGGCCAGCGCCCACGCGTGGCGGATGCGGGTGGCGGTCGTGCGCGGCGCGCCCGCCGCGGCCGCCGCCGCGACGCCCGCCGCGTAGACGGCGCGCGCGGCGGCGGGCCCGCCGAGGCGGCCGGCAAGGTCGCCGCGGCAGCGCCACGCGGAGGGGGCGGTCGGGTCGACGGCGGTGGCGGCCTCGGCGAGGGCGAGCGCCGTGGGGAGGGCGCCCGCCAGGACGGCCAGGTCGGAGCGGGAGCGGAGGCTCGCCGCGAGCGTCGCGAGCAGCCCGCGCGTGTGGCGGGGGGAGAGCGCGCGGTGGGGTACGCCGCCGCCGCCGCCGTCGCCAACGCCGGTGCCGCCGCCAGAGGCGGCCGCGTCGGCGGCGGTGGCGGCGGCGGCGCCCGTCGCGGTGGCGCCACCGCTGGCCGACCCGGGCGCTACCGCCGCCGCCGACCGAAGCGCGGCGGTGGCGAGCGCCGCGGCGGCCACGTCCGCCGGATCACTCCCTACCTCCCCCAGGTCCACCCCCCCAACCCCCCCCCACCCCCCCCCCCCCCCTCTCGCCCCTCCTCCGCGTCCTCCCCCTCCGCGGCGGTCGCAAACAGCACCGGCGCGGCCCAGCCCGCCGCGCCCAGCCCATCGGGCGGGCGCACCCCCCCCCGCGCCAGCGCCGCCGCCGACAGCCGCCCCGCGGTGCCGAGCAGCGCCGCCGCGCGGGGCGACCGCGCCGCCGCCGACGCGCCGCTGCCGCCGCCGCCGCCGCCACCGCCGCCGCCACCGCCGCCGCTGCGGGCGGCGGCGGCGCGCCCCCACGCGAGCCACAGGCGCCCGTCGCCCGGGCGCGCCGCGACCGCCCGCCGGTACGCCCGGTCGGCGCGGTCGTACTGGCGCGCGGCGGCGTCGAGGTCGGCGAGCGCCAGCCACACCGACGCGGCGATGGTGCTCCGCGCAGACGACGCGGGCGTGCCCGCCGCCACCCCGCCGGCGGCGACGCGCGCCCGCCGGCCGGCCCCACCGACACCGCCGCCACCGCCGCCGCGGTCGCCGTCGCCAGCGTCGCCCGCGTCGTCGCCGTCGGCACCACCGCTGGTGGGGGCGCCCGCGGCGACGACCACCTCGGCCGCCTCCTCCAGCAGCCGCCGGGCGGCGGCGACGCCGCCCCCCTCCCCCGCCGACGCCACCCCCGCGGGCGACCGCTCCAGCGCCGCCCACTCGAGCAGCACCCCCGCCACCCCATCCACCGCCGCCGCCGCCGCCGCGCCCATCGCCCCCCCGCCAGCACCCCCACCCCCACCGCCACCTCCACCGCCACCACCACCACCACCACCACCACCACCACCACCCCCCGCCGCCCACGGCCCCGCCGCAGCCGCCGCGACCGCCGCTGCCGTCGCCGCCGCCGACCGCCGCGCCACTGCCGCCGCGTCTGCATAGTGCGCGCGCGCGCGCCCCGTGTTGCCGTCCCGCGCCTCGACGCGCGCGGCGGCGGCGGCGAGGGCGACCGCCGACGCGGCGTCGGCGGCCGCGTCGACGGCGGCCCACCGCCCAGCACGGCGGCGGCGGCGGCCGCGCCCCCCCCCCCCACCCCGGCCGCCCGCGCCGGCTCCCCCCCCGCGGCGCGGCGGCCAGCACCGCCCGCGCGGCGGCGGGCCCCGCGACCGCCTCGGCCGCCTCGGCCGCCGCCGCCCGCAGCAGCCCGTCGGCCGGGTTCGCCGCCACCCCCGCGCGGAGCACCGCCGCCGCCTCGGCGGCACGGTACGAGGGCGCCGCCCCGGCAGCCGCCGCGGCGGCGTCCGCGTCGTCGGTGCCGACGGTGGCGGCGGCGGCGGCGGCGGCGGCGGCGGCGGCAACGCCCGCGGGGCCGGGCGGCTCGGCCACCTCGGCCGCCGCGGCGGCGGGCGTCATGGTCGCCCAGTCGGGGGCGAGGCCCTCGCCGACCAGCTGCGCCAGCTGCCCCCAGGCGCGCCCGTTGGCCGGGTCCGCCGCGACGGCGGCGGCCCACTTGCGGGCGGCCGACGCGTAGCGGCCGCGGCCCATCTCGGCCCACGCCCAGCCGCGCCAGAGGGCGCCCCAGCCGGGCGCCGCCGCCGCGCCCGCCGCCCACACCACCCGCTCCGCCGCGTCGGCCGCCGCGTCGGCCGCCGCCGCCGCCGCCGCCGCCGCCCCCTCCCCTGTTGCTGCTGGCGCCGCTGCCGTGGCGGTGGCGGCGGCGGCGGCGGCAGCCGCAGCGCGGCGGCCGGCAAGCTCCGCGGCGAGCGGGTACAGCGCCCCGTGACCCGGCTCGTCGGCGACGCCCGCGGCCAGCGCGGCGGCGGCCCCCCCCGCATCCCCCATCGCCAGCCTCGACCGCGCCTGCAGCTGGTACAGCGCCCCCCGCGTGCCGGCAGCGACGCGCGGGATGCCCGCGTCGAGCAGCGCCGCCGCCGCGGCGGGCCGCGGCGGCGTGGCGCGCAGCTCCGCCGCCGCCGCCCGCGACAGCAGGTGCGCGTTGGCGGGGCACGCCGCGACGGCGCGGGCGAGCACCCGCCGCCGTGCGGCGGCGGTCGGTGATAGGCGTGCGAGGACTGACCAGGAGCGGCCGTCGGTGGGGTGGGCGGCGAGGTGCGCCTCGAGGGCGGCGGCCGTTTGGGGGGGGGGGGGGGGCGCCGCCGCCGCCGGCCACCACCCGCGCCGGCGGCCCCACCGGGGGGGGCCGCGCCGGTGCCAGTGCCGCCGGTGCTGCCGGTGCCGCCGGTGCTGCCGGTGCCGCCGGTGCTACCGGTACCGCCGGTGCCGCCGGTGCTGCCGGTGCCGCCGCCGTCGCGTCGGCGTTGGGGGGACGGGGGGGACGGCGACGGCTGCGCCGTGGACGCGGCGGGGGGTGTCCAGACAGCTGGAGCGGCCAGCGGGACGGCCGGCGTGCCCGCCGCGGGCCTTGGCCGCCGCGCCGCCGTGACCGCCGCTGGGACGGGAGGCAACCAGGCAGACGCCCGCAAGCCGGGGATGCCCGCCGGGACGAGAAACGCGGGCAGCGTCATGGCGGCCGCGCGTGGGAGCCGCAAGAGGCAGGGGAAGGGTGGGCCGGAAGGAGGGGCTGCGGTGGTCACCGCGGGGGAAGATCACGGGGGAGCGGCGGGGGAGGGCGGAGGGGGGGGGAAGGGGGGGGCGAGGGCGCCTGGGGAGGGGGTGGCTGTCGGGGAGGGACCGACGGCGGCTGGGGCGGCGAGCGTGTGGCAGAGGAGATCAACCGCGGTGGCAGACCAAAACCGAGTCGAAGCGGATGAAGCAAGCGCGCCCCCGGCAGGCGCTTGACCCCCACATGTACTTAAACTACCAAACCAAAAGAGGTGCAAGACCGAGGACGCCGCCAAAAACGAAAAATTGGCCAGCAACCGCACCCGCCACCCGGTCGGGGCGGGCGTCGCGGCCACGCCCGTCGGGGCGACAAAAAAAAAAAAAAAAAATGGTCGGGGGGGGGCGGGCGGAAAGCCGGCAAACCAACCCCGCCACGCCGCGGCGGCGCGGATTCGCGGCGCCGCACCGCGCGCGCGACCGCACCGCCGCCGGCTCGTGGGGAGAGATCGAACCCACGACGCGCACGGGGGGGGGGGCGGGAGCGGGGGGGAGCGGCGGGTGCCGCACCGCATCCGAATCGTCGGGCGTCCATCCCGTCCGGGGTTCGGGCCTGGGCGGCGGGGGCACACGCCGCGCGTCCGTGCCAACGTCCATGGAGCCTGGCCGCGGCGGCTGCGCCATCCGCGTCCACCAGCCACGGGCGGTGCGGCAGCCGGCCACAGGCCGCCGCGGCGGGAACTCCCGCGCCCGACCATCGGGGCGGCGGCGGCGGCGCCCGCGCGCGGCGACCACCGCGCGGTGCAGCGCCGCCCGCAAAAACCGAAAACGGCCACCCCCGCGCCCAGGCCGCGGCGCGCGGCCGTCCGATCTCGCCCCCCCAGCCATGACCCAGCCCTTTTGGTGGTGGTCGCGGCCGTTTGGGTGCGCGCCGGGGGGCGCGCCGAGGCGACAGGAGCCGCGGGGGAGGGGTGGAAGAGTGGCAGGTGGGAGAGCAGGCGTGGGGGGGGGTTGGGGGGGAAGGGGCAGCCGGGGGAAAGGGGGGGATTGGCATGCGGGTAGAGGGGGGGGAGGAGAGTGGGGCCGTAGGGGGTAGGAGGCACCGCAGGCGCCGTCCCTGCGACTCGCCGGGGACAAGAGGTGGGGGGGGGCACCCACCTTGCGAGTCCCAACCCCCCTGCCACCCTTTCCCCGCGGCAGCCGCAGCGGCAGCGGCGGCAGCGGCGGCAGCGGCAGCAGCAGCGGCGGCGGCGGCGACAGCAGCGTCGGCAACGGAGACACGGCAGCGGCAGCGGCAGCGGCGGCGTCGACGGCGGCTGTAGCGGCTTTGGCGGCGGAGCGACGGCAGCGGCAACAACAGCGGCAGCGTCGGCGGGCGCTCACACCAAGCGCGCCCGCACGGGGAAAGGGGGGGGGGGGGGGTGGGGCGGTAGGGAAAAGGGACCGCGGTGGAGGAGAGCGCCCCAGCCCGCCACCCACCGCGTCACACCTTGTCGCGGAGGGACCCCGCATAGACGACGAGGTCATCGGCGGCGGCCGCGACGCCATCCGCGTCTGGCGGCGGCGGCGGCAGCGGCGGCGGCGGCGGCGGGGGTGCCGGCGCGGCCGCCGCCACCGCCGACGGGCCGCCGCCCGCCGCCTCCGTTACCGCCGCGGCCGCCGCGGCCGCCGCGGCGACCGCGGCCTCGGCGGGCGTGCCACCCGCCGCGACCGCCGCGGCCGACGCGGCGGCGGCCGCCGCTTCCGCCGCCGCCCGCACCGACAGCGTGGACGGCGGCGCGGCGGCGGCGGCACCCGCCGTGGCCGGCGGCGCGGCGGGCGGTGCCGCCAGTGGGGCGGCGGCGGGTGCCGCCGCCGGTGGGGGGGCCCCAGCGGCCGCCGCGGGGCCCGCCGTAACGACGCCACCGGGGGGGACGGCGGGAGCGCCGGGGCGGCCGCGCGCGCCCCCGCGGCGGCCCCCATCATGGTGGCCGCCGCCGCCGCCGCCCGCACCGCGGCGGCCGTCCGTGCCGTCGCGGCGGCCGCCGCGGTGCGGGCGGCGGCGGCAGCCACAAACGCGGCGCCGTCCGACACGGCGGCGGGGGCGACCGCCGCAGGGGCGGGTGCCGCCGCCGACACGGGCGCCGCCACGGCCGCGGGCGGGCGTTCGGGGGTGGCGGCGGCCGCGGCCGGCGGGCGTGCTGGTGCCGCCGCCGGTCCGGCGGCGGCGGCGGTGGTGGCGGCGGCGGCGCCCGCTTCCCTCCCCCCCCCCCCCCCCCCCGTGCCCTCGCCCTCGCCTCCTCCGCCACCACCACCACCACCACCGCCGCCGCCACCACCGCCACCGCCACCACCACCACCCCCCCCCCCCCCGCCCCCCCGGCGCCCTCTTTCCCCTTCTTCTTGATCGCCTTGATCTCCTGCAGCGCAAACGACCGGTAGTCGCCCTTGGTGCCGCTCCCGGCCAGCATCCGCGCCTCGACCGACAGCGCGTGCGCGGCGGCCGCGGCGGGCGCCAGCCCGCCGTGCTCCCGGCACAGGTCGTAGAGCTTATCCGCCATTGCCTGGCGGATCTTGTGCGGCACGACCGGCGGCAGCGCGCCGCCGCGCGCGAGCGAGTGCTCGGGGAAGGGCACCACGGGGCGGTGGGCGCGGTCCTCGGGCGACACCGCGGCGGGGGTGGTGGTCGCGGCCGCCGCTGACGCCGACGACGACCCGTCGCGCCGGCGGGGGGAGCCCGCCGCCGCAGACGCCCGCGACGACGACGTGGCCGCCGCTTTGGATGAGCCCCCAGCTTTCCGCTCCGACGCGCCCTTTGCTGTGCCGCCCGCCAGCCGCGACGACGACGAACCCCCCCCGCCGACGCGCCCGAGCGGCTACGCGAGCCGGTCGCAGCGGCGGGGGCCCCCGAGCCGCTGCGGGAGCTCCCACTGGTGCGGCCGCCGCGGCCGGCCACCGCCGCCGCCGCACGCGCGCGCGCCGCTTCGACAAACTGCACCGACGGCGTCGACGCGGCGCCGCTGCCGCCGCCGGCAGACCCCTTGCGGCGGTCCCCCGTGGCGCCACCGTCGCCGGCCGCCGCGCCTGGCCCGCCGCCGCCGCCGCCGCCGCCGCCGCTGCCGCCGCCCGGGGGTCCCAGCTTGGCCGCCAGCGCCGCCGCGACGCGCGCGGCGGCGGCGAGCGACGGCGCAAGCTGGCGGCTCGCCGCGGCGGCCGCCGCGGCCCCCGAGCCCGTCGACGGTTTTTTGGCACCCGCGGTCACCGCTTTGGCCGCCGCGCCGCCGCCGCTGGCGGCGGCGCCGCCGCTGCCGCTGCCCGACCGCCCGCGCTTGGAAGACAGGATGGACCGGGAGGACGTCGCGGCGGCGGCGTCCCGGTCCGCGGCGCCGCCGCCGCCGCCGCGGGCGGCTGTCGCGGACCGGCGGGCGCGGTCGCCCCCGGCTGGCGCGTCGGCCGACAGCCAGGGGGTGGTGGCGGTCCACGAGGACGACGCCCCGCCCTTGCGGCCAGGGGAGTGCGCCCCCGCCGCCGCCCCCGCCGCCGCCCCCGCCGCCTCCTCGCCGTCATCGTCGTCATCGTACGGAGAGGCGGCGGCACGCGCGCTGCGCGGGGACGCACGGGCGGCCGCCGCCGCCGCCGCCGCCGTCGACAGCCGTGGCCGCTTGGCCGGCGGCGCGCCGCCACCCGCCGCCGCGGCCTGCGCCGCCGCCGCCGCCGCCGCTGGTGGTGGCGTCGTCGACGGTGGCGGTGGCGGCCGGGACGCCGCGGCCGGCGGCGGCGGCGCCGCGGCCAGTGGCGCCGCCGCGGCCGGTGGCGCCGCCGGCCACTGCGCGGGCGCGACCGTCACGGCGGGCCGCGGGGTGGCGAGGACGACCGCGGCGAGCGACGGCGGCGCCGTCACGCCGCGCGCGGCGAGGCGGCGGAGCCGCGGATCCCGCGACGCGGCCATGCTGCCGCCGCCAGCGCCAGCGGCGGCGGCCGCCCATGGCGGCGCGCTTGCAGCGGCGGCGGCAGCAACGGCGGCGGCGGCGGCGGCGGCGAGCGGCGGGGGCGGCGGCACCCACCGGCGGCTCCCCCCCCCCTCTGCCCCAAACCCCACCGCTGGCGCCGGCGGTGGCGCCACCGCCGGCTGCGGCGGCGGCGGCGGCGGCAGCCACGCGGCAGACACTGCCGGCGGCGGCGCGGGCGCCGGCACCACCGCCGGCGGCGGCGCCACGACGGTCGCCCCCCCCCCCCCCCCCCCAGCGGGGATCGCGCCCCCCCAGCAGGCCGCCAACGACGCCACTCGCGCTCATGGCGCGGAGGAGCTCGACCAGCTTGCTCCCCGCCGCCGCGTCGAGGCCCCCCCCCGCCGGCAGTGGCGGCGGCGGCGGTCCGCCGACGCCGCCCGCGGCCGGCGCACCCGCTGCCAGCGCGCCGGGGGGGGGGGGGGGGAGACGGCACCACCGTAGCGCGGCGCCGGCAGGGGGATGCCAGCGCCGTACGTGGGGGGGTGGGGGGGGGGGGCGCCGCCATAGCGTGGGGGGGGGGGATGTCCGCCGCCGCGTACGCGGGGGGGCCCGCCGCGTCGGAAAAAGGGGGGGGGGGGGGGGTACCGGCCGCCGCCGCCGGTGGGGGAACGCTCCAGGGGTGGGGGGGCGGCGGGGCGCCCGCGGCCGCGTAGGCCGCGCCGCCGCCACCGTCGCCGCCGCCGCCGGCGCCGCCGGCAGCGCCCCACCGCCGGGAACCGGCGCCACCGTCAGCACCGCCGTCGCCGCCGTCGCCGCCTGGGTGGGGCGCCGCCGCCGCCGGCGCGCCGGCGCTGCTGGCGGGCGCGTCGACACCCGACATGCTGAGGAGGGGGTCTCTGGGGGGGGGGGGGGGGGGGACGATGAGCAGGGGGGGGAGGAGGGGAAGCGGTTGGGTGGTGGTGGGCTCCACGGGGTATGGGCCGTGTCGGGGGAGCGGCGAGCAGGATCCTAAAGGACGACGCGGGATAAGTAGCGACGCGAGGCCGTGGGCGGGGGGGGGAGGGGGGGGGGCGAGTGGGGCGGGGGGGGGGGGCGAGTCGGGCGGGGGGGGGGAGGCGGGGGGAAAGAAGGGGGGGACCACGCCGCGGAGCAACGGACTGGGGCGGCGGCGAGCCGGCCTGGCGGGGCGGCTCGATGGCGCGGCGCGGCGGAGTTTTCTTCCGCCGCGTCCGTGCAGGCGCTCGCGGGGGTTTGAAACCGGGCACATTGGCGGCGTTTCTGCTGTCCAAATTGGCGGGGGCAGGGGGACCGCAGCATCCGTGGCTGGCGCGACAGGCCCCGCCGTCAGACTGTACCGGGATTCCGCATTGATTTGAGAAGTACAACTGGATCGACCACCGACCCTGGGTGCGCTTTCATGATCGAAACGAGTGAATCATGCGCTCCTTCGAATGGATCGACTGGAGCGAGAAATCATCAATGCCCAGACCAATTACAGTTCCCTTTGGAATTCGAGTCGACGGCTGCGGCGGCACGGCCGCTTGCCGGCCGGAGGGTGTCAGCGCCTCGACACCGGCAGCCACCGCGGCAGTGGCGGCGACCGCGTCGCTGCGGCGGCAGAGGCTGCTGGGCGGCGACGGCGCTCCCCCCCGCCTCGACGCGTGGTGGTGGCTGTGGTGGTGCGCGGGCGTGGCGGCGGCCATCCAGTCTGCCCGAGCAGCCTCATCCCCGCCGCGCCTCGGTCGAGGCGTGTGACGCTGCGCGGCTTGGCGCCGTGCCCGCCTGGCAAGCCGCCCGCCTGCCCGCCCTCCCGGTCGCCGCGGCGCGCCGCTGCGGGGTGAGGGTACACGGGCTGGCTGCCCATTTGGTTCCCTTGTGTGCTGCTCCCCCCCCTCACCCCCTCTGGCTCTGTTCCTCCCTGTCGCCGGCCGTGCGCGCCCCCGTCTATTCACCTCCCCCTTCTGCCTCTGGCCCCTCTTCCACTCTCACGCATCCTGTGCCGCCCTCCCCTCCCTGGTCCCGCCCGTGTAGACCACCCCACCGCCACCATGACGACCTCTACCGACGGCGCCGCCGCCGCCGGCGCGGCGGCCGCCCCCGTAGACGTGCAACGGCAGGGTGCCGAGGCGCTGGACCGCCTCGCGTCGTGGCGTGGGGACAACGCGCCCAACCGGCCGGCGTCGCACATGCGCATCCTGGTGACAGGCGGCGCCGGCTTCATCGGTTCCCACTTGGTGGACCGGCTGATGGAGGAGGGCAACGAGGTGATTGTGGTGGACTCGCTGTTCACGGGCAAAAAGTCCAACATTGAGCGCTGGCGGTCGCACCCCAACTTTGAGTTCTTTCGCCACGACGTCATTGAGCCGTTTACCGCCGAGGTGGACCAGATTTATCACCTCGCCTGCCCGGCGTCGCCCGTCCACTACAAGTACAATGCGATTCGGACGCTCAAGACGGGCGTCCTCGGCACGCTCAACATGCTCGGCCTGGCCAAGCGCGTCGGCGCCACCTTCCTCCTCGCCTCCACGTCGGAGGTGTATGGCGACCCGCTGGTGCACCCCCAGACGGAGGAGTACTGGGGGAATGTCAACCCTATCGGCGTCCGTTCGTGCTATGACGAGTCCAAGCGCGTCGCCGAGACGATGGCGTTTGATTACCACCGGCAGCACGGGGTGGCCATCCGCGTCGTGCGCATCTTCAACACGTATGGCCCGCGGATGGTGGAGAATGACGGGCGGGTGGTGTCCAACTTTGTCTCGCAGGCGCTCCGCGGCCAGCCGCTGACCGTCTATGGTGATGGCTCCCAGACGCGCTCCTTTTGCTACGTCGCGGACCTCGTCGACGGCCTCATCCGCATGATGAACAGCAGCCACACGGGGCCGTTCAATCTGGGCAACCCGGGCGAGTTTTCGATGCTGGAGCTGGCGCAGCTGATCAAGGACCAAGTGGACCCGACGAGTGACATCAAGTACCTGCCCGCCACGCCCGACGACCCGGCCAAGCGCAAGCCCGACATTACCAAGGCGAGCGCCCACCTCGGCTGGTCCCCGGGGGTGCCCCTCAAGGCTGGCCTCACCGAGATGATTGCCGACTTTCGCGAGCGGATCGGGGAGGGGGTCAAGGCGCCATCGCCACAGGGAGGGGGGGCATCGTCCTAGGTCCCCAGCCCGTGTACGTAGGGGGGTGCGGGGGGTCGCACGTGGGAGCGGGTGGCTCGTGTAGGGGGCAGCGCGACGAAAGGAGGCGGTCTCGGGCGTGAGGGCCGGCAATGGGACAGCAGCACGAGACAGACATGGCTGCCAGTGCCCGTCCAAATTGTAAAGAAAAGCTTGTTTTATTGAATAGTATTCGTAAATTTGCCACCGAATTTGGACGAGAGCCATCTGTTGGAGTGTAACCGTGTGTAACATCTATTAATAGGTGAAAGACTGCGCGAAACCGGAGCGCTGAGGGTTGTTGCGCCCGCCTGTGGCTATCGATATAGAGAGAAGTGGAAAGTGCTGGGATCAGCGGCCACGGCCGTGGCGCGGTGGTGCGGGGAGCAGGGGGTCGGGTGCTTGGGTGCGGGGGGGGGCAGGAGAGCGGGGGAAGCCGCTGTGAGTTACGTCGATGTACAGGTGCACACAGAGTATTCGAACTTGCGCACCGCCGACCTGGCTCAACGGTTGGGCGCACGTTTTGTGTTCCCACAGCGGCACTCGTTCATCCACCGCGGCAGCTGCAATCTTCTACAGGTACACGGCCGCGTCCTCCGCCAGTGCCGCTGCTGCTCAGACACGCGCGTCCGTCGTGTTTGGAGGAAGCCAGTGCTGACGCGTGGCAGACGCGGAGCCGCTGGACGAAACTATGGGAGAGGTGGGCGCGGAGCGCAGCGGCGAGGTGGGCGCGGAGCCAGACGGTGACGGACCGCCCCTGATGTACTCCTCCTTATACTCGTTGTAGCTCCAGCCCTTCGCAACGCGCTCGCGCTCACGTCGGCGCGCACGAATGCGCTGCTGCTTCACCTGCATCTTCTCGAGGTGCCGCGCCTCCGCCGCATCAGCTGGCACCATGGCTGCGCGTCCGGCCGAGAGAGGAGGGGAGCGGCGGGATTGAGACACCAGGGCTGGGAGACTGGCTCACCCGCGGACGCCTTTTGCCGTCGGGCCAAGCGGTGGCCCGTCCCAGGCCTCGCTGTCTTTAAGACGGTTCGAGGGGGTTCACGCCAGGGCCCCCCGCCCGCCTTTGACGGCCGGAGGGGAGGGAAAGGATAATGCATCCTATCCTTCCATGGCTCCCCTCTCCTCCGACGGCCTGAGGGAAAGAATCATGCGTCCCAGCCTTCTATGGTCCCTCTCGACCTGAGGTCGCATGCTTCCATGCGGAGTTCCCCCGTTCCGATCAGGTAGGAAGACCAGGCCGTGCGGGGGATGCTCGTCTGCCACGGCGGCAAGCTCGGCCGGACCATTGACGGGCTGGGGGGGGGGGGGGGGGCTGGACGCTGGACGCCCTGCTCGGGGGGGGGGGTGGGGCGACCCGCCGCCACCCGTGGGTGGGGACGACCACTGGTCGGGGGGGGCGGGGGGGGGGGGCGGGGCGGCGCTCGCCATTGAAAAGCTCCCACGTAGCACCACGTGTTCCGTTTGGCTTTTGCTTTGGTTTCATTAGAGAGCTTCGACATGAGCTGCGTGGTTACCAAATGTGGCGACACACGTCGAGATACCCACATTTGTACCGACGTCGAGCTTCGCCACGTACTCAAATATTGATTGGGCCGTCGCGCGCGTTCCCGCGGTCGGCCCAACAGAAACAAAGCCACTTCTGGCATATCGCCTTTTTCCGCACGTATTTAGGGCGCGTAACTGCACCTGTGAGTACTGCGTCTGGGACTGACAGCCCATACCGCGTTTAGAAGGGCCGCAGTGGCCGCCCGTACACGTGCGCAGTGATCCTTGTTACGGGATCCACGTCAAGAGCTCATCAAGCCCGGAAGGCTTGAAGAAACCTTGAATTTCCTTGAAGAGGGTCCTCTTCAAGCCGCCGCGCGCGGCCCGACACGGCCAGATTAGGTTCCGATCTGTACACTTAGTAGCAAAATAACAGCAAAGAAATACAACATTAACGTCGAGTAACACGTGCGTTAAGGAACATCTCTTTACAATCTAACTCAAGTTGAATCCGTATTGCAGTCCTCAGGGGGCGAGAAACTCGGCCCAATCGTGACCAACGACACGTCCCGACCGCCGGGCTTCAGACGTCCGATGGGACCGCGGAAGACGACACGACGCGGCCGCATCCGTGACCTGAGGCGCGTGCTCGGGTCATCACCAGCAGAGGAACCGACTCGATCTACAGCGCGGTGCTACGCACGACGACCTTCACAGTCGCACAGTCTGTTACTGCACCAGTGCTCGTTTACAAAATCCGATGGCAATCTACCTCTTCATGTATGAGGGCATTGACTCTGTGCACCCGCGTTGATGCGGGTTGGGCGACGGCAGGTGGAGAAATTCGGATTGACAACGAGGATTCGGGCCGAGATGACCATGCTTGAGATGTTTGTGCGGCGCACGAACACACAAGACTTCGTCCTGTAGTGCAGCCAGACCCATACAGATGTCATGGCTATTTGTGGAGCGGCAGAGAGCGTGCGGACGAACCTAGTCGTCCTGGTCGCTATGTACCGCGGCGGTTGTTCCACGTCGCAACACATGCCATTGGGTGTTGCGGGACCAGGTACCAGCAAGCGGGCTTGTGTACTTCTCTCTACAATAGATAAAAGCAGTCCACAGAGACGCGCCAGACCAGCGAGATACAGGATGCGTCGCGCGAGATCAACACCCCAGAACTTCGCAAGTGCCTCGTCCATCGTGGATAAACCCGTACTTTTTGTTCAAAGGAGGGTTCGAAAACGGTGGTCAGGGCCGTACTTGCATCAGAGTGCCGCGATTAGAAGCTCTTCAAAAAGTGAGCGGGGCACCTCCTCGGGGAGGGTGCTCTTGAATTGTGCTTGTAATCTCTTGAATTTTTCTTCAACCATTGACCGTCGGAACTCTTGTATGCCTCTCTGCATAGCCCTCTCTCTGGATCGTCTGATGGTACCTCGTAGGTCGTCGACGGTCTCTGGGTCAGGTCGTTCTCAACCTTTTTTTAAGATCTCATCAAGAAACCGGCCTTTACGGGGCCTCCAGGAGGGGTCAAGTAGGCTACTTATCAAGTTTTCTGCAAGGTTCTGCGCTTGATGAGCTCTTGAAGTTGATCCAGCTTCTACGGGCTCTGCGGCTGGGCACTAGCCGCGCACGGACGTGTATGGCAGCACTGCGCGGCCGCATCTGGGCGACCTACGTGGCCCCAAGGCGCCGTGGCGGTTTAGGGCGGGGTGTGCCCACGGTCTCCGCCGGTCAGGCGCACAGCATGGTGGACAGCCCTCAGAATGCACGCGGATGGCGCCGCGCTATTGGTGGAACACGCTCTCCTCGGGTCCTTCGTTCATAAGGAGTTCCGCGATCACTTACATTCACGTTCTTCGTGAGTGAACGGCTGAACGCTGCCGTCAAGATACGGCCTCAGCAGAAGGCGTCCAGACGGCGCCGGTGCTGCTCTGGTGGCAGCCGTCAGTGGGAAAGTATCTGGCCGCGCGCGCAGCCTTGATCTAAATACGTGCTGGGGTGGCGCGAAGCACGCCGCGGGAAGCGCAGTCGGACCGGTATCTGAGGAGGGTATGGGGGGGTGGATGGTCATTTATGGGTCGTCAAATGTGGGTCGGAGGATCGACGTGGCCGAAACGTGTTCCCGACCCATGCCACCGACCCACATTTGACATGCCGAAGCCCTCTATTGGCTCAGACGACCACGTCGGGAACCGGTGCACTTGAACAGACGCCACTTGGCAGTCGTGCGGACAGTTCTTTCTTGGTGAACGCCTGAGGACCATTCAGTCGACAACCCATGCGCGCGATGGCAATGCTCTGCCAAATACCTATAGCACGCAATAGTGTCAATCGCACCTCGGAAGTTCGGGGGGATGAGTGGTCCGGCTGTTGTCGGTCGCAGGTGTCCGTGAAGCCGATGATTGCTCGCTTGCGCGTGTCGATAACAATCGCAACGACACGGGGGAAACGCGCCACATGAGGCTACCGCATACACGCTAGGACCTGCCCTACCAAGTTGTAGTCTGCACGCTCCCCTCTTGCACCACAAAGGACTGTTGGATCGCAGATCCCCGCAGCTGTGATGTCGAACGCTCCCCTAGACCCCCGAGATACAGTCAGTCTCCCACACAATCCCCCCCCTTTTGGCAGCAACAGATTTGCTCGATTCAAACTGGGCGCGGCTTACATGGTCGAGGACCAACCATTCCTGGGTGGTGCTATTTCACCTTTGATCTGGAACAAAAGAGAGTTTTGGCAAGTAATCCGACGGTCGCTTTCGACTGTATCTCGACGGAATCTGGAAAGAGTCGAGATACCGTATTTTTTCTACCGTCGCGGACTCGAACGAGTTTTGGCAAGTAACTTTCCTGTAACGCGACAGTCCTGTACACGAACGGAACAGAAGGCGAGGCGCGCCACCACCAAGCCAGTGACGCAGTCGCCGATTCAGGGACCCCACCAGTAGACGGCCGGTCCCGCCTCGAGGACGCAGACGACGCATCCTCTGCAGGTGTGGTAGGGCTTGGGGATGACATATTCGGCACGACGTGGAGGCAGCACAAGGCCAACAAAGGGGGGAGGGTGGGTGCAAGGGGCTGGGAAAAAGGCGCGCAACACGACAACCATCGGCCCGCTTGGCCAAGCCCACTGACACCTCGGACAGACCACCTGTCCCTCAGCGCCAGCCAAGCTGCGTCCAATGTACCAGAAATGGTTGTACCGGCATATGGCGGCCCAAACCACCCGCCTTTGGGGCCTCGCACGCGCGACACGTGGCTGAAAGGTACAGCTTTTCTTCAACGCGATCCACCGGGGCCCGACTGTACATCCCGAGAATACCGTCCGGGACGGTCGGAAAATCCTGCATCTCGACGGTAGCTCTGAAACGTGGCGCAATGTACAGTCGAGATACCGTCGAAACAACAGTCGAGTTACTTGCCAAAACTCTCTAAACTCCCCCCGCCTGGCATGATTGCACGATGATCCACGGTCGACGAGCTGTACGTGTGTCCGGTTAGATCCCCCCGGATAGTCTCTGATACGGACTATAGTGGAGAGACTGACTGTACTCCGCATCGTTGACGCCCAGTCTCTCGCTGGAAAGGGGAGACGGTGGCTCCGGATCCAAGCCAACCACCCCCAGCTGTCTGCGACGACCCAGTGCGACTGCCATATGTATTGCTCTCCGTTCATTCTATGGGCCGCAGCGTGCATTGTGCTGTTCGTCGGGGAGGTGGGCGGGTAGCGGGACGGACTCGTTGCGGCGCCCGGACTCGCGGATGGCGGGCATGTCCCTGCTGTGTCTCCCTCCCCCAGCGCACCGGATGCCTTCGCCTCTCGTGTCACAAGCGCCCTCGGAGGGCGGGTTCCACACGTCCGCGGCCGACCACCAACGGCTGGCGGCCGGGGAGCGGCGCTCCCCAACACCGTCAAGACGCGGTCACCGAGCGCGCGCACCCTCATACCATTTGGGTCGGAGGCCGTCACGCCAACCGTGCTGCATCGTGGCGTGGCGGTGGGAGGAGGAGGTGGCGCAGGGGAGGGGGGGCAGAGGCACGTGCGGTGGCCGCGGGTGAGTGTGGGCTGTTGTGGTACAGTCAAGTGTTGTGAGGTGCGGCTGCAACTTGGCGGGCAGGAGCGTACTCCCGCGCCCGTCTGCACAGGCCCAGATCACGCGGGAGGTGCGGGGGGGTGGGCACCAGTCGGGCCGCTGAGCTCGCCAGACACAGCGCGTCCGTCGTCCGAAAGGTGTGCACGCAGAAGAACACAAACTTTTATCCTGCGTGTCATCTGCGAGAACTCCATCAGATTAGTGCTTCTGTACTCAAGGCCGGTCCCGCGAGCGTCGGGGACACTCGTGTGCTACTGCGTATCATGAGCCCGAGCGTCGCGGGTCCAGACTTACTAGCACGAGAGTCGGAACTTTATTGTAGCATCGCAATCCTCATCAGTCGTGGTCGATTTGGCCCTTTTTTGGCGCGACGGCTGGTCGGGAGCTCGCAGGCGCCACGTGGCCAGCCACGTTGGGGCTGCCCGTCCCCCCACCCGGGCGCGTGACCGGTACTGTTTTTGTTGCGGCTGCGCAGTGCTCCTTATTGTGGGATCCACTTCAAGCGCTCTTCAAGCCGGATGGGCTTGAACAAACCTTGATTTTCCTTGATGTGGTCGCACGCGCGACGGCATCCGAGGCCCCAACCGAGTGGATTAGAGGCTGATCCTCACACTTAAAAAGGTTGATAATTCGGTAAAGTATGTTGACGGGAGATGATGGGTTCCATACTAAGGAGCATCCAATTGGCTGTCATGTTTCGGTAAGTTTCCATCACAGTCCTCGCGGAGACCACGAAGGCCGTCCCCGAGCGGCCGACAATCCCTCTCCTTGCCCGAGCTGATGACGCCTGACGGAGCGCATCGGAATGCACAACCAGGCCCGTCTGCGATCCTCACCCGCACCGCATGCTTCGGTGACACCACCAGCCACACGAACGTCACAGTACGTTTCAACCCAACGCACATTGTCCATGATAGCTCGCCGCCCTGTCCCCCTCACCCCCCCTGATGTCCTCCCTCTGGTTCCGCCAGCACAACGAGAAAGAAACTTTTCTCTCAACACGAATATTGTGTGCCAGACCAGACGGCGGCGGCGGCGGCGGCCGTGGCCGCGGCAGCGACCGGTCGGCAATGGCGCCCACGGCAGGTTTGGGCCTCTATCGTCTAGTACTGCCCCGAGTCTCAGCGAAAGTGCTTCGGGTGCCTGTCTGTGTCGTCGGAGAGGAGCAAGCCGACGGTTGGTTGGGTACTGTACCGCGTAATTGAATAAAAACTCTCAGGAAGATCTGCAGGCCGCCGAGATACGGCGTGCACTTCACGTGATCAACTCCGGCGAGCTCCATAAGAGCCGGGATACAATCCAAGAAACCTGGGTCTTTTTAGGTGAAACGGGGGCTACAAGCCCCCGTCGATGCTGTCCTTCTATTAGGAGAGCGTGATCACGCTTAATGCGGCTCGAGAACTGTGCGCATTAGCACTTGAAGAACGCTTGATATATCTTAAACAAAGGATCAAGATACGCGTGGTGGTCATCGTTCAGTACATCACTGTGTAGCCCGCACTGAGACGCATCTTGTGGTGTGTCGCACACCCTCCACCGCGCAAGTTATATCGTACTGACTTCAAACTTTATCACGTTTTCTTCAAGAAATCGGCCTCTAAGGGGTCTCTAAGCCGCTTCATGATCGCCCTGGATCGTGAATTCTGCAAGGTTCTGCGCTTGAAAGGCGTTTGAGGTGGATCCCGCAACAAGCAGCACTGCGCTGGCCGTCGTTGGACTCGACGACGCTGGCCCTGGGTGCTCGCATCTACTCTGAGAGTGGGGGCCTAGCTAGGCTTTATTGTAGGACGGGGCGGGCGTGGATCCGCGCCGGTTGCAGCGAGGCTTGCTGGCTGCGTCCGCCCGAGAGTTGCCGCGCGAAGTCGGGCTGGGCATCGTCGTTCGTGGCGGGCGTCCCGGGCGGCCTCGGCGCACGCCACTCAGCCGACGACCTACGCTGTCCGTCGCCGCCGTCGCCAACGCCAACCGCGGTAGCTGGCCTGCCGCGTCCGCCCACCCACCGCCGCGCGCAGTTGAACTTGGGGCTGTTGCCCGTGGTGGCCGTCACTGGTGACCGTGGCTCCGGCCGCACTGGGGGGTGCACAGGGGAGAGAACACACAGAAACAAAATAAAAACAATCAAACGTCACAGCCAAGCAAGACACAAAAAAATGAGGAGCACACACTGAGGAGAAACTCATTTCACAGGTCATGCCAGCTGCAGTCCACGCTGCAGTCTACGCGTCCTCTGCATCCATGCCGGCCTGGGGCCGCTGGCACCCCCGATCAGCAACCACCAACGCGGCCGACCTGGCCACCGATCCCTCCGCTGGCAACAACATGTCCGCAAACCGCCTGCCGGCGGACCCCACCAGCAACCACCACGTCAGCAGACGTGGCCGCCCGCGCCCCCCGCCTGCAACTACCAACTCGGCCAACGAGGCCGCCGGTGCCCCCCGCCAGCAACCACGAGCCTGGTCATCCGGGCCGCCCGCGCCCCCGGCTAGCAGGAGCGCGTCGACCAACTTGCCGCCGACGCCCCCCGCCGCCGGCGACCCGCAGGGGACTCCGAGCTGGAAGACACCGCGACCCACCATACGTCTGTGGCACGGGCGAGGTCGCGGCGGCTAGATCGAACGACACACCACGAGCTCGCTGCTCGCCTCAAGTAACGAACTTATGGCTCAGTTTGAATGGGCCAAATGAGCGAAGTCGCCCCACTCGTGCACGTAAGCACTAGAAAACCGCACACGAGATCCACGCGAGTCGAGCGGACGAGGCACAGTTCTGGCTTTTCCACGAGACAGAAACGCGTGAGACCGCGCAAAAGTAGCCTTCGTTTACACCGACGCGTTATCCTGGCCTTTGTCCATTGACGGACGGGTGCAAAAGAAATTTCCTTCCGCAAGGTTTCCCCGGATGCCTCGTATCAGCCAACGATTTGGCACGCAGTCGATCTTTCGGACGGTCATCCTCCCCACACCGCGTCCGCACTGGCGCGCTGCCGCGAGGGGCAGTCCGGACGGGGGTGGAGTCAGCGAGGCCTCGGAGGGAGGCGGGGCGTGGCCGCTCAAGTATGACTGTGGAGACGCGCGCACGCGCCTGCGGAGGACATCGTTCAGACAGGAAAAAGAATTCGAAGAGGAACATGTACAGTAGGTGACCAATAAGATGCCTCGAATGACGAGTCACTGACCAATAACTGCTCCGTACGAGGCCCATTGTCGCGCAAACAGTGCGACTTGGATGAGCTGAGAAACCTCGATAGAATCTCGAGAGGAAACAGGCACCAGTGCCAACAAGTGCAGCCGGTCTCAAGAGATCGAGGAAGAATGAGGAAGACTGCACAAGAAGACAACAGCAATCTGACCAATTAGAGGTCCATTTGCGACCCACCGTCGATGCTGCCAATCACAAACTCTTCCGGATCTGTGCACCGCAGCCCGCCGCTATTGGTTGTTTCTCAACTGCCAGCACGCGGTTTGCCCACGCTGTTTCCCTGGCGCTGTTGTTGTTGTCGCCAGGAGACAATTTGGGGGAACTGCAATAGAGAATAAGGTTCCAACGCACCGCGGCCTCGTCCCCCCCCCCTACCCCTTCCCACTCCCCGCTGTCTGCCCTCCACACGCGCGTGCACCACCTCCAGTCCAGGACAGCAGTAATGGCAGCGACTCCCCCCCCCCCCCCCCTGCCCCCCCCCTCGTGGGTTTGGTGCCGCCTTCAAGCCCGTCGCGGCACTCCCGGCGGGGGGTGGGCAGCCAGCCGGTGCTGCCGAGCGGGACAGGAGTAGATAGAGAGAGAGAGCGCGCAAGCGAGCGAGAGACGGCCCCCCCCTCGCCCCCCCCCCTCCAGGAAGGTGCCCTTGGACAGTCGCCCATCTGCTGGCCACAGCCTGGACAACCCGGCGCACGTGCCCCCCCCGCCCCGCACGGGGGCGAGCTGCACAAAGCACCCCGTTTGTGTCTGCCACCATAGCATCCGCCGCGAGGTCGGCGTTAGGGTTCCCCAGGTGGGGTGGGCGGGGCTTGCAGGCCGACGACGGGTCGCGCCGCGTCACGTTGAGGCGACGGCGGCTTTGGGGGGGGCGGGGGGGCCGGCGGGGGGGGCGCCCACGCCCCACACCCCACCCTCCCCCGGCCCCCACTGCCGCGTCTCCCTTCGCGGCCCTTTGATCGGCACACCGCGGCGCACGCGCAGCCGCACGCGGACGATTCCTCTGGCCACACACCGCCCGGCCGGCCGCAGCTATTGGACGTTGAGGGCCACCGCGTGACGCTGCCGCCCCGCCGCCGCGGCGCGCGGCCCGGTCTGACGAGCCCGTGCGCACCAACGCGGCCGCGCGGTGGCCCGCCCCCCCCCCCCCGCCCCGCGTCCGGCCGCCCGCCAGTCCGGCCGCCACCGGACTGGGAGGAAGGGGGTGGCCGTGCTCTGGCCGCCCGCCGCGTGGGGGGGGGAGAGGGACGGGCGTCGTCGGGTTCGCGCCGCCGCCGCCACCGCCCGCGTGGGTTGGGGGGAGGAGGGGGGGGGGACCTCACCGACGTCTACCACACCCCCCGTGGCGCAGGAAGAAGCGCCACCCGCCCGTCCCGCCGCCCGCCGCGGCCGTTTAGGCGGCGCACGTGCGGGCACCGCGGCGACGACGGTCGTGGCGGGGCGCGCCGCGGCCACCAGCTGGCAGCTCCGTCCTCTCCTCTTCTATCCGACGCCCAGCGCCTGACACAGACGGGGGCGGTAGCGGCGGCCGGTCGGCCCGCTGCCGCGACATCTGCCGCACCCGCGTCCGCGCGCGGACGCGGCAGCCGACCTGCCCACTCCACCGTCGTGCTCCCCCCCCCCACTCTCTTCTCCACTCACACTTCCCGGCCCCCGCCTTGCACGCGGACCTGTCCCCCCTCCGAATCCGACAACACCGAGGGGGGGGGGCGGGTGTCATTGCCGGTGCTGACGCCGCTGGACTCTGGCTTCGTGGCTGCCTGTCACCCCTGCCGCACAGCCCCCCTCCCCCCCCCCCCCCCCCTTCCCCAACTTTCCTTCCCCCCCACGCACCTCGTCGGCGGTGGTGTCTTCTCTCGCAGCGTCGGTGGCATGCCTTCCCCCCCCCCCCTGTCCATGAACCCCCCGACCCGCGGCGGCCGCCGCGCTTTACCCGCCCTCAACGGCGGCGGCGTCGGGGGCAGAGGTATCGTCGGTGTTACTCGGGGCGGAAGCGGCGGTAACGGCGGCAGCGGCGGTGGGCCCGGTGGCGGCGGCGGCAGCGGCGGCGGTAGCGGCGGCGGCGGCGGCGGCGGCGGCGTGCCCGCCGCCCTCATCACAGCCGTTGGGTCGTTCCAGACTTCCTTGAGCGGCCTCGGCTGGGCGCTGGCCAAGGTGGAGGTGGTCGCCACCGACGGCAGCGGCCGCCGGCTGGGCCTCCCGTCCCTCTCCCCGCTGTCCATGCTGTCTGTAGGGCGGCCGCCAGGGGTGGGGCCGGAAGGGGGGGCGGGAAGTTCGGCCGCCGGCGCCGGCCTCGCCTCCCCGTGGGCGCCCTACCCCCCGTTCTCGCCCCTCACCCCGCTCTCCCCGCCGACCACACTGCCGCCGGTGGGTGCTGCAACCGTGCCGCCGCCGGCAGGAGGGGGCGGGGGGCGCCCACCGCCGCCACTGCAACCGCAGCAGCCGCTACCGCCGCCGCAGCAGCAGCCGACGCTGCCACCGCCGCAGCAGCAGCCGACGCTGCCACCGCCGCAGCAGCAGCCGACGCTGCCGCCGCCGCTGCCACCGCCACCGCCGCTGCCACCCCCACCCCCACCCCCGGCGTCCATGCAAGAACCACCCCATCAACCGCCGCCGTCCCCACCGCAGCCGCCATCGCCGCCGCCGCCGCCGTCATCGCCCCCACGGCCGTCGCTGTCGCCGAGACCACCCGGCTTTGTCACGGCCGCGGCACCCCCCTCTCCCCTCCCCCCCACGGGTGGCGCGGCCGCCGCCGTCGCCGTCGCCGCCATCGCGACACGCCCACCCCCGCCCCCAGCATCCCCCTCCGCGCCGCCGTCACGGCCTGTCCGCGGCGGCTTGCCACTTGGGCTCCCCCCCCCAACGCCCGCCGCGCTGTCCTCTCTGGTGGCGGGGGGACCCACGGGTGGCCCACGGGTGGTGCTGCTCAATCGGGCAGCGGGTGGGGTGCCGGCGGGGGGGAAGGGACAAGTGGGTGTCAGCGGCGGCAGTGGCGGCGGCGTCGGCGGCGACGGCAGCGGCGGCGCCACAACTGCCACCCAAAGTGCCATCGCTACGACCACTGCCCTCCCCCCGCCACCCCCCGCTACTTCTGATCCCAGCGCCACCCCCACAGCCTCCACCACCCCCGCCGCCACCGCAGACCCGTGCTTAGTCCCGTCTGACGCGCTCGCGTCCGCCGCTGCACGGCCAACCCGCGGAGGGGAAGCCTCAGACGGCGCCGTGTGGAGTGGCGGTGGTGCTGATCGAGGCGACCGCGGTGGAGGAGACGGCGGCAGTGGCGGCGGCGTCGGCGGCGTCGGCGGCGGCGGTGACGACGGCGCTGGTGGCGGCAGCGGCAGCGGCAGGAGCGGCGGCTACATCTTGGCGCCCCCCCCTCGGGTTACGCCCCCGCCGCAACCGCTCGCGCCGTCGCTCGCGCCGCCACCGCCGCCGCCGCCGCCGGTGCAGGCGAGGCCGTCCCACACGCCGCGCTCCCCGCCGGCGACGGCCCATCCGGTGCGGCTGCCGCCAGTTCGGGACCTACTCGCTTCGTTGACACCCACTAGCACGTACGCCGGGGGTGGCAGTAGTGGTGGTCGCGGTGGCGGCTGCAGCGGCGGTGATGGCGCCGGTGGCATTGGTGGGGGCGCCCGCGGCGGAGGCGGCAGAAACGGCGACGGGGGCAGCGGGGAGGGGGTGGCAGCGGGGGTACGCGACGGTGGGGGGGCAAATGCGTCGCCCGACTTGCAAGCGGGTGGCGGCGGCGGCGGCGGCGCTGGCGGCGGCACTGGCGGCGGCGCTGGCGGCGGCGGCGGCGGTGGTGGTGGTGGTGGCGTCAGCCACGACATGCCCCCGCCCCTCCAGGCAATCGCCGCCGCGGCCGCGGCGGGGGAGCCCCGCTCCACTGGGTCGACCGCGTGGCCAGTGTACCCGTCCCTCTCGTCATCACTGCCGCGCACCCTCTATGCGCCCCTCCCGCCGGTGCCGCCGCCGCCCATGCTGCCCATGCCACCGCCACCGGCAGCGTCTGCGGCATCGGCACTGCGGTCTCCTGTGGACGGCTGCGGGGGCGGTGCGGGGCTCTCCCACTCGCGTAAGCGCGCGCGGGTGACGGAGGGGGTAGGGGAGTACGTGTCCCCCCCCGGAGCGGTTGGCGCAGCCGCGACGTCCCCGCCGCTGCTGTTGGCGCCCCACCCACAGGCTTTTGGGCTTACCTATGGCGGTGGTGGTGGCGGCGGCGGCGGCGGCGGCGGTGGTGGTAGCGGTATCGGTGGCATTGGCAGTAGCGGTGGTGCGGGCAACAGCGGTGGTGCCGGCGCCGCCACTGTCAGTGCTGCTGTAGGCTACCCGGTGTTCCCCCAAAGGCTATCCATGCCGGGCGTCGCAGACGTGGCGTCGGCGTCGGCCGCGACGGCGGCGGGCGGGAGGGGATCCTCGCCGCCGCGCCGCGCTCGCGACAGCGGCTCTGCCAGTGATTGGGCGGAGGAGGGGATGGAGGAGGGCGCGTCCGATGACGGCCTGAGCGACGAGGAGGGCGGGCCGGCCTATGCAGACGCGGATTACTTGAACTACAGGGGTGGAGGCGCCTACACCAGCGGTGGGGGTGGCGGCGGCGCTGGCGGCGGGGGTGGGAGTGGCGCCGGCGACGGGGGTGGCGGCCGTACTGGCGACGGCCGTGGGGGCAGCGGCGGCGGCGGCGGCGGCGGCGGTGGTGGCGACGATGGTCGCCCCGCCGGCGATGGCACCGCCGCCCCCCCCGCCCGTCGCCGGCAGATGCGGCGCCCCTACTCAGCCGAGGAGCGCCAACTGGTGCGGTCTCTGATTGTGGAGCTCGGCTGGGGCCGCTTTGACACGCTCCGCTCGCGGCTACCGACGGAGCGGAGCCTGCTGTCAGTGCGGGGCCTGGCCAACGCGCTCCGCGACGCGCACAGCGACGTGGCCGCCGCTTACGCAAGGCGGCGGGAGACCGCCACGCCCGCCCAGCGGCTACCATGGACCGACGCGGACGACCGGGAGCTGGAGGAGGCGGTCGTCGCGGTGGGCTGGGGGCACCTCCCCGCAGTGGTGGGGCGTCTGCGGAAGAAGCGGAGCAAGAACGCGGTCGTCACGCGGCTAAGTGTCATGAAGAAGCGGAGCGCGCGGCTGCGCGCCGCGCACTCGGCGTTCTTGGTCTCCTCCCGGGGGGGGGGGGGGCAGGGGGGCGGGAGGGGACGCGGGCGCATCGGGGGGCGGCGGTGGGGTCGGTGGGGCAGCAAACGAGGGGAGGGGGGAGGGAGGGGAGGGAGGATCCGTCCATGGCGGCGTCCGCCACGATCATGGCGGCGTCGGCAGCGTAGACGGGGGCGTCCGCTACGACCCTTACGGGGACGGCAGCCGGCCAGGCTGTGGGCGTGGCGAGCTAGGGGGGGCGGGGGGGGGAGAGCAATGAGTCTCCGGCCGATAAGGCGGTGACGAGAGGCGCTCCCGCTCCCCCGCCGACGGCGACGCAAGGCTCGTCCGCCGCTCGCCCCCCTCCTCGACCCCCATCCGTCGTCCTCTGCGCCGCCGACGTCACCTTCTCGGGGGGGAGTTCGCCGGCGCGTCGTCCATCTCCATTGGCCGTGTGTTTAGGCAAGTGATGCCCGAGATTCGGTGCGATGGAAAACGTGGCACCCGTGGCGCGGAGGCTGCGTCTTTGATGGACATCAGGGACGCTCCAGCCGCTACTGTCTGCAGCGCCGCCCTCGGGAGGGGGACAGCCTGGCCTGTACTTCCGCCATGGCTTCCCCGCTCCGGCCCCCGCTTCCCTCTTCTCAACACACGCCCCAATCTCGGCTTTCCTCGGCGCCCCCCGCGTGCAAAACCAGGTCATCTATGTTAGTTGTGGTCGCACAGCACCGCTGTTGGTTCCCCCGACCCATGCGCCTCGCGTCCTTCCCACAACCGAGAAAGCGGGAGCAAAGCGGGGGTCCCAGGGGGAGCACTCAATAATAAATGGCAGGTAACCGCTGCGGCGGAGGGCCCGCCGTCGGAACCAGGTGAGCAGGTGATGATGCCAAAAGGCGGGCCACTCAAAAAAGCGTGCATGACCAAGAGAACAGATGAACAGGCCCACAAAGTCTCTTCCGGAACCGGTCTTTATGCCATCAACATCTGTCCTCACCGGATACAGAGGCTTTCGTCACACGGTTGGTCAGGTCAGCCCACCAGACACTCCTCTCACTCGTGCGACTCTTGTGCATCTTCTTGCATGACTAATTGACGGAAAGCGCCCTCTCTCACTGGGATCTAGAAGGCGTGTGCTGTCGGTCCATGGAGCTTCAGCAAAGCCCTCTGCCATTCGCGATCCGCTCAGGGAGGTACGATTGGAGACAGCGGCTGCGCGGTGGTGCCTAAGGCGGGATCCATGACAAGCCTGTTTTTCCGTGTAACGGCTTGTCACGGACTTGTCAAGTAGCCCCCTAGAACGGCCTTCACGACCCCATGAGGTCCACCGGAACAAGGTTTTTGCTCTCATACGTTGTACGTTGCTGCATGCCTCAATAGCACACCCTTCTGAAGACACATCCTGAGCCGTAGCGGGAATGCGCACAAGAAGAGGTAAGGAAAGTGGTGTGGCAACGAAACGAACAACGAACGTACAAAGCTGTACAAGTGCGTGACAAGCACTTGGCCGTGGCACCATGTCGGCCTGAGCCCCACATTCGCTCCAACTAAGGAGAAGTACAGCCCTAACCGGCGGCCCGATGGGCATCCGCACTGGCTTTGTTGGGCTTGTGGAGCAGACTCTGTCGTCACACAATACTTGACAAGCCCCCTTGTTGCCGGTACCGAGCTTCCGATATGGAGTGGATACGGACTGAGAGCGGCAACTTTCCGACACATTGCACGGAAACAAACAGATCCTCTGGACGGACCAGTCGCCGTGTCAAGATGGGTGTTTCTTGACGGACATAACTGGCATTTAAGCTGTACTGTGAGGAGCCTTATTAGCGCTTAGTTCCCTCATCCATTCGCACTTTGTCGCACTGTCAGATGGTTTAAGTGCGATACTCGATTTTGATGTAGCCGGCCGGGTCGCGCCGGGGGGAGGGGTCGTACAAGTCTTGACAAGGTCTTGACAAGCCTGTTCTCGGGAAAACAGGCTTGTCATGGATCCCGCTTTCAGCACCACCACTGCGCTGGTCACACTCGTGCAAAGCACTCAAGTGGCGTCAAGTGCTGCTGGGCTGAGGGGTATCTCCGCGGAGGATCTGAACTTCCCGCGATGGTTTGGGGCACGAACGAGTTTGCCAGGAATGCGTTCATCGCAATGCCTGGACTGACCTGGTTGGTCCGTTCTTCTCTCGCATCGGCTCTGGCCAGAAAGATAAGCTCGATGGGGCGGGCACGCGCCAGCCGTCCTCACATGCGGAGCTGTTCCAGGGCAGAGTCTGGTCACGCGAGTTGAGTGAAGCGCAACGCTCCAGTACTGTCAGTAGGCACCGAGTGTACAGCGATAGCAACAGCAGAGACTGCCATGGAGCGCACTGTCATTGGGCAACCCGCTTTGATGCTGAACCAATTCTAGATCATGTATGCGGGATTTCCAAATGAAGCTTGTTGTGGATAAGCACTGCATAACAAAACAGAACTGGACAACGGCTGCACGTGATCTGATTTTGTGTTTTTCCATCCACAAGCGAGTTCTGGATTGACGCCACCCTTTACCGCAGAAGCGTCACAACCGGCGCTGCCCAGTGGTGCGTACCCAAGACCCAGTGGGGTGGGGGATCCAGCCGCACGCCGATAACAAGGACGAGAACCTCCACATCTTGGTTCCACGACAGGATTGTCGCCGGACACAAGATTGACGGACAGTCGCATACGTGTCCCATGCGGCATCCAGCTTCCGACATCTACCCGCAGACACACCTCATGCGAGGATAGGATGGAGGCGACTGGAAACGGCAGCACACGGTCGCCACCCGCGGGAATGAAAAGCCACTCCAACCACACCCAGCGCTCAGCGAGGGACTACGCTCACTGCCGTTGGACGCGCTGATGCACTAGGCAACGCCAAAGTGAGATGTCCGTCCAGTTCCACACAAGAACAGACAAAAAACAAAGTGGTGCTGTCCTCCACACGGCCTGCTGCTGAAATACAGTCTTCCAACCGCAGGAAGACCACGCTCACCACCCCACCCAGTCCGGCCTACCAACCGAGAGGCGCACGCCAGCAACTGTCCTATACGCGACGTGGCACTCAGACATGGATCTTGGTCAGCACTGCCCATAACCAGCACCGGTTCAACCACAAGCCGTGTTCGCCAACGCCACAAACAGGAACATAGAAAACAGCACAAAAAGCAAGACAATGGATGATTAGCAGACAGGCCGTAGGAGCCCACCCCTCACCACCATCCTGAGCGAGTGCACGAGCACGGATCGATGGCCAAACACAACCGAACCCCACAGAAATGCGCAGCTGCACTCCCCACCCCTCCACTTCATCAGCCCTTACACACGTACCTGGCGGCAGGGACGACTCCAGCTTCTTCGCCTTGACCTGGTCCGTCACCACCAGGGTGTACATGTACTTGGAGCAGCGGACCTTGAACTTGGTCGATGTGGACGACTTCTTGATCTTGACTGACTGCGCATCCTTCCTGCGCGCCGTCACCAGGAAGCTCTTAATCTCAAGAATTTGGCGCGGCTGTGACGTTAGCAGGCAGCACGGGCAAAGTCCGAAAAAGGGTGACCATACCGATTCATGGAGAGGAAACATCCCAGTCGCGTACGGACAGTGAGGACAGGGAGGGTCGCGGGGGACGGACGCAGGGGTGGAAGAGGGCCACAAAGACGGTTGCACACACCAACAGCGCGATGACAGAACCACCACCACCGCAAAGCAAGAAAGCCGAGTCAGGACGCCACCCCATCCAATGCGGGGCCAACAGAGACTCCCGTGCCCACCCCGAGGCAACCCGCAACACGAGGTACGCACGGACCACGCGGGCGAGCACGGCTGGCATGCCGAGACTGGGTACAAGTAGACGCGCCCAGTACAAATCGGCTCCACCGCTCCCGCCTTGGCCTATCAGCCAGTCCGCCTAAACGCCGCGTGGGCCCCGACCCCAGTCCCCGACGATGGCGGTGGCGGGCAGACGACCCACAGGTCTGCCAACGGCACGCACGCACCGCCCCCCCTGAACACTACAACGGGTCCATCTTGACTGCCCCACCCCAGCACTTCACCAGCCCCACCCTCGCGCATCCGCAGCGCCAACAATGAAAAACAATGCAGAGCAGCACAACCCTCGCCATCACGACGACAGCTTCCCCCCCGCACCAGGCGCCGCCATCTCCTCCATCCCTCCAGCCAAAAACGCACCATGATGACAGGCAATGGCGGGAACGGATGTCTACCTGAGGTCAAGACACACCGGCAGGGGCGCGGTCGGCCGGACGCCAGGCAGGGCGGGTTCGTCGCGGCGCGGAGGGGTTGGCCTCTGACACGCTCACCACGATGGGCGGGCGGACGTGACGTCGACGGCGGGTCTCTGGCGGCTCCGCAGCGGCCAAGTGGCCCACCTTCGTCACCCCCCCCCCCGCGCCAACATCGTTCATTCGACCGGATCGATCGAGTCCCTGGACTGTAATGCAGCGCCATTGAAACAATTCAGACACTCGAGCAGGACGGACGCCTTCCCTCTGACGACACCTGTCTTTGAAATTCAACAAAAGATAAATATAGCACAACTCCTACCAAATCACAAGCAATCGTCCAGTGAACAGCGACTGGCGAGGAAAGTCAAGGGAAAAATGCTCGCAGAAGAAATAAGCACAAGAAAGGCAAGAAGACTGGGCTGGCACCGCGCGCCTGCGCATGACGACGCGCACCAGTCCGGCGGTCTCTGGCACAACCTCAGCCCCGTCCCGTCTGCCACCGCCGTCATACCGTCGTCACCCTCCCTCACCTCCGTCGGCCGCCTCGTCAGCGACTGCCGTCCGTGTCCCGTCCCCCCCACCGCCGCTACCGCGGCGGAACGGCGCGGGCGGCCGCTCCCGCCGTCCCCTCAGCCTCCCTCCCCGCCGCGCGGCGCGGGGCCTCAGGTCAGCCGCAGCGACCGGGCGGTGCGGGAGCGGGTGGCGCGTCCCCCCCCATCGTCGGCCGCCGCCGCCGCCGCTGCTGGCCGCGGCGCCCGGGCGGTGCGCCGCCGCGGCGCCGTCGACCGGCAGGCCGGCGTGGCGCGGCCGGCGGTGGCGGCCCGCCGGCCCGTCGCGGGGGTTCCCCGCTCGGCAGCGGCGGCGGCGGCCGCCGCCGCCGCCGCCGCCGTCGCCGCCGCCGCCGCCGCCGACGCCGCCGTCGCCGCCGCCGCGTCGTCCTCGGCGGCAGCTGCCACCGCGTCCTCGTCGGTGGTCGCCACGTCTGGCGCGCCGTCGGCAGCCGCGGGCGACAGCGGCGGCGGCGGCGGCGGCGCCGCCGCCGCCGCCGCCGCCGCTGCCGCTGCCGCTGTCGCTGGCGGGTCCACCCGCCCGCCGCCGCCAGCGGCGCGGGCGACCCACGGCAGTCCATACACCACCGCCGCGGCGCCGACGAGGTAGCGCATGTGGCACGCGCCGCGGGCGGCGGCGAGCGCCGCGGCCAAGCCCACTGGCCGGCCACCGTCGCTGCTGCCAGTGCCGTTGACGGCGGCGGCAGCGTTGGCGGTACCAGCGTCGACGGCGGCGGCGGCGGCGGCACCGGGGCCGCCGGCCGCGGCGGTGCCGACGCCAAGCCACCCCCCAGCAGCGCCGCGGTCAGCCGGTCGATATCCCGGTCGGTAACGTCCCAGAGGTTGCCCACCACCGCCGGCGCGCCCGCGGCGAGGTAGTCGGTGACGGTGCCGGCGGCCTCGGCGGCGGGCGCCGCCAGCGCCGCCGTCCGTGCCGACCCACACCCCATCAGCACCGCCGTCGGCGCGCCGCCGCCGCCGCCGCCGCCGCCGCCGCCGCCGCGCCCCCCGCCACTGCCGTCGTGGCCACCGCCAGCGCGACGGCCACCGCGGCCGCCGTCTGCGTCACGCCGAGCGGCGGCGGCGGCGGTGGTGGCCGCCAGGTGCGCCGCCGGCGGTGGCAGGATGCCCTCGCCCCCCCCGTGGCCACAGTAGAGGAGCACGTCGGGCGGGGAACCGGCGGCGGCGGTGGAGGGGCCAGCGGCGGCGGCGGGGGCGGCCCCCCCCGGGCACAGGGCGGCGAGCGGCAGCGGCGGCGCCGGCGGCGGCGGCACGCCAACGACGCCCACCCACCCGCCCTGCGCGGCGCAGAGCGGCCCAAACGCCGCGGCGGTGGCGGGCAGGTCCCCCCCCGGGTCCAGCACGTACGCCACCGACGTTGGGTCCACCCACGCCGCCGCCGTCGCCGTCGCCGCCGCCGCCGCCGCCGCCGCCGCGGCGGCCGGTCCGCCGCTTGCGAGTGGCGTGCCGCCCGCCGCCGCCATCCCGCCGCCGCCGCCGCCGCCGCCGCCGCCGCCGCCACGCGCGGCCGCCCCCCCACGGGGGCAAAGGAGGAGCGACGGCGACGGCAGCCGCGCGACGGCCACGGGGGGAGACGCGAGCGCGGGGAGCGCCTCCCACGGGAACGCCTCGAGGGCGGGGTCGAGCGACAGCAGCAGCGCCGCCCCCGCCGCGCCCGCCGACGCGCTGCCGCCGTCGGCGCGGGGCGGCGACGGCGGCGGCGGCGGCGGCGGCGGCGGCGGCGGCGGCATCGACGGCAGCGGCGGCGGCGCCACCGCCGCCGCCGCCGCCGTCGTCCCCCCCCGGCGACGCGGCCCGCGGCGTGGCGTCGGCGTCACGGGTGGCGGCGACGGCGGCGGCGGCGGCGGCGGCGGCGGCGGCGGCGGCGGCGGCGGGAACCCCCCCCCGCCCCCCCCCCCCCCTGCCCCCCCCCCCCCACGCGTGGCAGCGCAAACAGCCAGCCGGCGACCCCCCCCCAAACCAGGCCGCCTCGACCGCCGCGGCCAGCCGCCCGAGCGCCGCGTCCAGCCGCGAGCGGCGGGCCCACCAGGCCGCCCGGTCCGCGTCGGCCGCCGGCGACCGCCGAAACGCGGCGGTCGCGGCCGCCGCCGCCGCCGCGACCGCGCGCAGCGCGGCGGCAACGCCCGCGACCGACAGGTCCGCCGTCGGCTCCCCCGCCGCGGTGGCGGCGGCGGCCGCGTCGGCGGCGGCGGCAGCGGCCGCGGCGGCGGCGGCGGCAGCGGCCGCGGCGGCGGCGGCGGCAGGGGGGGACGCCGCGGCCAGGCCGCCGCCGCCGCGGCCGTCCGCTGTGGGGGAGGCTGCCGCCGGCGGCGGCAGCCGCGTGCGGCACAGCCGCGGCGGCTCCCCGCGCGCCACCCGCCACGCGTAGACGTACGCGCGGCGCGGGCAGAGCGTCAGCCCCACGACCGCCGCGGCGGCGGGCAGCGCGGCGGTCACCGCCGCGAGGCGCGCATCCGCCGCCGCCGCCGCCGCGGCCGCCGCGGCCGCCCGCGGCGGCGGCGGCGGCGGCGGCGGCGCGCACGGGCGACCGGCGGCACCACCGCCGCCGCCGCCGCCACCACCGCCGCGGCGGTCGGCGGCGGCCTTGGCAGCGGCGGCCGCCACCACCGCCGCCGCGCGCACGTCGTACGAGCACCCCGCGGCGGCGGCGGCGGCGGCCACCCCCGCGGGCGCCCCCTCCCCCGTGCCCGCCACCGCCACCACCGCCGCCGCGGCGGCGCGCACCAGCGGCGGCGGCACGACGCCGCCACCACCACCACCACCACCACCACCACCACCCCCACCACCCCCACCAGCGCCGTCCCCCCCGCCGCCGCCGTGGCGGTCCCACCCCCCCTGCGCGGCGGCCAGCACGCCACGGGCGTCGCCCGTCGCGGCGGCCGCCGCCATCGCCGCGGCCGCCCACCGCCGCGCGGCGGCCACGCCCGCGTCCACGCCGCCGCCGCCGCCGCCGCCGCCGCGGCCGCGGCCGCCAGCGTCAACGACGCGGCGGCGGCCGCCGCGGCGCGGCGGCGGTGCGGCGGCCGCCGCGCGACCGCCACCCCCAGCGGGCGCGCCCGCGTCGGCGGCGGCGGCGGCGGCGGCGGCGGCGGTGGGGGCGGCGGCGGCGGCGGCCCCGACGGGCGGCGGCGCCCAGAGGGCGTCCACCGCCGCCGCCGGCAGCCGCGCCGCCGCCACCACCGCGGCCGCCACCAGCAGCGCCGCGGTGCCGACCGGGTCGGCCGCCACCTCCGCCGCGGCCGCCGCCGCCGCCGCCGCCCCCCCCCCCCCCCCCCCCCACCCCCCCATCCGGGTCACCCCCCTCGCAGCCGCCACGCCCACGCCCATCCCCCAACACCACCGCCGCCGCCGCCGCGGCGTCGTCCCACCACGGCGCCATCACCTCCGCGGCGGCGGCGGCGGCGGTGGCGTCCCCCCCCCCCCCCCCCCCCCCCCCGCACCAGCGCGGTCGCCTCCCCCGCCGCCGCCGCCCGCCGCAGCCGCCGCGCCAGGCGGGCGTCCATCGTGGCGCGGGCGTCCCCCCCCCCCCCCCCGCCCCCCCCTCCTCCCCCCCCCCACCGCCACCCCCGCACGCCGGTACACGCGCGCCGCGGCGGCCGCCGCGCCCGCCCGCCACAGCAGGCCGTCGGCGGCGGCGAGCGCGGCGGCCGCCGCGGCGGCGCCGCCGCCGCCGCCGCCCGCCGCCGCCGCCGCCGCCGCCGCCGCCGCGTCGGCCGCCGCTACCGCCGTCGCGACGGCTGCCGAGCGAGCGGCGGCGGCGGTGGTGGTGGTGGGGGTGGTGGTGGTGGTGGCGGCGGGTGTGCCGGCCGCCGCGGGGGTGGTGGCGGAGCGGCGGCGGCGGCGGCTGCGGCGGCGGCGGCGGTGGGATGCGGGGGAAGGGGAGGGGGTGGTGGTGGGGGTGGTGGCGGTGGTGGTGGGGGTGGCGGCGGCGGCGGGGGAGAGGAGGCCCATGGCACGGACGGGGGCGAGCGGGGAGGCGACGCCCGCGTCCCCCCCAAACGCCTCTGCCGCGCCCGCCCCGCCGTCGCCGCCCGTGTCGTCGCCGTCGTCGCCGCCGCCGCCGCCATCGACAATGAGCGACGCGACGAGCGCGCGTGCGGCGGCGCAGCCGCCCTCCCCCCCCCCCCCCCCCCCCCCCCCGCGGCGGCCGCCACCGCCGCCGCCGCCCGCCCATAATACCGCGCGTCCGCCACCGCGTCGGCGGCGGCGGCGGTCACCGCCGCCGCGGCGAGCGCGTCGGCCGCCGCGAGCAGCGCCGCCGTATGGGCGGCCGCCACCCGTACCGCACACCCGCCCGCCGCCGCCGCCGCCGCCGCCGCCGCCGCCACCGGCGGCGGCCGCACGGGCACGCGGATGCGGCCAATGCACAGGTAGGCGCCACCGCCACCACCCCCCCACCATCCCCCCCCCACCGCCGCCGCGGTCGCCGTCGCCGTCGCTGCCGCCGCCGCCGCCGCCGCCGCCGCCGCCGTCGACGGCGGCGGCGGTGGCGGCGGTCGCGCCCGCCGCGACGAGCGCCGCCTTGACCGCCGCCACCGCCGCGGCGGTGGCGGCGGCGCCGCCGCCGCCGCCGCCGCCGCCGACGGCCACCACCGCCGCGGCGGCGGCGGCGGCGGCCGCGGCGGGCGTGCCGCCGTCGCCGGCCGCCGCCGCGGCGGCGGTGCGCCACTCCCGCCGCGCCACCGCGAGGCGGGCGGCGGCGGCGGCAACCGGCGGCGGCCGCCACGGCAGCCGCGGCGGCGGCGGCGGCGGCGGCGGCGGCGGCGGCGGCGGCGGCGGCGGGCGGCGGGCAGCAGGGCCCGCCGCGGCCGCCGCTGGCGGGGCGTCCCCCCCCCCCACGGGCGCCCCCGCGGCGGCGACCGCCGCGGCGGCGGCGGCCCAGTCGCCCTGCCGCCGCGCCACATCCACGGCGGCGGCGGCGGCGGCGGCGGCGGCGGCGGCGGCCGCCCCCCCCCCACCGCCCGGGGTGGTGGTGGTGAGCAGCACCGCCCCGGCGGGCGCGGCCGCCGCCGCCGCCGTCGCCGCGTCCAGCGCCGCCCGTGCCGCCGCGTCGGCCGCGCGGGTGGCGGCGAGGAGGGTGCCGACGGTGGTGGCGGCGGCGGCGGCCTCGGCAGTAACCGCCGGCAGCCACGGGCGGGTAGCCTCTGGGGGGGGGGAGGCGAGCGGCGGGGAGAGTGCCGCCGCCAGGTCGGTTGCGGCTGCCGCGACCGCCGCCACCCGCGCCGCGTCGGCCGCGGCGGCCGCGTCGGCAGCGGCGGTGGTGGCGGGGGGGGGGCGGCGCCCGCGTCGACGGTGGCGGCGGCGGCGGCGGCGGCGGCGGCGGGTGCCACCGCCGCGTGCCGCGCCGACTGCCACGCGGCGGCGGCGGTCCACGCGGCCGCCACGGACCGCACGAGCGCCCCGTGCGCCGCCGCCGCCGCCGCCGCCTCTGCCGCCGCGGCGGCGGCGGCGGCGGCGGCGGCGGTGCCGCCCCGCCGCGGCCGCCGCGTCCCGCCGCTATCCACGAGCGACACGCACCGGTCGACGGCGGCGGCGGCGGCCGCCACCGCCGCCGCGTCGCCCGCCGTCACGGCCAAGCGGAGGGCGGGCAGCCGCGCCGCGGCAGCCTCCACCGCGGCGGCTACCCCCCCCCCCCCCCCGTCCTCCCCGCCCCCCCCCGCCTCGTCGCCCCCCCCACCACCACCGCCGCCGCCGCCTCGGCCCCATCCGCCACCGCCGCCGCCACCGCCGCGTCCGCGGCGGCCAACACGGCCAGGCGCCACCCCCCCCCCCCCACCCCCCCCCCCCCAGCCGCCGCCGACGGCGGCCCGCCGCCACCGCCACCGCCGCCGCCGCCGCCGCGGTCGCCGCCCGCACCGCCCGCAGCAGCGCGGCACGCGTGCCGCGGGGCGGCACGTCCCCGCCGGTCGGCGGTGGCACCCACCGGGCGGCAGCCGCCGCCGGGGGGGAGCCGCCGGTGGGGGGGGCGCCGGCTGGGGGGGGGGGGCGAGCGTGCGGTCGCCCGCGGTGGGGAGCGGCGCGTGGACCGAGGGGGGGGGGGGGGGGAACGCCGCCGCCACGTCGTCGACGGCGGCGAGCAACGCGGCCGCCGCCGCCGCCGCCGCCGCGGCGGGCGCGCCCGCCACGGTCGCGGCGGCGGCGTGGTCCGTGTCCCACACCGCGCGGCGACCGTCACCGTCACCGTCGGCGGCGGCGGCGGCGGCCGCCGCGGTGGCAACGGCGGCAAGCGCACGGCCGAGCGCGTCGGCGGCGGCCGCGTCGGCGCCGCCCGCGGCAATGGCCAGCACCGCCGCCCGCAGCGCGGCGGCCGCCGCCGCCGCCCCCTCCGCCGCCACCACCGCCGCCTCCTCTTCCGCGGCCGCGTCTACCCCCCCCCCCCCTCGCCTCCCCCCTCGCCGCCGTCGCTGCCGTCACTTGTACACGGGCTCCCCCCCCCCTCCCCCCCCCCCCCCAACGGGGCGCCCCCCCCCCCGCGGCCGCCGCGGCGGCCGCCCACGCGGCACTACAAAACGCGGCGCGGGGGCCGAGCGGCGCGGCGGTGGCGCCGGCGGCGGCGGCCCAGCCGAGGCCGGCCTCTGCCACCGCCGCGGCGAGGGCGTAGGCGCACCACCCGCGGCGGCCACGGCGGCGGCGGCTGCTGCCGCTGCTGCCGCGGCTGCTGCTGCCGCCGCCGCCTGCCAGCGCGCCGTTAAAGACCGTGACGGCCACGTTGTGGTGCACGCCGGCCGCCCACGCGGCGTAGGGCGCGACGCCCGTATCACCGCCGCCGCGGTCGCCGCCGCCGCCGCCGCCGCCGCCGCCGCCGTTGCGGTCGCCGTCACGGCCGCCGCCGCCGTCATGGCCGCTGGTGGTGGCGGCCGCCGCCGCCGCGGCGGCCGCCCCCGACGTCACCACCACGCGCACCCCATCCGACACCGCCGCCACCGCCGCCATCACCGCGGCGGCGGGGTCAACGCCCCCCCCCCCCCCCTTGACGCGCCCGCCACCGCCGCCAGCCCCATCCCCATCCACGCCACCACCAGCAGCCGCCGCCGCCTCTGCCTCTGCCTCTGCCGCCGCCGCCGCCGCTGATGTCGCGGCCGCCGCGGCGATGGCGCGGAGGCACTCGAGGGCGGCGCCGACGGCGGCGACGAGCCGTGGCTCTGGCGCCCCCCCCCCGCGGAGGCCGCCAACGACCGCCGCCGCGACCGCCGCGGCCACCGCGTGGGCGGTCGCGTCGGCAAGGGCGGTGGCGGCGGCGGCGGCGGCGGCGGCGGGTGCGGGGGGGGGGGAGCGTGGGGGTGGGGCGGGGTGCCCCGCGTCAGCGCCGCCACCGCCGCCGCGCGGAGGGGCTCGAGCACCCGCACCAGGCGGACGGCGTAGGCACGCCGGTGGGGGGGGGGACCGCCCCGAGGGGGGGGAGCGCCGCCACCGCCGCCGCGACGGCGGCGGCCCCACCGCCGCCGCCGCCGCCGCCGCCACAACCGCCACCGCCGCCACCCCCACCACCGCCGCCACCGCCGCTACCACCCCCACCGGGCGTCGGCCGGCGTGGCCGCCGCCACCCCCGCCGCCGCCGCCGCGGCGACGGTAACGGCGACGGCGACGGCGACGGCGACAGCGACGGCGACAGCGGCGGCGGCGGCGGCCGCCCACGCGCAGCACACGCGTCAGGCCCCCCCCCCCCCCTCGGGCGGCGACCCACCCCACCCCCGCGCGGGCGGCGGCAACGGCGGCGGCGGCGGCCATCTCGGGCCTCCCCCCCCCCCCCCCCCACCAGCGCCACAGCCCCACCGCGGCGGCACGGTGGCCACCACGGGCGGCCGCCGCGGCGGCGGCGTCCACCCACGCGGCCAGCGGCTCCCCCCCCGCCGTCACCACCGCCGCGTCCGCCGCCCCCGCCGCCGCCGCCGACTGCCGGTACGCCGCTACGCTGCGGATGGCCGCCGCCGCCACCCGCCGGGCGGCGTCGCGGGTCGACCCGCCGACCGTAACCGTCGCCGCCGCCGCCGCTGCCGCCGCCGCCGCCGGCGACGCCGCCGCCGCCGCCGCCGTCGGCGTGGCGAGTGCAGCCGCCGCCGACCGCAGCGTCCGTGACGCGTCGGCGGCCCACGCGGCCGCATCCGGCGGCACCCCACAATCCCGTGCCGCCACCTCCGCCGCGAGCAGCCGGCCGACGGCGGCCACCCCCACCGCCGCCGCCGCCGCGGGTGCGGGCGACCCCCCCCCCCCCCCCCCAGCCGCCGCCGCCGCCGCCGCCGCCGCCGCCCGTGCAATGCCAAGGACCGCCCGCCGGACGCGGCGGGCGGTGCCCGCCGCGGCCGCCACACCCGCCGCGTCGCCACTGGCGGCCGCCGCCGCGGCGGCGACGCGGAGGAGAGGGATGGCCGCGACGGCGGCGGTGGCGAGGAGGTGCCCGGGGGGGTGCCGGGGGGGGGGCACCCCAGGTGGCTGGCGAGGAGGTCTGCCGCCGCCGCCGCGGCGGGCGGGTGCCGGCAGAGGGCGCACGCGCAGGGGGGGGGGGGGGGGGGAAGGCCGCCGCGATCGCCGCCGCGGCGGTCGTGGGGGGGGGGGGGGGGGGGCGAGGGACACGCGCCGCACCCGCGCGGTGAGGGAGGAGACGCCGCCGTCCGTGTCGGCGTGGGCGTCGGGCGGGGGGGTGTCGCCCTCACTGCGCTCGTCGTCATTGTCGTCGTTGTCGTCGTCGTCGTCGTCGTCGTCATAGTCGTCGTCGCTGCCGCTGGCACTGGCGCTGTCACAGCTGCTGCTGCTGCCGCCGCCGCGGCCGCCACCACCACCACCACCACCACCACCGTCGTCCCTGCCGTCCCGGTCGGCGGCATCCCCCACCAGCGGGCGCTCCCCCCGCAGCAGCCGCCGCACCGCCGCCTCCCACCCCGCCCCCCCCCCATACACGCGCATCTCCCCCCAACAGTGCTCCCCCCCGCCACGCCCACCCGCCCCCACCGCCGCCACCGCCACCACCCGCAGCTGTGCCAACCCCCCCCCACCACCGCCGCCACAACCGGCGCGTCCCCCGCGGCCGCGGCCGCCCTCGCGGCGGCCGCCGCGTACGCCTCGACCGCGGCGGCCCCCCCCCCCCCCCGCCACCACCACCACCACCACCACCACCACCACCACCACCACCACCACCACCGCCACCGCCACCGCCGCCGCCCACACTACCAATCCGCAACGCGGGCGCCAGCAGCCGCAGCGGTGGCAGCGTGGCGGCCCAGACGCGGCGCCAGCCGGCGGCTGGCGGTGGCGCCGCGGGGTTCGTCGCCGCCGCGGCGGTGAGGAGGCCGAGCAGCGGGGGGGCGTACCGCCGGGCGGCGGTGCGGGTGGCGGCGGCGGGGGGGGTGGTGGCGGGGGCGCCGGGGGGGGGGGGGGGAGCTGGCTGGACAGGTGGGTGGTGAGGGTGGTGAGGGCGGTGACGGCGGGGGGGATGAGGGCGGCGACCGTTGGGGGGGGGGGGTGGCCGTCGCGGCGGCGAGGAGGGCCTCCATGGGGGGGGGGGGGGAAGTGGGGGGGGGACGAATGGGGGTGTGACGAGGGGGAGGGCAGCCACGGGAGGGGAGGGGAGGTGTGCAGAGGGGGGGGGGGGGGACGCGGCGGGAACAGGGATACGACAAAGGGAGCAAGGGGGGGGGGGGGGGGGTAGGGGCGCCGCGCCGTCGTTTGCCGTCGCCGTCGTTGCAGACGGTGGCCGCGCGTGCGCCGCGACGCCGACAGGGGCGGCGTCGACGGCGGCCGTCGCGGTCGGCGGCGGCGACCGCCGCCGCCGGCAGGGGGGGGGGGGCGCCGCCGCGGCGGCCACCGAGGGTCGGCCGGGGGGCGGGCCGCCTCCCCCCCACCCCCCCCCGCGGGGGGGGGGGGCCGCTGCCGCCCGCCGCGCGTGGCGCGAGGCCGCCCCGTTTGAATTTTCAAGGCCGCCGCCGGTCGGGCGGGATTGGCGGCCGGGAGTGGCGGCGGCCCCGCTCTCGGCCGTGGGCGGCGATCCCGGGGCCCCGACGGGGCACACGCCCGATATGGGTCCGACGCGGAAGCCTCCGTCTCGTTGGAGAGGGGTGCGGGGGTGGGGGGGGGGGGGGGGGGAGCGCCGCCCCGGGGTGGGACCCCGCGGCCGCCCCGGTGCCGGCGCGCGCGACGGCGGTGGTCCCGACAAGCCGGCGGTGGCGGCACCCTGATGGCAGCAACGCCTGCGGCGGGAGGGAGCGGGGGGTGGTGGCCTGGGTTTTGGGGGGGGGGGGCCCGGCGGCGTCCCCGATCCGCTTGCCACCGGCGCGCGTGACGGCCATCCCCGTCAGTCAGATGGCGGCCGCCGCGGTTGCTTGCCCGTACAAGCACAAAAGCGCCAACCGGCGGGGAAGGGACGGGTACGGGGGAGGAGGGCGGGCGGGCGGACGAGCGGCGGGTGGCCACGGCACCTCCTCGGCGCGGCCCGCCGCATCCCAACCCCGGCTTCCACCCGTGGCGCCCGCGGCACTCGCGCCGCGCACGCGCCGCGGCGACCAACCACCGCCGCGACGGGGGCGGCCGCCAGCTGGCGGCAGCGGCCGCCGACGCGCCGCCGCCGCCGCCGCCGCCGCCGCCGCCGCCGCCACCCGCCCGGCTGCAGACGCTGCCGCCGCTCGGCGACGGCGGCCGCAGCCGGCCGACCCGGGCCGCCCGCGTGGCGCCGCCCGCGGGGGTGCAGCGGCGCTCCCCCCACCGGGACAACGCGCCCGCGGCGGTGGGTCGGGCGGCGGCGCGGTGCCGCGGCGCGCCCCGTTCCCCGCCCGCCGCCCGGCGGCGGCGTACCGCGCCGCCCCCCCCCCCCCCCCCCCCCGCCTCCGCCGTGGAGTGGAGCACCGCTGGGCGCGGGTATGGGTACGGCCAGGGTTGGGGAAAGAGGCGGGGACAGGGGGGGAGTGGACGGCGGCGGGCGGCCGCCGCGGTCCGTTTGGGGACACGGCCGTGCCGGCGGGGTGCGCGCGGCGGGCGCGGGGGGTGGGTTGGGGGACCGCGCACGGCGCTACGGCGCCGCTGCCGCCGCGGGCCGCCACCGCCGGTGCCGCCGCCACCGCCGCCGCCGCCGCCGCCGCCGCCCATGGACACACGGGCGCGTCCTTTGCAACGTCAGGCAGTGGCGCCCATGCACGGCTGGGGCCGCCCATCGCCGCGGGCGCGACACCACCGCGGCGGCGCCGTGTCCCTCGCTGGCCGTGCCGCCGCCGCCGCTGGGTCTGGGAGCGTTGCTCTGCTCAGAGGCACCAGACGCACCGGGCGTGCTCCGAGACCAAGTAGGCGACGGGCATTACAACGCTCGAGGACGCGCAGACTGCCGATTGAACCAGTTTATAGGTTTGGCTCCGGGGCTGCGTCTCCCATCGCTGGAAGTTCACCTCCGGCGCGGGGCCCATCGGTCGTAGCACCTGGACCCCACGAATGTGGAGCGCGTAAGAGCAACTCCAATCAAACAAGGAGAGAGAGGCATGCATAAACGAGGAAGAGAAACGGGCATGCGACCGTCGAGCGTGCAGTTGTTGCGTGTGCCGGCTGCCGGTGGGAGTGAGGCAGGGAAGGAGGGTGGGTGACGCGCACGAGGAAGACATACGTGCCGGGTACGGCGCCCGGCAGCGTCGTGCGTCGGCCGCGCCCGATGAGGCCATGCGGCGCCGCCGCCGTGCCCGTCCGCCGTGGCCCCACGCGGCCGCCGGCCGCGGGCGGCCGAGGCGGCGGATGCGCGGGCCCAGGCCTGGCCCGGGCCCCCGCGGCCCGTCTGCGCTTCGCGCTTAGCAACCTCCACAGCTGCGCTTGGGCCATTTCTTCAAATCGATGAAGAGTTCCAAGTTGCTGCAGCGCGTAGAAAGGGCACGGTGGGTGGCTCGGGCCAGGCACGCCGCACAACCCACGGCAAGGATGTGGCTGGGGGGAGCGGCCACCCCGCCCGCACGGACCGCCTGGACGGGCGGGGCAGCACCGTGCGGCACCCACGGGCCAGATTCGGTGGCATCTGCGGAATCCGCCGCGCCGGCCCGCCCTGGATTGGGCGGCCGGCAATGGGCGACCGACGCTGCGGTCCCCCGCCGCCGCGGCCGCCGATCGCCGACCCACCCGCCGCTGCCGACGCCCGCCTGCGGGGCGGTTGCCCGTTGACGTCAGGCACCGCGTCGGCGGGGGGCTGCGTCCACCCCCCCACGCGCCCGCCCCCGCGCGGGGGCGTGCGGTGACCCCACCCCCACCCCCACCCCCCCCGCCTTGCGTCAGCCCCCGCTCAACGCCGCGGACGCGGCGGCCGCCCGGCCGGGCGGGCGGTGGGTGGGGGGACCCACGCGGCACCGCGGCCGCCCCTCGCGGCACCCAACCAGTGGTGGTGGCACGGAGGGGGTGGGGGGGGGGAGCGGCAGGTGCACTGGCCCCGCGGCGGCGGCGTGCGCGCCGCCGGCAGGTGGGTGCCATGGAGAGAGGGGCGGGGGGGGGGGGGGGGGGGGGGGGCCGCACGCGTGCGGTCGGCAACCCGGCGGCGGGCGGGTGCTCGTGACGGCCGGCGGCGACGGGAGAGGGTACCCATTTGGGAGGTTGGATGAGGGGGGGGGGGGCCGGCGGCGGCGTCGGACGCTGCCCGCGGGCGGGCGGGGACGCGGCTCGGCGGGTGGCCGCGGCTGCGGTGGGGGCGGCGGCGGCCACGGCGGCCGTCGGTGCCGTCCCCCACCCCCCATTCTCCCCCGCTGGCCGCTGTCGACGGCCGCCGCCAGCCGCCGACGCGCGGGCGCGCGGGCGGCGGGCGCCGCCGCCGCCGCGGTGCCGCGGCGGCCGCCATGGCAGGCGGCGGCCGCGGCGGGGCGGGCGGCGGCGGGGCGGCGGGGCGCGACGGTCTGCGACCGCTATCGTCCCTCGCTAGCCTCCCCCCCCGTCGTCGTCGACGTTGCCGTCGACGGGCGTTGCCGCGTCCGCACGCCAGCCGGCCAGCTGGAGAGGGCGCTGGTGGAGACGCTGCGCGGCTGGTGCAGCTCTCCCCCACCCCCCCCATCCCCCGCCGCCCGCCACCGGCGTCGCCACCACCACCATCCCCGCCACAGCCGCCGCCTCTGTGCCCGTCACTCGGCGCGGAGGCCCTTGCCGCCGCCGTGACCGCGTCCACCCCCCTCCCTCCTCCCCCCACTCCCCTTTACCACCACCCGCACGCCCCCGCTGCTCCTGGGTAGCACAGCCATGGGTTGGCAAGCCACCGCCCCCGCCGCCCACCCCTGGTGGCCTGTCCGTGCCACCGCCACCCCCCCCACTGCCCCCACCACCGCCATCGCCGTCGCCACTGGCCGCCCACTGGCGGCGGCGGCGCCGCCGCCACGCCCCCGCCGCCGCCGCCGCCCCGCTACGGCGGCGGTGGCGGTCGCTGCGGCGGCCGCCGCCGCCGTTGGCGTCGCGGCCGCGCTCTCGACCACGGCTCTGAGGCGAGGCGGCGGCCGCCCGTCGCGCCTCGCGGCCGCCCGCTCGCGGCTCCCCACCACAGGCGGCGGAGGGCCGAGGGGGGGGCGCTCCCTCGCAGGCGCCGCCGCGGCCGCGGCCACGGCGCCGCCGGCCACGGCGCCGCCACGGGCGCCGCGGCTGCCGTCACTGCCGTCGCGGCTGCGAGCGGGCGGCGACCTCCCCCTGGCGCTCGTCGGCAACGGCGACAGCGGCAGCGGCGGCTGCTGCGGTGGGCGCGGCAATGGCACCGCCACCGTCGGGCGTCCCCTCCCCCCAGCGGGCGGCCGCCCCACCATCTACGACGTCCTCTTTGCGGGCACCCACGACAGCGGCGCGTACGCGGTGGACGTGGCGCGCGCCGCCCGTGGCGCGCACCCCGCCCTCGTGGCGGCGCTGGCGCTGGCGCCGACCGCGGGCGTGGCGGCGGCGCTGCTGGCGGCGCCGCTCGGCGCCATGACCATCACGCAGGGGGCGGGGGGGGTGGGCGCGCAGCTCGCGGCGGGCGCCCGGTTTCTGGACCTGCGGGTGGGGCGGCTGGCAGGCACCGCCGCGGGGGCAGGGGGGGACCGCCGCCCGTGGTGGCGGGGCCTTGGGTGGGCCGCACGGGCCGCTAGCGCTGGCGCCGCCGCCGTCGGGCGCCCCCTGACCGTCGACGACTACTGGCTCGTCCACGGCATGGTCGCGTGCGCGCCGCTGGCCGACGCGCTCGCCGCGGTGAATGCGTACCACGCGGCGGCGCGGGCGGCGTCGCCGGGCGGCGGCGGCGTGACGCTCGTGCTGAGCGTCACCCTCGAGTGGCTGGACGAGGCAGAGGTGGACGCCCTCGCGGGGGTCCTCCTGGACGGCCTCGCTGATGAGGTGTGGCGGGGGGGGGCCGCCTCCCTGCGCGGCGTCGCGTACGAAGGTAGGTGATGGCGGTGAGACAACTTGGGAAGGGGGAGGGAGGTGGGTGGCGGGGTACGTGGGTGATGGGCAGAGCGGGCGGGGCGCGTCCGCCCGCTGAGCAGGAGGGGAGGAGGACGCCGGCGCTGGCGTGAGACTGACCGCCCCAGCCGCCGTGGCGTACTCCCGCCGCGCTCGTCCCGCTGCGGTGCTGTTCGTGCCGCCTGCACGCGGGTGGCCGGCCACCGCCCGCTCGGTCCGCCCGCTGTGTCGCCCCCTCTTGTCGCCCCCCCCCCCCCCCCGTTCACCTCCGTACCGGGCAGACCTCCCCCCTAACGTGGTGTCGGGCGTCCCCGGCGTGGCGCCACTCCCGGCCCGCTGGGGCGTCGACAGGTGGGTGGATACCAACGACCTGCCGACCAAGGTGGCGGCGCTGACGCAGCAGATAGGCGGCGCGCCCGCCGCCGCAGCCGCCGCCGCGGCCGCAGCACCCGCCTCCCCGCTGCCCGCCGTCAGCCGCCGCCGTCCGTCCCCGCCTACGGGCCACCACCGCCACCACCACCGCCACCGCCACCGCCACCACCGCCGCCACCGCCGCTCCACCAGTGGTCGGCCGCCTCCCCCCCCCCCCCCCCGCACAGTGTCGTCGTCGACGGCGGCCGTCCCCCCCCGGACGGACCGCGCCACCCTCTACGTCCTCGGCTGGACGCTGACGCCGTCCCGGTCCGACGTGCTCGGCCGCCTCGCGTCGTTCAACACCGCCCCCGCGCCGCTGTCGGCGGCTGCGGCGGGGATGAACGCGGCCTTCCCGGCGTGGGCAGACGCCCACGTGGCGGCGGTGACCGCGGCCGTCAATGTCGTCTTTTTCGACTACCTCACGCCGGCAGAGGTGGCGGCGGTGAGCGCCGCGGCGCGCCGGGGGGGGCGCACGCCCGCGGTGGCGGTCGCGCGGCGCGTCGCCGCCCGCCGTGGCGACGACGGCGGGGAGGCTGCGGGTGTGCCCCCTGCGGAGTGAATTCCCGATGGCGGGGACACAGTTTTGTTGATGTTGTTATTGTTTGTTGGTTGCTGTTAAATATTCAACAAGCTGTCACACACTCAGGCAAAAGTGGCGGACGCGTTTCTTGACAGCAAATTCGTGCCCGCTCATTGCATTGGATACCACGGGGTTTGAGACTGGGCGCCGTGACCCGGAGTGGAAGTTGGAAGGACGGATTCACAACTCCCGCGATACTCTATGTATTTGCGTTAAGGGCCAAGCCCGGCAAGTATACGACGAGATTGGAGAGTAGAGCGCCTCCAGCAAAAGTCCAAATCAACCAACCTCCCCCCCGTCTGTGACATGTCGCCTACGCCGCCATCAATTCCCGGTTGTGGCACGTCACTGGGGTGGTAGCTCTGCGGTCGCGGCTGGCCCACAGGCACCCCCCCCCCCCCCCCCCGGCCCCCCGAGACCAGGCTCGGACGGTGGGGGGGAACCGTGGCCTGGTGGCGCGCGTGTGGGTGTGGTGGGGTGCGGACGGCGGCCTGCGGCTGTGGGCGGCGGGCAGCCAGAGCGCGGCCGCCCCTTCCGCGCCGCGGCGCTGTCGAGCTGCACGCCTGCCGCGTCCCCGCTCGCCGCGCGGCGCGCGACGCCAGCTCGACGCGGTCCCGCCGCGGCCCCCCTTCACCCGCCCCCGCTCCCCGCCGCCGACGACTGCCGTCGCCGTCGCCGTCCGCGGCCGCCGCCGCGGTTGCCACCAACGCCGTCGACGCCGCCAACGCGGCCGCGTGCGCGCGCCACTCCGCCCTGGTGTGCCCTCGTCGGCCAAGGGCTCTGGGCCTCCCCGTCGGGTGTTCGCGCTTGGGTGCATAGCGGCGGCGGCGGCCGCGGCGGTGCCGGCAGAGGACTCGTTGGGGTTGCTCGTGGTACCGATTCGCCCAGTGTCTGCTCTGCTTTCCCTTTTCGTCTTGTGTGTGGGGGGGTGGTCGCCAACTTCCTACCCGTACTTGGTGTGGCTCTGCTCTTGCCGCCTCCGCCCCCGCGCCCCTCCCCCCCTCCTCCCCCCCCCCCCTTTTTTTTTTTTTTTTGGAAGTTTTGTGTGCAGGGCCGACGCCCTGCTGCGGGGACGCGTGGCCCCAACGGGCGGGCTAGGCAGCTGCTGCTGCACGTGCGGACGCCGCGGGGGGCGTAGGGGTGGCCCGCCACCATGAGCTCGAGCAGCAGCGCCCCGTCGTCGGTCCCCCCATCGGTGGCGGTGCCGCCGACGGCGGTGACGGCCAACTCGGGCGGGCCCCGGTCGGGACCTACGGGGCCCAGCAGCAGCGGTGGTGGCGGTGTCGGCGGCAGCGGTGGTGGCGGTGGCGGCGGCAGCGGTGGTGGCGGCGGTGCCGCCGCCGCCGCGTCCAGCCCCCCGCCATCGGCCACAGCGGTGGCGGTGGCGGTGGGGTCGTCCAAGGGCAAGACCTCTGCGGGTGGGGGGGCGGCGGGCTCGGCGCGCGCCGTTGCGGGCCGCGCCGGCACCAACCGGGTGTCCAACAGCTGCATTCTGCGCATCCAGCAGGAGATTACGCAGCTGATACAGGAGCCGGTGCCGTTTATCTATGTGGAGCCCGATGAGGAGGACATCACCCACATTCAGGCGCTGATCATTGGGCCGCTGGAGACACCCTACGCTGTAGGTTTCTATGCGTGACCGGGGGGGGGGGACGGGGTCGGGGGTAGGCGTGGGCGGGGGTTCGAGGGGGCGGGGATCTTGGGAGTTGCGAATGGGCTGTGGGGTGACCAGACTGAGGGCTGTGAGTCATCGCATGCTTGGGAGGCGTGCTAACTTGACACGCTTTCGTTTTGATTGTGTTCGTGTCCTTTTTTCGATGTGCGCCCGGCTGCCGCGCTCTTCTGCGTTGATTGCATCGTTGTGGGCCTCTTCTGGGACTGCAGGGTGGCATGTTCCATTTTGACATCCGTGTGCCCCCCGAGTACCCGTTCAAGCCCCCACAAGTGAACCTGCGGACGACAGATGGCGGGCGCGTGCGCTTCAACCCCAACCTGTACGCGACGGGCCGGGTGTGCTTGTCCATCCTTGGGACCTGGGAGGGCCCTGCCTGGTCGTCGGCCGAGTCCCTCTCCTCTGTGCTGCTGTCCATCCAGTCGTTGATGTGTGCCAAGCCGTACCACAACGAGCCAGGCTTTGAGAACGTACGTGACGCGGCCGCTGTGGCCCGCTACAATGAGTACATTTCGTACGAGACGTTGCGTGTGGCGGTGGTGGGCATGATCGACGCCCCCACCTGCGGGGACGCCTTTTCCGACGTCATGGAGCGGCACATCTTGCTGTGGTTTGACATGTTCCATCATTCCTGCATCGAGGCCGCTGGCCGACTGGAGCACAACACGTACTCGGATAAGTTCTCCACCGCCCGGGGGACGTACAAGTATGGGGAGGTTGCGGAGAAGCTGCTAGCCGCGCGGGAGCGCATTCTTGCCCGCCTGACCAGTGTGCGGCGGCCGCGGCCGATGTTCCCTAGCGTGTCACTGGCGCCAGGCGCGGTGGCGGCGTCGACGACTGGCAGTGGGGCGGGGTCGCCGGCCGCCCCTCCGGGCACCCCGCCCCCGTCATCCTCCCCAACGGCTGCACAGAATGGGGTGGCGGGTGGCGACGGCACGGCGGGCAACGGTACCGCGACGCCGGCGGTGGCGGATCCGTTTGCGACCGAGGTGTCGGCCGACGCGGTCGCGTACGCGACGGAGCGCCTCGTGGATGAGCACCGGGCGCTGTCGGTCAACCCTCCCGCGGGGGTGTCCGCGTCGCCCCGCGACGCGGCTTTTCCATTTGTGTGGGACGCGACGGTCAGCGGGCCCGAGCGGTCGGCGTGGGAGGGTGGCCTCTTCTCGTTGGAGATCTTCTGCGCGGCCGACCACCCCGCGCGCCCCCCGTTTGTGCGGTTCGCGCCAGGCTCCGAGATGTTCCACCCCAACGTCACCCCCGACGGGATGATCCCGGCACTGGCGTGTGTGAACGCGCGGTGGAACCCGGCGACCAAGCTGTCGGCGGTGCTGGTCGCCCTCCAGCAGCTGCTCGCCTCGCCAGACGCGACGTACGCGGTCAACGCGGAGGCGGCCAAGCTGTTTGCGACGGACAGGAAAGCGTATGAGCGGAGGGCACGGAGGATTGCACAGGGTTGAGTAAGCACCACGCGCGATCCCCTCCTCCCCCCTTATCCCTCCCCTCCGACGTGTGGTGTGGTTGCCTTCATGCTTCACTTGACGCTTTCGTCTCATCCCGCCTGTACTCTTTTTCTCTGTCGCCTCTTTGCCTGGGCGGTGTTGGCTTGCTGAGCCGCGCGCCTCTTGGAAAGGGCCTCTTGCATGACGTCGCCGATATTTTTTTTTTGTTCGTTTAATCTCCTTTACCTTTTTTTTCGTGCCGGCCGTGCAGGTCATGTCGACTGCACAGGCCCTGTGGGCGGCTGCGCCGCGCATCAAAACGACCCGTCGTCCCGTCGACCCCCGCCCTCGGCGCCCACACACCTCATCCATCGCGACTCTCCCCTTTGCCAAAGCCATCCCGCTGCCTCACCCAGCCGTTCACTGCTTGCCCCGGTCCATCGCGGCTGCATCGTTGCCTGTGCACCGCCGCGCCGCGTCGGTCCGTGCCCGCGCCTGCGCGACCGCGCATTGGCCCATGCAGGGCGCGTCAAACGCCGGGTCGTCGGCCACCGGCGGGGGCTTGACGCCAAACGAAAACTGGCACTCGAACGTGTCATAGTCGGGCTGCATCCACAGGTCCACGCCCAGGCCCTCCTTGAGGAACGTCTCGGTGGGCACCTTGCACCCGTTCACGCACGTGCTCACGCAGCCCGACGCCTCGAGGTACCGGCACCGCTCGACGAGGACGCCCGTCCCCCCCTCGTTCACCACGTTGGGCCCCATCAGCCACCGGCTGGTCAACGCCGTGACCGCCGCGTTGAGCCGCGCCGACAGCCCCGGCGCGGCGACCGCAAACGACCGCCGAAAAGCAACGAGAATCCAGCCGGGGAAGAGGCTGTACAGCACCCGCAACGAGCCGGCCGTCAGGTCCCGCGGCCGGTTGTTGTACTTGGCCGATAGCGCCGCGACGAGCGCCATGGCGCCGTCAAAGCCCGGCGGCAGCGCCGCGGGAGGCGGAGTCGGCGCCAGCTCCTCCGCGAGCGCGCCACGAAAGGCAGAGAGGAGGACGCGGGAGCGGAGCTCCGCGTCAATCGCCGTGTAGTCGGGGGGGGGGGTCGTCGGGCCCCGCACCACCAGTGGCGCGTCCGACGGCGCACGCGCGGGGGCGGTCCGCGCGGCGGGGGGGGGCGGCGGCGGCGGCGGCGGCGGCGGCGGCGTTCCCAGGGGGGGCGCCGCGCTCATAGACGCGCCCCGGCGGCGGTGGGGCAGGCTCGCAGGCCGGCCGCGGCCCGTCGGCGGCAGTCGCCTGGCGCTCAGCCGCGGCCGGCCGGCCGGCAGCGAAGCCGGGGCGGGGGGAAGAAACGCCATGGCAAGGGAGGGACAGCGGCGACGATGACAGGGGCAGGCCTCCTCCTCCTACCCAGCGACCCGCCGGCAGCAGAAAAGGGGCGGCGGGATGGGGCAGCAAACGTAGTTCCGGCGTCGGCGGCAAGCACGGCGCCGCTGGAGGTCTCCAGAGCCGCATCGACGACGACGGCTGTGGTGGAGGACGAAGGCGGAGAGCGAGGCGCGATTGTCACACCGGGCTGGCGTGGAGGCGACACTGAGGATTGACCGGGCCGCACGACACGAGATCCCCGTCCCCTGTCCCGGTAGCCCGCCCAAGAGAGGGATCCCTCTCTTGGGCGGGCTACAATAAATTCGCTCGGACCTGATTCGAGCGGCCCCGCCCGGCGGCAGTCACCCGTCACCTTTCCATCCCGTCTCTTGACTCCCGAACGTGTGACGGTCTCGGAATTTGTGTTCGTGTCCCTGGAGTGCCGCCACACGACCGCCTCCCGCGGCGCTCGTGGAGGGGGGATGGGGAGGGTGTTGGCCACCCGCCTCCCCCACCCCCACCCCCCAGGCGGCACCGCCCGCTCAAAAAAAACACACAGGACAACAACAGAAAGAAAGAAAAGCGCCACACGAGGGCGGTCCCCCCCCACGAATGAGGCCCTGCGGGGGGGGGTGGCGCGCATCCTTTTCACCGCCTGGCCAATCGGCGGCGCGCGACCGCTCCCCCCGTCCCCGTTTTCTTTCCTTTCCTTTTTTACATGTTTTGTTTCGTTCGTTCCCCCCCCGCTCCCGACACCACTCGGCGGCACGCGGCGGGCGCGCCGCGGGCGCGCGACCGCCCGCCGCGGCTGGTGTCTGTGCGTAGTGTGTGGGTGGGTTTTTGCAAGGGGGGGGGGGGGCGGGGGGGGAGGGGAGTGTCGGGGGGGGGGAAGCGGAGCGGAGAGAACCGGCGTGTGCGACCAAGCTGTCACAGCGCACCGTCCCCGCGCACGCCGCCCACCCACCCCCCGGTCGGCCCCCGGGGCTATGGGCGCCGCCGCAACGGCCGGCAGCAGCCAGACGCGGCGGGTGTGTGTGGGCGGCGGCCGCGGCGGCCGCCGCGACGGCGGCCGCGGCGGCGGGCGGGTGCGTGCGGGTGGCGGCGGCGGCGGCGGCGGCGGCGGCGGCGGCGGCGGCGGCGGCGGCGGCGGCGGCGGCGGAGGCGGTGGCGGCGGCGGCGGCGACAGCAGCAGCGGCAGCGGCGCTATTGGCGGTGGCACCCTTGTTGCAGCGGCGGCTGTGTTGACATCCCTGTAGGCGGTGCAAGAGAGGGGGTGCGTGGGTGTGGGGGGGGGGATTTTGTTGGTGGTGGCGGTGGCCACTTTGCTCAAGTTCCACGCTGTCTGTCGTTTCTTCCAAGCCGCCCACATCCCCCTCTCCCCTTACCTGTGGGCGAGGCCGGGTGGGGATGGAGCCGTCGCCCCTGGGAACGCCCACCGCGGTGGAAGCTGGGGGACTAGGAGGTGGAGGGGGGGGGGTCGTCACCGCTGCCAGCCGTGCCGCGTGGGGCTATGCATCTTTGCCTGGTGGCGGCGGTGGTGGCGGTGGCGGTGGCGGCGGCGGCGGCGGCGGTGGTGGTGGCGGCGGCGGCGGCGGTCTAGGCGGCTTGGCGAGAATGGGGGCAGCCGGCGACGCGGCACCACCCGCCGCGTCGGGGATGACCGCGGCGATGGTCGACGCCGCCGACCGCGGCGGCGGCGCGGGCGGCGGCGGCGGCGGCGGCGCGCCGGGCCTGCCAGGCCACACCGATCGGGCGGAGCGGGGCGACCTGCTCGGCGGCGGCGGCGGCGGGCCCACCAGCGTCGGCGGTGGCGGTGGCGGCGGTGGCGGCGGCCACGGCGGCACCCTCTTTGACGACCGGCCGGGCGGGGGGCGAGCGACCGGCGGTCACCCGGCAGGGGTGCACGGTGGCGGTGGCGGCGGCGGCGGTGCTGGCGGCGGAGGCGGCAGCGGCGGCGGTGGCAGTGGCGGCGGCGGCCTTCCCCCCGCCCGCCCTGCTTCCCCTGCGTCTGCGGCGGCGGCGGCGGCCGCCGCCGCCGCCAACCCCGTCCTCGTCGCGCGGCTGATGGCGGAGAATGGGCGGCTGACGCGGGCCAACATAGCGCTCCACGGGCAGGTGGCGGCGCTGCAGGCGCGGCTCGGCCGCACCGAGGGCGTCGCCGCGCAGGCGGGGCGGCTGCTGTTTCGCTATCGCCAGCGGCTGCTCGTCACGTTTGAGGCGGACGCGCTGGACGGCGGCGGGGCGGGAGGGGGGGCGCGCCCGCCCGCGGGGGGATTCGCCGACGACGCTGTTATTGTCGATGGCGGTGGCGGCGGCGGCGGCGGCGGTGGCGGCGGCCGCCGCGGCGGCGGTGGGGATGGCGGCGGCCACGCCGAGCCCAACCCCGTGGAGCGGGCGGCCGCCGCCGCGGCCGCGGCTGCTGGGCTCCGCATCCCCATGCCGCCGCTGCCGCCGCCGGTCGCGTCGGCGGGCAGCACGGTCGCGCTCGTGGGCGGGCGGGGAGATCATCGGGCGGGCGGGGGGGGCGGGGGGGCGGGCGCCGTGGGCGCGGCGGCCGGCGGCGGCGGCGGCAGCATGTTGCCTGCCGAGTACGCGGTCGCGACCGCGCCGGCGGTGCCGCCACGGCGGTATTCCCCACGGCCCGCCACGGCGGGCGTGGCGGGGGGCTATACGGGGGGGGACCTCCCGGGGGGTGCTGGCGCCGCCGGGCCAGGGGCGGGCGCGGCGGCGGCGGGGGGCTCGGCGAGCGGCATGGACACCACCTCGGATTCATCCGTGTCGCGGCGGAGTCGGTCGCCGCGCCGGCGGGCGCTCGTGGCGGTCGGTGGCGGCATCAGCGGCGGCGGCGGCGGCGGGGGGGGGACGCTCGCGGAGGGCGTCCGCGCGGGCTACACCTACCACTTTGGCGAGGGCCATGCCCCGTACGCCCGCAGCGGCGGCACGGGCCCGGCCGCCGCCGCCGCCGCCGCCGCCGCCGCCGCCGCCGCCGCCGACGGAGGCCCCCTCCACCCATACGGGCACCCCTATGATGGCAGCGATGTGGCGGCCGAGGCGGCGGCGTCGGCCGCCGCGGCGGCGGCGGCGGCGGCAGGGGTGGCGGCGCCGCTCGGCACGCTCGGCCGGCGGCGCGCCGACGCGGCGGCGGCGGCGCCCAAGCGGGTGCGTGGGCGGGGGCGCGGGCGCCCACGGGGGAGCGGTAAGGCGCGGCTCGCGGCGGCGGCCGCGGCGGGCGCCGGGGGGTTGCTGCCCGTGGCGGGGCCGTACGGGCTGCTGTCGCCAGACGGCACGCCCGTGAGCGGCGCCCGGATGTCGGCGGCGGCGGCATCGCCGGCGGCGGGCACGCCCGGCGGCGGCGGCGGCGGCGGACCCGCCGGCCTAGACGGCGTTCTTGGTGGCACGCCTGGCTCAGCGGCGGCGGCGTCGGGCGGTGCCGCGTCGTCGTCGGGAGCGGCGGGGACGCCCTCCTCCCTGGCCGACGGCGGCGTCGTGACGCCCACCCCCACCCGCCGGCGGGTCAAGCGCACGTCGTCGGTGTGGTCGGAAGCGGAGGAGGCGACTTTCCTCAGCCTCTACGCGACGCACGGCTGCCGGTGGCAGGTCATCCAAAAGTTCATGCCGCACAAGAGCCGCCAGCAGATCCAGAGCCACGGCGCGTACATGATTCGCCTGGGGCGGGTGACCAAGCACAAGGCCGCGCGCAAGTGGGGGGGGGCGGGCGCCGCCGCCGCCGCGGGCGTCGCCGCGGCACCCGCATCCGCCGCCGACGGCAGCGGCGGCGGCGGCGGCGGCGACGGCGGCGGCAGCGGCGGCGCCACCCCCGCTGCCGCCTCTGCCAGACCTGCTACCACACCCGCGGCCGTGGCGGAGGGGGGGGGGACTGCCAAGGTTGACACGGTCGCCGCCGCCGCGGCGGTGGCGGCGTCGGCCGCGGCGGCCTCGTCCCGCCTAGCCGCGCGGGTGCCGCCGCCGGGGCCAGCGGCGGGCTCTCCCACTGGGGCAGCGGCCGGGTCGCCCGCCGACGCGACCGAAGCTGGCACGCCCGCCACGCCCTACCGGTTGCCGCGGCGGGAGCTGGCGGGTGCGGTGCCTCGGGACGCGCCGCGGCCGTCGATGGGCGTCGCCGGGGCGGCGGAGCCGTCCCCAGGGGTGGTCAAGGCGGAGGCGGGCGCCTCGCCCTACCATGTGCCACGGCGGGCGCTGCCGCGGGAGGCCCTGCGGACATCGCTGATGTGGTGGGCGCAAGATGATGACGATGTTGATGGGGGCGGCGGGGGGAGTGACCGCGACCGCGACCGCGACCGCGACCGCGCCCATGGGGGGGCGGCGGCCGGCGGTGACGGCGGGGGCGCTGGGGGGGTGCCGAATGGGCACGCCCGTGTCGCCGGCCGCGGGTCGAGCAGCAGGGGCACTGGTGGTGGCGGCGGGGGTGGGGGTGCTGGCCCGAGCGCCGACGATGACACTGGCGGTGGCGGTGGGGGTAGGGGTGGCGGCGGCGGCGGCGGCGGCGGCAACACCACCCTGCCGTCGGACGTGGCGGTTGCGGCCGACGCCGCCGCGGTGGCCGCGGCGACGCTCGCCACGCCGCCCCCGCCGTCTGCCCGGGCGGTCCTTGCTGCCGATGGCGGCTTGCCGGCGGCGGCGGGCGCTGGGGCTGGCGCATTGGCTAGCGGTGGCGGCGGCGGCGGTGGTGGCGGCGGCGGCAGCGGCGTTGGCGGCGGCGGTGGCGGCGCGGGGGCTGCGCCCGACAGGGCAAGTGCGGATGCAGGTGGCCTGGGCGGGGAGCTCCGTGCTGGCACCAGCGCCGCCGCCGCCGCCAACGCTGCGGTCGACGGGCTGGGCATGGACGCCGCCGCGTCGGCGGCGGGGGTGGGGCCGCCGCTAGTCGTGCCGGCCGGCGTTGGCGGCGTTAGCGGCGGCGGCGGCGGCGGCGGCGGCGTCGGTGGGGGGGCGGCGGGGCTGGTGGGCGGCGGCCTGGACGCGGCGACCGCCGCCGCCGTTGGGGGAGCGCCGGGGGGGGGGGTGGACGGCCTGCCCTCCCCGCTCGGCGGCCGCGTCGGCAGCCCGACCGCGTCGGACGGGGGCGGCGCGCCCGGCGGTCCGCCGCCCATGGAGGGGACCATGGAGAGCCTGCTGGCCGTGTTTGGCAATGACGAGGACTGAGTGGGGGGGGGGGGGGGGGGGGGGGGGGGTGGGGGGAAGGCGTGAGGAAGCCGAACGGTGGTGGCGCGGCCGCCGCCGCTGGGGAGTGGCAGGGGCAAACACGGTGTGGTGTGCATACAGCAGCGGAAACGATAGGGGTCCTCCTTTTTCTTTTTCGGTGGTCTGCTGCTGTGAGTCGTTGGGCCAGAGAGATGCGCCAGGGGTGTGGTGGGGGGCGGTGGCATGATGTGGGGCGGACAGCGGCTGGCACCCTCTGACCGACGGCGGCGCCAAGGGAGTCGCGGCTCCGGCCGGCTGGCGCGTGCACATCCCGGCGGCCGCGTCTACGTTGACGGATTGAAGAGGCTTGACCGTTTTGCGGGAGGAATACGGTACAGTACATACGGTGTCCAACGACAAGAGTTCGATGAGCTCGTCGCACTAGATCGATTGAGCCAACGGAGCGGACATTTGGCGGCGGCGGCGTGCATGCAATCCGCGCTTGCTGACAGATCCCGCCCAGTGCGCGTGGGACACGTCGGCGGCGCGTCGTGGTTCCGGGCCAAATCGGCATTGGTCGGCGAGCTGCTCGTCTGGTGCTCCGCGCGGGGCTCCGCCAGGCAAGGGTCTGTGCTGCCCATGTGCTCTTCTGTCTTCTTTGTCTCCGACAGCCCTGCTGGTCCCACCTGCGTCTCCCCACTTCCACCTTGGCCCGCCCCACCGTCGCCACCGCCCAGACCGGCGGCAGCCTGGGCTGTTGGTTCGCACCGGCGCGGGCTCGGGACTCGGGTGCACGCCCGAGCCTGATCCCCTCTCCCCTCTCCTGGTGGCCACGATGGCGCCCACCGAGTACGAGTCGACGACCGAAATGGACCTGGGCAGCGGCCTCGCGCTGACCATCACCGTCGCCCGCACGGCGGGCCCCGCAGGCCCCGAAGTCTCCGCCACCTTTCTCCGCTCGTCGGCGCCCGTGCAGCGGCCGGGCGAGCCGCTCGTCCTTCACTGGGGCATCGTCGCGACCGCCGAGTCGGACCCGCAGGTGTATGGCAAGCCACCCCTCGCGATGCTCCCCGACGGCACCGCCTACCGGCCGGGCAAGCTATCCGTGCGGAGCCGCTTTGAGCCGGCGTCGGGGTCCGTCCGTCTGGGCGTGCCCGAGGCGGAGGCGCCCGCGGGGATTGTGTTCATGGTGTACATCCTGGGCGAGGGCGGCTGCTCCGAGCAGTGGTTTAAGCGGGGGGGCGGCAAGAGCTTTTTTGTGTCCATTGCCGACGCGGTCTCGCCGGCCGAGCGGGACCGCCGCGCCGCCGAGGTGGCCGAGCGCGAGGCCGTCGCGGCCGCGGCGGCCAAGCGCGCGGCCGAGGCGGCGGCCGCCGAAGCGGCCGAGCGGGCCGCCCGCCAGGCCCAGTACGAGGCGGAGCGGGAGGCGCGGGAGGCGGCCGCGCGGGCGGAGCGGGACCAGCGGTCGGTGGCGGAAAAGGCCGAGGCGGCTGCGCGGGAGGCGTCGCTGCGCGCCTACCTGGACGATGCGCTCGCAGGGGCCGAAGTGGTGGACCGGCGGGACTATGACTACGAGGGGCTGGGCAGCCTCGTGCTGGCCGCGGTCGCGTCGGCAAAGCGGTCGGACGACCCAGACGTGCTGCCGCCGCCGGCGAGCGTCATTGTGGCGTCGTCCATCGCCGCGGCGGGCACGGACCTGATCCTCCACTGGGGGATTAAGGTTGCCCGGCGGAACGGGTGGAAGGCGCCGCCAGGCAGCGCGTACCCGCCCAACACGACGCCCATGGGCGACGGCCTTGCCGTCGACACAGTGCTCGCGACGGTCGCGCCCAACGGGGTGCGCGGGGTGGAAATCCGAAACCTGCCCGAGGACGCCGTCGCGCTGCTGGCGGTGCTGTCCCTCCCCGACGCGCCCGCCGAGTCCCAGTGGCTGCACGACGTCGGCACCGGCGGGGACATGTGCCTGACAATTGGCTCGACGCCGGCGCTGCCCGGCCTCGTGCACGCCGATGGCTCCCCCGTGTCGTCGACGGCGGCGCAGCTGGTGGAGGCGGTGGTGGAGCGGGAGGTGGAGTACGGCTCGTGGACGCTCATGCACCGGTACCGCTACGCGGAGGAGCTGGTCCATGGCCTGGTGCGGGACGACCAGGACGCGTGGTCGGCAATCTACGTGTGGCTGCGCTACTCCCAGCTGCGCGTCCTTGACTGGCAGCGGCGGTTCAACACGCAGCCGCGGCAACTGTCGTCGGCACAGATGAACTTTGTCACGACGCTGGCGTCTCGGTGGCGGTCGCTGCCGGCGCTGCGGTGGGTCATCCGCATGTCCATGTCGTGCGTCGGCCGTGGTGGGAGTGGGGATCTGGGGCAGCGCATCCGGGACGACATTCTGGTCATCCTGCGCAACAACCGGGGCTGGGGGCACGGCAGCATGATGGAGCAGTGGCATCAGAAGTTGCACAACAACACGTCACCTGATGACGTGCACATTTGCAACGCGCTGCTCGCGGGGTGGCACGCGTCGGGCGACCGGACGGCCGCGTACTGGTCCACCATTTACCACTTTGGGCTGACGCGCGAGCGGCTGGCCGGCTACGAGCAGCCCATCACCAGCGACCCAGACTGGCCCATGCACTGCCGGGACGCGATGATTGGGGACCTATCCAACTACCTGGGGGTCCTCAAGGCCGTTCACTTTGGCACGGACCTGAACTCGATGGTCGGCCGCGTGCAGGGCTACCTTGATGATGGCACGAGGTCGGCAGTGAACGGGTTTATGGGCACTCGCCACGGTCAGGCCAGTCTGACAGACGTTCTTGGCTCTGCGTCCCACGCGCGCTCCATGATCATCAAGATGCTCCAGTCGGCGGGCTGGCTGGACGACAGCCAGGCGCGGGACCTTATCTACCTGGAACTGGCCATTGACGCGGACACGCGCCGGCGTGTCGAAGGGAGCGGTGATGGCGGCGGCCACGATGGCTCCCTGTTCTCGCACCTGACGGTGCTGCGGGTGGCGGCGGCGGGGCTTAGCCTCTCGGAGGGCGGGCTCGACACGGCGGGCGCGCTGGATCGGGCCACCAACGAGCTTGGCGCCCTCACCGACCGGCTGGCCAGCCACGGCGAGTCCCAAGACATTGGCCTCCGCGCGGCGGCTACGCTGGTGATTCTTCGTAACGTGCTGCTGGAGGTGGTGGACCGCTACCGCAACAGCTTTGACCCGTGCGCGCAGGCAATGGGTGCGGCGTTCAGCGCGGACCAGGGCATCGTATCGACCTTCCTGGAGGAGGTTGTCCGCGGGGGCCCTGCCTTTGCGCTGTCGGCCCTCCTCCGCCGAGCCGAACCGGCGGTGCGGCGGGTGGCCCACCTGGGCCCCTACTCGGTCATTGCACCGCTCGAGCGCACGACCCGCGGGCCGCTGGTGTGGGTGGAGCGGCTTCGGGACTCGATGAGCATGACGGTCCGCACGGGCACGGTGATTGTGGCGGGCAGCTGCACGGGGGAGGAAGACGTTCCCGCCAAGACCGCCCACGTGGTGATTGGTAGCACCGTGGACGTGCTGTCGCACGTGGCGGTGCGGGCGCGCAATGAGAAGCACGGGCTTGTGGCGTGTTTGGACCGGGAGGAGCTCGCGCTGCTCAAGGGCATGCACGGGTGTCTGGTGCAGGCCAAGCTCACCGCCAACGGCTTTGAGGTGGAGATTGTGGACGACGCTGGGCGGCAGTCGCCGTCGAGCGGGGTGGAGAGCGTAATGCGGTCGATGAAGTCGGCGGGCCTCATCACGCCGCCGTCGGGCTCGTTTGACCAGATCCCGGTGCCCGGTATGGGGCGCCGCCAGTACTCATCCAACACGCTGTCGCGGATGACGATGCAGCGCGACGCGATGCGCAAGCGGCAGGCCGCGGCGGCATGGGCGGTGCGGCCGTCAGAGTTCAGTCTGGAGCTGGTCGGCACCAAGTCGATGAACCTCCAGACGCTGCGGTCGCTGGGGCTGCCCGACTGGATCAAGACGCCCGTGTCGCTGGCCATCCCCAACGGCGCGATGCGCAAGGTCCTGGCCGACCCGGCCAACGAGACAGTGGCGGCCGAGTACACGGGGCTGCTGAGCGAGTTGGACGCCGCCCCCGAGGGCGACGTCAAGCTGTGCCCCAAGCTCCGTGCGTGCATCCTGGACCTGTCTGCGCCAGCGGGCCTGCAAGACGCCCTCCGTGGGGTGCTCGACGACCTTGGCTGCACGGCCATTGACGACAAGCTCCCCGCCGCGTGGGACGCGGTCAAGGGCGTGTGGGCGTCGATGTGGAACGAGCGTGCGCATCTGGCGCGGGCCAAACTCAACATGCCCGCCGATGATGTGGACATGGCGGTCCTGTGCCAGGCCGTTGTGGATGCAGACTATGCGTTTGTCATCCACACGACCAACCCGCTGACCATGGACGACAATGAGGAGTACGTGGAGCTGGTGTGTGGCCTTGGCGAGAGCCTCGTCGGCAACGCGCCCGGCCAGGCGCTGGGCTTTACGATGCGCAAGGACCGGCTGACCTCTGGCGAACCCATCATCCGGTCGTACCCGTCCAAGCAGGTGGCGCTGCGGGGCGGCGAGTTCATTTTCCGCTCCGACTCCAACGCAGAGGACCTCGAGGGCTTTGCCGGCGCGGGCCTCCACGACTCGATCCCAATTGTCAAGAACCGGGAGGTGGAGGTAGACTACTCGGTGGAGCCGCTCCTCACCGACGACGCCTTCCGCACCGACCTGTGCCGCAAGGTCGCCCAGATTGGCAAGGCCGTCGAGGACACCATGGACGGTAGCGCGCAGGACGTGGAAGGCTGCGTCAAGGACGGCGTGTACTACATTGTGCAGGCGCGTCCGCAAGTGTAACATTAGTCCCTTTCTTTCTTCTCTTGGATGAGTGAGCCCATATGGGGTGGTGGCTATGTACGTATGGTAGTCTGCGCCCGTGAATGGTCATGCCCGTACGGTGCGAAGCAACGGGGTCCTCACGTGCGCCAGGCGGACAGTGCAATGCCGCAACGGCCACCCGCGCAGAGGGGTACAGCCCAGCGGGACCATCCCTACGCCCCGCGACGGCAAGCAGGCGTGGCGTGGTGTGGCCGGCCCGCCGTCTCCGTCACGCCACCCCTCGACTGACGGGCGACAGGACGGTGGCGGCCGACCTACCGCGGGGAAGACCCCCCGCCACAGCCACACGGGTACCCTACGAGTGCCGGGGCGCTCGCCCGCCGCGCGCTGCCGGCGACCCACCCGTGCCCCACCCCCAGCACCCCACCGCCGCGACGGCGGCGCAAGTGGGCGCGCGCGCGCACCGCTAGCGGGAGACATTGGAGGCGGCGGCCCGGCGGCGGGCGTCAACCGTCCCCCCCCCCCCCCCCCCCCCTCACCAGCCGCGCCCTACCCCGTACGCGCCGACGCCCTCCACGTCATCGTCGGCCGGCACGCCCCACAGGCCGTCGGCGGCGGCGTCGGCCGCCGCCGCCGCCGCGTCGGCCGCGTCGACCGCGGCGGCCGCGGCGAGCGCCGCCCGCTCCGCCGCGCCCGTCTTTGGCGGCCGTCCCGGCCGCCGCCGCCGGCGGGGCCGCCCCGGCCCCGCCGCCGGTGCCTCCTCCCCGCCCGGCAACGGCGACGGCGGCGGCGGCGGCGGCGGCGGCGGCGGCGGCGGGGGGGGGTGGCGGCAGCGTCGGCCGCCGCCGCCGCCGCCGCCGCCGCCGCCGCCGCCGCCGCCGCCGCGTCGGCCGCGTCGGCGGTAGGGGCCGCGGCGGCCGCCGCCGGCTCCGCGGCCTTTGCTGTCGGCGGCCGGCCCGGCCGCCGCCGCCGGCGTGGCCGCCCCGGCGGCGGCGGCGGCGGCGGCGGCGGCGGCGGTGCGCCCGCCGTCGCGGCGGCCACGCCCGCCGCCCAAGCACGCGCCCCCCCCCCCCCACGCCCACCCCCCCCGCCGCGGCAGCAGCCGCCACCGCCGCCGCCGCCGCGGCGGTCGCCCGCTCCCGCCGCCGCCGCAGCCGCTGCGTCCGCCCCTTGCTGCCGCCGCCCGCCGCCTCGTCGCGCGCGGCGGCAGCCGCCGCCGCCGCCGCCGCCGCCGCCGCCGCCCCCCCCACCCCCGCGGCCACCACCCCCGCCGCGGCTTGCGCCTCGCGGCGGAGGGCGACCGCGGTGGCGGCGTCGCCCGCCTGCCAGCACGCCTCGATCGCCGCGCGCAGCGCGCGGGGGGATGGCCGCCGCCGCCAGCGGGCCGCCTCGGCGCGGACGAGCGCGGCCGCCCAGCCGGGGGCGCCCGCGTTGCGCGCCGCCGCGACGGCGGCGTCGACCACCTCGGGCGCGGGGGGGGCGCGCCGCGGCGGCCGTCGCGGCGCGGCCGACCCCGTGGGGGACGGGGAGGCCCCGCGGCGACCACCCCCGAAAAAGGGCGGCGGGGGAGGGGGACCGCCCCCAGCCGCGGTCGCCAGCAGCGCCAGGCCGACCGGCGTCGCCGTCGTGGCGGCGGCGTCTGCCGCCGCCGCCGCCGCCGCCGCTGCCGCCGTCGACGCTGCCGCGACGGCGGCGGCGTACAGCCGGCGCACCCGCCGGAGGTCCCGCCCGTCGACCGCGCTGGTCGCGCGGATCGCCGCCGCGTAGGCGGCCTGCGAGAGGGGCACGCCGCGCGCGGCGGCGGCGTCGATGCCCGCCCACACGCGCGCGACCGCCGCGGCGGCCGCGGCGGCCGCGGCGTCGGCAGGCGCCGCGGCGGCGGCGGCGGGGGAGGCCTCGCCGCCGTCGTCGTCCCGCTGGGACTGCGCGCCGCATCGGCCACCACCCCCGCCGCCGCCGCCGCCGCCGTCGCCGCCGCCGCCGCCGCCGCCGCCGTCGCCGCCGTCGCCGCCGCCGCCGCCGCGGCCGCCGCCGCCCAGCTCCTCGGCGGTTGCCGCCCAGGTGGCGATGAGCGCCGACAGGCTGTCGCCGTCGGCGGCAAAGCCGCGGGCGCGCAGGTCGTGCAGCGCGGCGGCCGCGACGGCGGGCTTGCCGACCGACAGCGCCAGCCACGCGAGGCCCGTAAAGACCGACCGCGCCTCAGCGTCGGCGGTGGCGGCGGCGGCGGTCGCGGCCGGCACGAGCAGCGGGGAGGTGGCGTCAAACAGCACCACCGCCGAGCGGAGGTCCCCCCACGCGCCAAACGCGGCGACGCCCGCCGCGGCGAGCGACACGTCCACCGCCGCGGTCCGCCGCAGCGACCGCAGCAGCACCACCGCCGCGGCGGTGTGGTCGGCGGGCCCGCCGGGGCCGCCCGCCGCCGCCGCCGCCAGGCACCGCAGGCCCGCCGTCGCGAGCAGCCGCGACCGCGCCGCCGTGGCGGGCTCCCGCCGCACAGGAGACGGGGGGTACACGGCCTCCGGCAGTGACGCGCTCAGGCGCAGGACCGCCTCGATGACCAGGTCCCCAACGGGCACTGCCGCCGCCCCCGCGCTGCCGCCGCCACCGCCGCCGCCGCCGCCGCCGCCGCTGACGCCGCCGCCGGCGCCAGCGCTCACCGCCGCGCGGACGGCGCCAACCACCCCCGCCAGCAGCGCGTCGAGGGCGGCGACCGGCAGCCGCACGGGCGCGGCCGCCGCGGTGAGCGCCGTGGCGGGACGCCCGACGGCGGCGGCGGCGGCGGCGGCGGCGGCGGCGGCGGCGGTGGTGGTGGCGGCGGTGGTGGGGGGCACGCCCAGCGGCGCCGCCGCGGCGGTGGCGGTCGCGGCCGCGGCGGCCACGTGGCCGCGCGCGAGCGCCGCGGCGAGCGCGGCGCCCAGCGCCGCTGACCGGCGGCCCGCCACCTCGGCGCGCCACGTGATGGGTCCCCGCTGCGCGGCGGCGCGGAGCGCGTGGGGGGGGGCGGGGGTGGCCCCATGGGCGGCCCGCCAGGGACGCCCGCGGCGCCGGGGGGGGAGGTGTCGCCGCCACCGCCGCTGCTGCCGCCGCCGCCGCCACCGCCGCCGCCGCCGCTGACCGTGACGCGGCGGGCCGTAGCCGCTGGCCGTCGTCGGTCAGGGCGCGCCTTGGGCACCGACGCCGCCGCGGCGGGCGCCGCGGCAGGCCCCGCCGTCGCTGCACCGACCGTCACGCCACCCCCGCCGCCACCGCTCCTGCTGCTGCCGCTGCCGCCGCCGCTGCCGCCGACGCCGCTGCCGGCAGACGCGGCGCGCCGCCGTTTCCGGCGGGACGCCCCCGGCGGTGCCGACGGCGCCGCTGCCGGCTGTGGCCCCGACGTCGCCCCGCCCGCGCCGGCGTCGCCCGCGCCGCCGCCGCCCGCGCCGCCGCCAGCAGACGCGGCGCGCCGCCGTTTCCGGCGGGACGCCCCCCCCGGTGACGACGGCGCCGTTGCCGGCGCTCGCCCGCCCGTCGCCTCGCCCGCCCCCCCGCCACCGCCCGCACTGCCACGGTCCACCACGACGCCGACCGCCGTGGGGCTGCCCGCCTTGCTGCCGCCCGCCTTGCCTCTGTCCGCCTTGCTGCCGCCCGCCTTGCCTCTGCCCGCCTTTTCGCCGCCCGCCTTGCCGCCGCCGGTCACGCCGCGGTCCACGGGGGTGGGCTTCCCGCCATCTGCGCTGGCGGCCCGCCGCCGGGCCCGCCGCGGCGGGGGCGGCGCCGCCGCTGGCGGCGGCGCCACAGTCACTGCCACCGCTTTGCCACCGCCGCCGCCGCCGCCGCCGCCAGCGTCTGCCGCCTGCGTCTTGCGGCCGCGGCGGCCACGGCGTGGCGTCGCGGATGCGCCACGGCGGGCAGCCGCCGGCGCCCCCCCCGCCGCTGCTGCAGCCGCACCCCCCGCCCCCCCCGACGCGGTCGACGGCGCCGCCGCGCTGGCCAACCACCGGCCGGCGGCCGGCGGCAGCCGCCCACCGCGTCTAGGCGGGGCCACCATCCCCCCCACCACCCCATGGGTGGGAGCGGTGATGGTGGTGGCCGCCACACTCGACGCGGGGGGCCTCGCTGCCGCCCGCACCGCCGCCGCCGTCGCCGCCATGGCCGACCAGGGGGGGCTGGCGGCCGCGGCGGACGGGCCGAGGAGCGTCAGCCGCCACGCCACCCACATGGCCAGCCGGCATTGTCGGCCAGGTGGGGAGGGGGGGGGGGGTAAAGTGGGGGATGGTGGGAGAACGGGGGGGGGGAGGGGGGGCGGGGGGAAGGGAGGGGTTGACAGTCGTCCTCGGGGCGTGGGGCGGGGTGATGCCTACAAGAAACAAGCACTCGGACGACGGCGGGCTCCGCCGGCAGAGGGCATGAGGCGGAACACGTGGCAAATGGCCCACTTGGCCGACCTCGACGGCGCGCGCGGTGCAGTGCACTTGCTACCAATTTGCGTAGGTACTTGTTTCAACGTCTGGTGACGACTGGGGGAGTCCACGTCTTCAGGTTTGCCACGTGACGACACGCCCCGTGGAGTTGGCCTGCGCCAGGCGGTCGCGACGCGCCCCCCCATCCACATCGCGACTGCGACCTGGCGCAGGGCCCGTCGGCGGTGGACGACCTCGGCGGCGCGGAGACCCCCCCCAGCCGCGGCGGACCCGCCCATGCACGCCCGCCCCCGTGCCGCCTGGCCGCTGGCACCCGCTGCCTCCCGCCCGGCTCTCCCTCTTGACGCCCGTGAGCGCCTTGTCGCCGCCGCCGTGGCCGTCGGTCATCCCGCCGTCCGCTCTTTGGCCGCCGGTCGGCGTCGGCCTGGCCCGCCAACGACCGCGTGGGCGGTGGCCCCGCCGCTCGGCGTCCAGCACGCGTGGTGGCGGCTACGGCAGTGGCCCCCCCAGGTGAGCCGCCGCCGGCACCCCCCCCCTCCTTCCGCGGCGGGGCGCCGCCCCGTTTCGGCTGCCAGCCGCCGCCCGCCGCGGTCCCCGCCGCCGACCATGAATGGGTGGCAGCTGGTCGCTACGGGCGCGGTCTCCCTCATCGGCGCCACCGTCGGCGCGCTCGTCCTCTTCCAAGAGCGGCTGCTCTACCACCCAAGCATCCCGTCGCGGGCGCACGAAGGGAGCCCGGCGGACTACGGGCTGACCTTTTCCGACGTGCCGCTCGTCGCGGCCGACGGCACGCGGCTGCACGCGTGGCTCCTCCACGCGCCGACGCCGGTCGCGGGGCGCGGGGGGGCGGTCGGCCGCCGCCGCCCGCCGGGCCCCGCGACGGTGCTCTACTTTCACGGCAACGCGGGGAACATTAGCCACCGGCTGCCCGACGCGGCGCGGTGGGTGCGCGACGTGGGCGTCCACGTGCTGCTGGTGAGCTACCGGGGGTACGGGCTGTCGCAGGGGTGGCCAAACGAGGCGGGGCTGCGGAAGGACGCGCAGGCGGCGCTCGACTGGGCACTCGCCGGGGGGGGACCGCCCGCGGCGGCCGCGGGCAGCAGCGGCGGCGGCAGCGACGGCGGCGGCGCCACCCCCGGCAGCGTGCCCGCGCCCGCCATTGACCCGTCGCGGGTGCTGGTGTTTGGGCGCTCCCTCGGCGGCGCCGTCGGCCTGGCGCTGGCGGCGGCCAACCCGCCCCCTGCCCTCGCCGGCGTGATTGTGGAAAACACGTTCACGTCGATCAATTCCATGATTGACGTGGTGCTGCCGCCGCTGCGGTGGGCCAAGCCCCTCAACCGCAACGTGTGGGACTCGGCGGGCGTCGTCGGCCGCCTCGACCTGCCCATGCTCTTCATGTCGGGCGCCGAGGACGAGCTCGTGCCGCCGCGGATGATGGCCGCGCTGTATGAGGGCGCCACCGCGGGCGGCTGGGGGCGGAAAAAGATGGTGGTCATCGCGGGCGGGACCCACAACGACACGTGGTACGTGGGGGGGGACGCGTACTACGGGGCCATCCGCGAGTTTGTGGAGCGCGCCGCGTCGTCGGCGACGGCGGCGGCGAGCACGGGGCGGGGGGGGGCAGCGGCGGGGCGCCGGCTGGGCGGTGGGGGGGGGCGGGGCAGCGGCTGGGCGGGGGGGGGGGGGAGGGCAACCGCCTGGGGGGTGGGGGTGGCGGACGCTCCCGCCTCACCGAAGAGACGCCGCTGCTGCCCAAGGGGGAGCTGTAGCGGCGACGTCTGGACGGGTCGTCTGGGAAGGGATGGAGGACGTGGGGCGATCGGGAGCGCGGCCTTGTTTCCCGTGCCATACCTGTTGTTGGTCGTTGGGGGCGTCTGGCCACGGTGCCTCTGGGGGTGGTGCCGCTCGTGGCGGCACCGCGACCGGGTGCGTGTCTTGCCGCCTGGGTGGGAGCGACGCCCGACCGCGAGGAGGTGCTCGAGACTCGTCAAAGGTGCCCCACTGCTGGCCGGCTGGGGCTATGTGCGAGGTTGGAGGGGAGGGGGGGTGGGGGCGTGGACAAAGTGGTCGGGTGCGGCAACTCGGGAACCACCTACTTGCCGATGCCGTGGGCGTGGTCGCCGGTGGGGCGTGGAGGGGAAGGGCAAGGTATGCGGACGCGCGCCGTGGGGTGCCATGGCAAGGAGTGACCGAGAGCGGCAGGGCGGTCCAGCGCGGTCGGCGGATGGGCCGACGACGCGGACTCTACAAAGGCGAGATGGCGTCTGTGTGGCGTGCGGCTTGGGCGCACCCCGGCGCGTGGCAGTGTACGCCGGTCCATGCCAGTTGTTGAGGGACTGGCTGCGTACCCAACAACCGCTGTGTAGGGAGCCGAATGGGCGCACGGGCACAAGGACGGACGTGGGTGCATGTGCAATCCCATGCCAGTTGGGCATCGCGATGGTCTCGTGATGGCAACAGACCAGAAACATGAACCACGAGTGCCAACGCTTCTGTTCCCCTCGTGACACCCAACCCGCGCCGACGACAAACGGCTCGCCAACCCCCCATCATCAACCGCACCGCCTACTCGAGCGTCTTGAGCAGGCGGAACAGCCCCGCGGCCTCGCGTATCCGCGAGAACTCAATGCAAAACGACTGCACCTCGGTGAACAGGTCGTGCACATTAAAGATGTTGTTTTGGATGAGGTTCTGCAGGAACACGCACACCAGCCGCACCAGCCGGTTCTGCATGTACCGGTCCGTCACCGCCACGCAGCTGACGATGCAGTTGGCGATGAAGGCGTGGACAAACTCGGGCGGCAGCTCCACCTGCGTCGTCAGCCGGGACACCACCTCCATGCTGTGGAGGCTCAGGTCCATCCGCACCAGCGCGGTGAGGTAGTCGCCCATGACCGCCGACGGCACCAGCCGCAGCAGCACCTCCGTCGCGACCGTTGGGTTGTTTTCGACGAGCACCGGCAGCCGCGCCGGCGACAGCCCGCAGTGGTGCACAACGTCCACGTCCGACGCGAGCGCCGACAGCAGCGCGCCCTGCGACAGCGGCGGCAGCGGGCCGCGCAGCGCCCGCTCCATCAGCTCTTGCACGATGGCGCCAAAGGAGGGCACCTCCCCGAGTGACGGGTCCCACACCAGCCCGACGGCGGTCTCGGGGTGCAGCCACTGCACCTCGCCGGCGCCAACGGGCATGAGCGGCGGCGGGGGGCGCACCAGCGGCGGTAGAAGGTCCGTCAGCGCCAGGTGGTCCACGTCCAGCGCCGCCGCCAGCGCCGCGCCGTCAGCCGGGGCGCCGCCGCCACTGCCGCCGCCACCGCTGCCGAGGCTGCTGCCGCTGCCGCCGCTGCCGCCGCCGCCGTCGGAGCCCGCGGCGGCGGCGGGGAGCCCCCCCCCCCCGCCCCCCCCCCGCCGGCGCGCCCCCCCCCACCGGCAGCGGCTCGGCGTCGAGGACCACCCCGCTGACGGCGTAGCGGCCGAGCCCCGCCGGCGGCGCGTGGCCCGCCTCCCACGCGCGCCGCAGCGGCACGAGCGACTCGGCCAGCGCGGCCGACACGCGCGCGCCGTCGGCGCCGCCGCGCGCAACGGCGGCGGTGAGCGACGCGACGACCTGCGTCGCCGACAGGCCGCCCAGCTCGGATGCGGGCGGCACGGCAGCCGCCCACGGGGGGGGGGGATGCCCGCCCCCTGCGACACCACCACCACCACCAGCAGCAGCCTCCCTGGCAGCAGCGTCGCCGCCATCCGGCGGGCGCTCGGCGAGGATCAGGCCCGCCACGAGCATCTGCTCCGCGCGCACCATCGCGGCCGTCGCGGGCGGCGGCGGCGGCGCGCCGGGGGTGGGGGCGACCAGCTCCAGCAGCGCCACCGTCAGCGGGTCCCGCTCGGCGCACTCGAGGAAGGTCGGCCGGCCGCCGCCGCCGCCGCTGCCGCCGCCGCCATCGCCGCCCGCACCGCCGCCGCCGCCGCTGCCGCCACCCCCGCCCACCCCCCCCCGCCGCCCCCACGCGGCCGCGGCACGGATCCCAAGCCAATCGCATCCGCGAGCAGGTAGATGGCGACCACCCGCCGCGGGCGGTCCGCGACCAGCCCGTCGCGGAGCAGCGCCACCGCCACGGTGCCCGCCTCAAACACCGTATCCGGGGGGGGGGGGGCGGCCGCGCGGGCCGCAGCCGCCGCCGCGGCGGACGATGAGGAGGAAGAAGAGGGGGCGGGTGGCACAGAGGGAGTGGGGAGCGCAGCGAGCTCCGTCCACAGCCGCACCGCCACGGCCGCCAGCGGCGACCACACGTCGGCGACGGCGGCGGCCATGGCGGCGGCCACCGCCCGGCGGTGGGTGGCGGGGGTGGGGGGGGGGTGGCGGCGGCGGAAGACTTCATCGTGATGAGTGGGTGGGAAAGGGGTCCAGCCGACTAACCACCAGCCAGAGGGGAAGGGGGCATGGGGAGGGGGGGGACGCGGGCAGCGGCCGCCGCGGCGGGAGTAAGAGGGCGGTGGCGCTGGGCGATGGTGGCGTCGCGAACAAGGCAGCGCTTGGTGGGACTGGCAGCGCTGGATGGCGGTCTCGGCGTCAAGCAATGCTCCGAAAGAAAGTTATCTACAGTTTTCGGAGATACAGTACGTTCGCGAAAATACCGTGGCTGTTGATTTCGATAAAAAAACCGTTTTGCTGGCTACATATTTCAAGTCTCGTGTCTCATCTCGGTCGGCTCCCCCCACCAGGGAGGCGAGCACTACGAGACGTCAAGACCGCCACACGACGCTCTTCAACAAGACGCCAGGGGTCAGGCAGCAGTAGCAGATCGTGATGCCAAAGGTTGTGGGCAGGTTCGCCTTCTTGGTCACTACGGTAGCAGGTCCGCAAGCCGAGCCAGAGTCGTGCACACGAGCCACGTTGTGCATGTTGAGCCGCGCTTGGAACTCCATGTTGATCAAAAAACCCGTAGACAATGCGCTCCCGCCAGTGTTTCCAGAATGGACAAAACGCCGCCGTCCTGTTGTTCCAGCCGTTGTACACCACCTCGGTCAATGGCAGATTGTTCTTGTTCTTGGCGGCGTCGGCCCGCAGAAACCGCGACAAGCAGGCCCTCTATCGACGGGTGTTGGGAGCACTTGACGCAGCAAAAATACATGACGGCGTCCACGCCACAAAGCCCCTTCCGTCAATAGCCAGGCCTTGTCCAGTAAACTTTCCTCTTTTGGTGTCTCCTTCCAGCAGACCAGGGTCTGCAGGCTGTGGCACGACCAGCCAGACCTTGCATGCGACGCGTCCACGAGCACCTCCTTGAGCACCCAGCCGGACCCGCAGTAGGAGCTGTGAGCCCCGAGCAGCGACGCCAGCGCCACCGTCCAGTACTCGTCGTGGACGCTGGAGCAAAGAGACTGAGCCATGAAGTGGGCCCATTCGTGGGTAGAGCATACGGCCTCCCACTCACTGCAGGAAGAGGTCAGCTCGCCGTCAACCTGCTGCTCGAGCCAATCGTAGAATAGTAGCGACGATGACGTTGCCCTGTGCAGCAGCCGGCGCGGCATGATGGGGCGCACCCCGGGGACCAACTCGTCCCCAGCGCCATCGATGAGACGATAGCGACGAGCCCAGTCCCGGCTGGCGATGCCGTCCACCCCAACGGAAGGAAGACATGGGTCGGCGCAGTCGACTGTCTGCCCCCGTGTCAAGGTTGTCAAGCAGCGGTGGCGCTCCTCCTTGGTGGGGCGCATCCAAGCTGGGCGACGCTGCGGGGCCAGTCGTTGCTGATGCCGACGCGGGGTTTCCGCTCAGCGACCCGAATTCGGTAGAAATCCGCGTGATCGGGGTGGGTGCGCGGACGGCCGCCGCCGCGACGTCGACCTCTTCCCCACCCTCCGCTTCTGCACCCCCCACTGACCCTGGACGTCCACGTCCCCGCCTCACTACCTCCTCCCCCCCCCCCCCCGCCCCTCCTCCCCCCCATTCCCCTCGCCCCCCTCCCCCCCCTCCTCCCCCCCATTCCCCTCGCCCCCCCCCCCCCCACGATGCCTCCCCCCCCCCCTGGCTCGCCATCGCCACCGCCCACCCCCCCCCCCCACCGCCGCCGCCACCGCGTGCCGCCTCGGCGGGGCGCCCGCGTACCCCCCCCCCCACGACGCGTCCCCCCCCCCCCACCCCACCTGTGGCGTCTGCGGCCGCCCCACCGCGCTCGTCGCACAGCTATCCCCGCCACCACCCGACGGGCGGCCACACCCACCGCCGCCCGCCCGCATCGTGTACGTGTTTGCGTGCAACGCGGCGCCGTGCGGGCGCGCCGCCGCGTCCGCGGCGGCGCTCGTCGTCACCCTCCCGCCGCCAGCCGACGCACCCGGGGGCGGGGGGGGGGCGGCGGCAGCGGCGGCGGCGGCGGCGGCGGCGGCGGCGGCGGCGGCGGCGCGCAAGACCGAGCGGCCGTCGGCGGCGACGACGACGACGGGCTGGGAGCTCGACTCGGACGGGTCGGACGACGACGCTGACGGCGGCGGGGCGCGCCTGGCGGCGCTCCTCGCCGCCGCGTCGGTCGGCCGCGCGTCGACGGCGGCGGCGGCGGCGGCGGCGGCGCGCGGCGCGCGGCGGGGCGGCGGCCGCCAGGCGGCCGCGCCCCGCCCGGGCGCCCCCCCACTCCGCGCGGCCGACGCGGCCGCCACCGCCGGCGGCGGCGGCGGCGACGGCGGCGACGCGACGGCGACGGCGGCGGCGGCGGCGGCGGCGGCGGCGGCGGCGGCGGGCACCCCCCCCCCCCCCTCGCCGCCAGCGGCTTACCCCATCCTCACCTCGTCGGCGCTGCTGCTCGTGCGGGAGCCCGGGGCCCCCCCCCGCTCCCCCCCGGCGAGGCCGCCCACGTTGCCCGCCTCGTTGCGGCCTATGCCGCCGCGGCCGCCGCGGACGGGGGTGGCCCGCCGGGGGCGGTGGCCAAGGCGGACGATGCCGAGGCGTACGAGGTGGGGGGGTACGCCGTCGCCGCCGCCGCTGCGGTTTCTTCGGCGGCGGCGGCTGGGGTGGGCGGCGGTGGCGGCGACGGCGGCAGCGGCGGTGGCGGCGGCGGGGGGGGGGGGGGGGGAAGGGGGGGGGGGGAAGGGGGGTGCGGGCGTTGCCGCCGCGGGGGGTGCGCCGGTCGACCCGGGCCGCGCGTACGCGCGGTACCGCAAGCGCCTGGAGCGGGAGCCCGCGCAGGTGGCCCGCCTCGCCGCCGCCGGCCTCGACGTCCTGTGGCCGGCGGGCGCCCCCCCCGCGGCAGCACCAGCGGCAGCGGCGGCGGCGGCGGCGGCGGCGGCGAGGGGGACCGCCTCCCCCCCCCCCCGGCGCTCCCCCCCTGCGCCACCTGTGGCGCGCCGTCGACCCCCCTGGTACAGCTGCTGGGCACCGCCCTGTGGTACCTGTGGGTGGACGAGGAGCTAACCGGCGCGGCGCTGCCGCCGGCGGTCGACGCGGCGGGCCGGCGGGTCGGCGGGATGGACTGGGAGGGGCTCGTCGCGGGCGTGTGTGGGGGGGCGTGCGCCGCGGGGGAGGGCGTCGTCGCCGGCTCCGTCGCGCTCATCCCGTCCGACTGGTGAGGGGCAGACGCCGGGGGGGAGGGGGGGGGGGGGGGCGGGCGGTGCTCCCCGCCGCGCCGCCGTGGCCGCCGCCGCGCGCCCGCCGGGGCGCACCCCCCCCCCCCCCCCCCCCCCTGCCGCCCGCCGCGCCGTGCGCGCCGTGCGGCCGCCGCCCTGCCGCGGCCGGCCGGTGTGCGGGTGGCCACCGCCGCCGCCGCGCCGCCGCCGCGGGCGGGCGGGCCCGGCCGCGGCGCCCCACGGTGGCCGCCGCCGCCGCGGTGGCGGCAGCGCGGGCGCGCGTCGACCGGCCGGCCGCGTGCCGCCCGCGCCCGCGCGGGCCGCGCGGCCGCGGCCGCGGCCGCGTGCGGGACACGGGGTGGCGCGTCCGCCAACGTCGCGGGGTGGTTTCGTTTTCACTTTGGTCCGCACGCGAGCGCCCGCGCGTCCCACGCGTGCGTTCCGCGTTGCGTGGCCGCCGCGCGGCGCGGGCGGCGCCCGCCCGCGGCGGCCCTACCTCTACCACCACCCACCGTCCGTCCACGCTCCTATCACCCTCTGCTACCCCTCCCCCCCCCCTCCCTCTTGACTCCCCCCCCGCCACTCCCCTCCTCGACCCCCCCCCCCACCCCCCCCCCCCCGGGAGGCAGGAAATTCGCGCGCCCCGTCACGTGGTACCTGCAAAGTAGGACGCCTTGAGCGCCTCCCCCTCTGCCGCGCGCCCCTGCTTCTTGAGGTTGAGCGCGAGGTTGTTGAGCGCGAGCCCGACATTCTCCCCGCCCACCCGGCCCGCCCGGTAGACGCCCAGCGCGCGGCGGTAGAGGCCCTCCGCGTCGACGCGGTGGCGCTGCCGGTCCGCCACGACGGCGGTGTAGTGGAGGAGGTCGCCCAGCGCCTCGGGGCCACCACACGCGCCCGCATCGGCGGCGGCACCACCCCCACCCCCACCCCCACCGGCGCCGCCACCCCTACCACCACCACCACCACCGCCACCGCCGCTGCTGGCACTGCCGCTGCGGACAACGGTGCCATCCCTGCCGGCACTGCCGCGGCGGATCACGGCGCCGCCGTCCCCCCCGCCCGCCGCGTGGTGCTCGTGGATGCGCACCGCGACGCGCAGGTGAAACTCCGCCGCCGGCAGGTCGCCCGCCTTGCTCAGCACCCGCCCCAGCGCCACGTGCGTCTCGGCGTTGGCGGCGGCCGCCCACTGGCCGTGGCGCTCGCGGAGCTCAATCGCCCGCCGGAGGAGGCCGACCGCGGCGGGCAGGTCGAGGAGGTCCTCGGCCAGGTGCCGCGCCATGGACCGCCACGCCTCGGCCTTGGCCGCCACCGCCGCGGGCGTCGTTTCCTCCGCCGCCGCCGTCGGCCGCGAGATGCTCACCGCCGCGCCGCCGCCGCCGCCGCCACCGCCGCCGCCGCCACCACCACCAGCCCCACCGCCACCACCGCCGCCACCACCCCCACCGCCGCCGCCGCCGCCACCCGACGAGCCCGCCCCCGCGGCCGACGCGACCGACGACGACGATGACGGGTGGATGGCCGCCGCGGCGGCCGTCACACGCGAGGCGAGCGAGTGGGTGCTGCCGCCGCCGCCGCCGCCCCCCCCCCCCCCCCCACCCCCACCCAGGTGGCCCGACGGTGACGGCGACAGCGCAACGCCGCCACCACCGCCACTGCTGTTGCTCCCGAGGCTGTGCTTGCGCCGCGCAACGCCCGTGCGCCCCCCCCCCCCCCCACCCCCGCCCCCCCCCCCCCCCCCCCCCCCACCGCCCCCACCCCCGCCACCACCCACCGCGGCAGTCGCCGCCGCCAGCGCCGTCGTTGCCGCCTCGGCCGTCGCCGCCGCCGCCGCGGCCGCCGCCTCGGCCGACGACGACGACAGCGGCCCCGACCGGGCGAGCGACCGCTTGCGCCGGCCGGGACGCACCGACGATAGGCTCCCGTACGCGCGCGCCGGCGCGCCCGCCGCGGCGGCGGCGCCGCCCTCCGTCGCGCCGCCGCCACCACCACCACCGCCACCCCCACCCGCCGCCACGCTGGCGAGCGCCTTGGCCAGCGCCGCGTCCCGCGCGGCGGCGGCAGCCGAGCCGCCGCCGCCGCCGCCGCCGCCGCCGGCCCGCCGGTTGGCCGGGTCCCCAACCGCGGACGGCCCGCCGCCGCCGGCCGCCGCCGCCGCCCGCGCCGGCGACCGCGCATTCTCCTTGTCCGCCGCCGCCGCACCGACGGCGGCGGCAGCGGCGCCCCCCCCAGTCACGCCCGCCGCGGCCGCCGCGGCGGCCGCCGCCGCCGCGGCGGTCGCGGCGGCCACCGCCGCCGCGCCGCCGCCGCCCCCCCCCCCCCCGCCGCCGCCGCCGGCCGCCCACCCCCCCGCCCCAGCCGCCCCCCCCCCCCCCGGGCGCCCGGCTCGCCCCGCAACGCCGCCGCAATGAGCGCGGCGGACGCGTCTGCCCCTCTGCCCCCCCCGCCCCCCACCCCCTCCTCCCCCGACTCCTCCGCGTCAGACAGCACCCAATCCGCCGCGTCGAGCGGCACGCCGCCGCTGCCACCGCCGCTGCTGCCGCGGCCGGCCGACAGCCGCTTGAGCGCCGCCGCGGTGCGGGCGAGGAGGCTCCGGCGGGCGGTTTTCTTGCGCCGCGGCCGCGGCGGCGGCGTCGGCGTGCCGCCGCCGGTGGCGCCGCCGCCGCCGCCGCCGCCGCCGCCGGGCGCCGTATCCGCGCGCTTGGCGGGCGGGGAGGGGGCGGGCGGGGACGCCCCCGCCGTCGCCGCCGCCGCCGCCGCGGGGGAGGCGCCGCCGGTGGGCACGCCGGCCGTGGGGGGGTGCGACGGCGCGGAGGTCGTGCGCGTCGCGGGCGGGCCAGACGGGTGGGGCGGCGCCAGTGGGAGGGGGGCGGGGGGGGGGCGCCCGCCGCGCCCGTCCCCGCCGCTGCCGCCGCGGGGCGGGCGGCGGGGGTGGGGGCGGTGGTGCCGGGCGCGGCGGCCATGGCCGCCGCCGCCGCGGCGGTCGCCGCCGCCGCCGCCGCCGACGCGGCGGCCGCCGCTGCCGCCGCGCGTGCCGGCACCCACCCGCAGATGGTGCCGCCACCGCCGCCGGGCACCGCCGCCGCCGCCGCCACGTGCGGCGCGCCCACAGCGGGGACGCTGGCGGCGGCGGCGGACGCGGCGGCGGCGGTCGCACCCGCGTCAGGGACAGCCGGCGGCGGCACCGCCCCCGCGGCGGGGTTATCGTCGCCGACGAGCGGGCACGGCGGCGGCGGCAGCGGCGGCGGCGGCGGCGTCCGCGGCGGCGACGGCGGCGGCACGAGCAGCGGGTGCTCCCGCACGCCATCCGCGTTGACCGCCACCGCCGGCGCGGCGGCGCCGCCCGCCTCGTCCAGCCGCCACTCCCCATCCACAAAGTACTTGTACGCCCACTGGCCCGGCGGGAGCGGCAGCACGGCCACCCAACCCCCCCCACCGCCGCCATCCCCCACCGCCGCGGCGCGTGCCAGCGGGTGGTGCAGCCAGCCGTCAAAGGAGCCCGCCACCGCCACCGCCGACGCGCCCGGGGCGGGCCACACAAACGTCACCGGCCGGGTCGGCCCGGCCGCGCCCGCCGCGGCGGCGGCGCGCACCTCGACCGCGCCGCCCAGCGGGCTGTCCCCGCCACCCCGCGGCAGCCGCCGCCGCGCCGGCGGCGGCGGCGTGCCGCCCGCCGCCGCCACCGACGCGAGGCCCGCCGCCGCCGCCGCCGCCCGCCGCCGCCGCGCCGCGGCCGCCGCCGCCACCGCCGCCGACGGGGGGGACGACGGCAACGGGCTGCCGCCGCCGCCCCCACCGCCGCCACCGCCACCCCCGCCACCGCCGACGCGGCCGCCGTCGATCCGCGCAGCCGGGGACCGCCGCGGCGTCGCGCCGCCGCCGACCGCCGACCGCCGCGGCGGCGGCGCGGCCGCGGCGGCCGAGCCGCCCGCCGCCGCCGCCCCCGGCGCGTGCCGCCGTGACGGCACCGCCACGGGCGCCGCGGCGGCGGCCGCCGCCGCCGCCGCCGCCGCCGCTGCCGCCGAGCCGCCGTCGGGTGCGGCGGCCGGCCCGCGGCGGCCGCCAGGGCGGCCCAGCCGCAGGGACGCGAGCGACAGCTCCCCCGGTCCATGGCGGCCCGTGGCGGCGCCTATCACGCCGCCGGCGGCGGCGGCGGCGTGCGCCCGCGGGGCGGGGATGCCGCTCGCCGCGCCGCCACCGCCGTCGCCGCCACCGCCACCGCCGCCGCCACCGCCACCGCCACCGCCACCGCCACCGCCGCCGCCGGCGGGCCGGTCGAGCGACAGCCGCGCGCGGCGCGGGCGGCGGGCGGCCGCGGCGTCGGCGGGCGGCGGCGGCGGCGCCGCCGCCGCCGCCGCCGCCGCCGCGGCCGCCGCACCCGCACTGCCGCGAGTGGCGGCGGCGCCCCGCGACGCGGCCGCCGCGGCGGCCGCCGCCGCCGCCGCGTCCGCCGCGGCCGCCGCGCGGTCGGCGCGGCGGCGGCCAAGGGACGGGCGGGTGGGGCGGCCAGAGCGGCCGGCGGCGGCGGCGGCGGCAGCGGCGGCGGCGGCGGCGGCGGCGGCGGTGGGGGAGTGGACGGCCGCACCGCCGGTGCGGGGGTGGGAAGCGGGGGGGGGAGCGACGCCCGCGGTGCTGTCGGGGAAGGCCGCCGACGGGCGGGGGGGGGGCGCCATGGCGACCGCGTCGGCCGCCAACCACAACACGGGGAACAGGGAGAGGGGGCGGAGATAGGGGGGGGGGGGGGTAGGAGGGTGAGTGAGGAGGAATGCGGGAAGAAGACCGCGGGGGGGGGGGGGGGGGGGGCTGGGAGGGCTGGACACCCGCCGTCCGCAACGACCGCGAGCGCGGCGGCTGACGCGGCCGACGCAGCCGCCGATGACCGCGACGGCGACAGCGGCACCCGCGGCGACCGCGGCACGGTGCGCGCGCCGTGCGCCGCCGCGGCACGGATGGCGCCGCGGGCGCGCGCCGCGGCGGCCGCCGCCCCGCCCACCCGCCCGCCCCGCCCGCCCGCCCGCCCGCCCTCCCGCCCGCCCGCGCCGCCCACACGGCGCGCCGGCCACCGCCGCTGCGCGCCGGCCACGCGCGCGGGCGGCGGCGGCGGCGCGACCCGCCACCGCCGAGGCGGGGCGCGGGAGCCGCGGGCGGGGGGGGCGGCCGTGCGGGGTGGGGGGGGGTGCGCGCGCAGGGGCCGGCCGGCGTGGGCCGCCCGCCGCTGCGCGGGCGGGGGGGGCCCTCCCGCCACCCCGCGGTTCCCGCGGCGGCGCCGGGCAGAGCCACCGCCGCGCCGCCGCCGCCGCCGCCGCCGCCGCCGCCGCCGCCGCCGCCGCTCCCGCCAGCACCGGCCGTGGCGCCGCGGGGAGCGCGGGGCGGTGCCGCCGCCGCCGCCGCCGCTGCCGTGCCCCCCCCCGCGTGCACCAAACGCCCGCCCGCCCGCCGCGGCGGCGCCGCTGCAGGGGTGGACGCCGCGGCGGCGGGGGGGAGTGGGTGGGGGGGAGGGGGCGATGCGCCAGACGCCGCCCGCCCGCCGGGGTGGGGGGGGGTGTGTGGGGAGGTGTGGGCGGCTGGGCGCGCCCGCCGCGGGCGGCCGCCGCCGCGGCGGGCGGCGCCGAAACGGCGTGCGGCCGCCGCGGCGGCCGGGGGGGGGGGGGGCGGCGCCGGCCGGCGGCGGACAGACGACGCTTGGCGCCGCGACGCCCGCAGCCGCGCGCGGGGGGGAGTGGCTCGGCCGGCGGCGGGTAGAGGCGGGGGGATCTACGGGGGGGGGGTGGGAGTGGCGGCGGTTTTTTTTGTTTTTTTTTTAAATGCCGCTGGCGGGAAACGCGCGCGATGATCGGACGAGGTGGGCGTGGCTGTCACGACCTTGCGTGCCCGTGGCGGCAAGTACTTTACAAGAATTGAACCGGACGGTCGACGCGCCGACGATGCGGCCGTACAGTGCCTCGTTGTGGGCTGTTTGGTCTCTCGGACGGCCGCGGGGCGCGCCGGCGCACGACCCCGACCTCGCCCCCTCCGTGAGGCGGTAGTCTCCGCCGTCTGCCGCCGTCGCCGCCGCCGCCCTCACCGGCCGCTGGGCCACCGCCACCCCCCACCCCCCACCGTCGCGTGAGCCAGTGTCCAGCGGAGCGGCAGGCGCGTGGCGGCTGCCCGCTGCCGGCCACGCGGCGCGCACCCCTCCTCAGCCCCCACTAGGCGGACCAAACAGCGCGTCCACGTTCACCCCGTCCGACACGCTGCCCGCCCAGTCACCCGCCACGGTGCTGCCGTACAGCGCTGGTGGCAGCGGCGGTGGCGGCCCGGGGTCCGCGATCGTCTGCGTCCTCCCCCGCACGCCGCGGCCGTCGCCATAGCCGTCGCCATACTCGTCTCCGCCGACGGCGGCATGCAGCCGCGCGTAGGCCGCCGCGGGGCCCAGCGCGTAGACGGTGGTGCCCGTGTCGGCGAGGGCGACAGAGTCTGGTGGGCAGCGGGAGGGGCGCACCGCCACCGGCGTCGGCGGCGCACGGGGCGCCGCGGGAGCGCCCGCCGACGCGGCGGTCACGTCGCTGGTGGAGAACCACAGACCAGGGGAGGTGGGCAGGGGGGGGACGTACGCAGGGCTGGTAGGTGGCAAGGGGAGAGGGGGTGGAGGAGGGGGGGGCGGGGTCGCGGCACCGCACCCCGGGCTGCTGCCGCCGTCCCCCGCTACCGCGGCGGCGGCGACTGGCGCGGAGTGGCCGACTGCGTCCACGTCGGCCGCAGCAGCGTCTGGTCTGTCGACCTGTGTCGCCGCGGCCGCCGTCGTGCTCGCCGCTGCCGCCGCCGTGGCGGGTCGCCGCGCCGCCGCTGCTTGGCGCCGCTCCGCGGCGGCTTGCACCTTGGCCGCCCTCTTGGCCGCGGCGGCCTGCGCCTTGGCCTTCCGCTCCGTCGCCGCGGCGGCCGCCTTGGCCTCCCTGGCCGCCGCGACGGCGTCCCGCTCTGCCTCGCGGCGGGCAGCCGCCGCCGCGGCCGCCTGCCCCGCCGTGGCCACCGCGGCATTCTCCTCCAACGCGGCGGCCGCCGCCGCCGCCGCCGTCGGGGCATCGCTGCCCCCCTTCTTCGGCGCCGCAGCGGCCGCCGGACGCCGCCCGCAGCAGCAGCACCGTCCACACGCGCCGTGGAGCACACAGAGGATGATGATGGCGGTGACGGCAACGAGGACACCGACGGTGATGCCCGTCTTGGCCACGCCCGACAGGATCTCCGCCTTAACCGCTCGGGCGGTGAGGGACACGGCGACGGTGGCGGCGGAGGACGAGACGGGGGCGGCGGCCGCTACAACAGCGCCGGCGGCTGCGCGTACCGCGGCGGTCACGACGATGGCCGTCTTCTTGTGCCAACGGACACCAGGCGGCGCCGCCGCGTGGCCGCCGCTTCGACGGATGACGACCGCCCGGCGGGATCCCCAAGGGAGCGCCATGGTGCTCGCAACGGGAGGAGAGAGGGAGGGAGACACGGGGGGTGCAGACCGGGGGCGGAGAGAAGAGGCGAAAGGCTCAGCGACGGAGCTGCTGCCAGCCACGCTCCAGAGGATGGGCGGGTGCAAGAAAGAGTCGAAGCGGCGGACCGGGCGCGAGGCCCAAGACTGCCTCGCCTTTGTGCGTGGCCGCACGATGCTGGGAAGGGGCACGGCCATACATAGGCGATATGTCCCTCGGCGGGGTGACGCCAGCGCACATTGCCTTGACACTCGTCTGGCCCAGTCCGCCACTCAGACTTTCTCCCCTCACTCCCACGCTCACGATTGGGTGGCGACCCATGGCCAGATTCTCGCTGTGGCAAAAGTACAGTCTCGGTCGGCGCGGGAGACCACGGAAAGAGATATGTGGAGACGTGCGAGGAGTGGGGAGAGTCGCGGCGGGGAAGTGAGCCAACCAACGAGCGTGGCGTCGGGAGAAAATAGAACAATGGAGTCACGGCGCGACGTCTGGGCTCCATCATGATGTTTGAAAGCAACCGTCCGAGGGCGTGTTCCGCACTCGGTCCCGCCAAGCAGCCCTGTTGAGAGCACCACCGAGTGTCGTGGACCAATCAAAGGACACCGCGTTGGATCACCTCTCCTCATCGATCTTTGCTGAGGCCTGCGCGAATTCCAGACTCGTGGCAGGCACGCACGAGCAAGGACTTGGAATCGCGACTGCCACGGCCGCGAGCGACGAGAGGTCTGCCGCCCGTGGATAACACCCCCCCTATTATCAAACCCCCCTCACGACCTCTGGGAGGGGGTCGGATAACATGTTATCCAACCCCCCCCCAGAGGTGCTGTGGGGGGTTTGATAACTGGATAACACCCCCCCTGTTATCAAACCCCCCTCACGACCTCTGGGAGGGGGTCGGATAACATGTTATCCAACTCCCCCCCAGAGGTGCTGTGGGGGGTTTGATAACTGGATCGCACACCCCCTCTCTGTCGTTGGCGTCGGGCGGGTCATTTCACATGTGTACGCGCTGTACCGAACATAGGTGTCCACAGAAACCAAAGACTTGGAATCGTCGTATACTGTACTTAAATCAGATACTATCAGTATGAGTTACTTATCTTGTTTGTATGTTGCTGGGAGCAGGCTTGCTCCGACTTTGCCGTCGGGCGCCACTCAGACTGAACTGCGGCGTGCTCTGCTTTTCTATCCCCTGAGGGCCTATACTTCCTCACGGCCGTTGCGGCCACCCCTTTGTAGGGATCATCCCTTGCGGCTGATCCGCACGCCTATCTGGACCACTGCAGGCACACCAGTCTCGCCTGAACGGCGGGCCTGTCCACCGTGCTCCCCACCGGCGCCTCGCTCTGCTCTGCCCCCGCCCCGACCTGCCTCGTTCCGACTCGCCCTTCCTCCTCCCGTCGCTTTTTTTTTTTTTTGTGTTCTCCATGGCCTCCGTCGAGTCCCTGGCCGCCACCTTTGACCGCCCCGATGGCACCGTCCGTGTCGTCTCTGAGAACGGCCTCCCCGCCGTGCGGCTGACGTCCCCCTCCTCGGCGGCGAGTGCGCTCATCTACCTCCACGGCGCGCACGTGGCATCGTGGACCGACGCGGCGGGGACGTCCCTCCTCTACATGTCCCCGACCGCCGTCTACAATGGCAAAAAAGCCCTCCGCGGGGGGGTGCCGCTGTGCTGGCCCCAGTTTGGGCCCGGCGCCCTCCCCCAGCACGGCTTTGCGCGCACCAGCACGTGGACGCTGGTGGCGACCGCCGCCGAGGGCGAGCCGGTCGGCGGCGCCCGCAGCGCCACCTTTTGCCTCGGCTCGTCGGCCGCCACCCGCGACGCGGGCTACCCCGCCGACTGGGTGCTGACCTACACCGTTTCGCTGCAGCCGACGACCGGCACCCTCTCCCTCCGCCTGGCCGTCGCGGTCGCGGCGGGCTCCCCGCCGGCACCCCTCACCGCCGCCCTCCACACCTACTTTGCGGTCGATGCGGCGGCGGCGTGCGCGGTGCACGGCCTGGGCGGCCTCACGTACCGCAACACCGCAGAAGGGGGGAGGGAGGAGGTGGAGGCGGGCGAGACCGTCACCGTCGGGTCGGCGGAGGTGGACCGCGTCTACCTCGACGTCCTGTCGACGGTGACGCTCAGCCGCGGCGGTACGCCGGGGGGGGCCGTGCGGATGCACACCAAGAACTTCCCCGACGCCGTCGTGTGGAACCCGTACAAGGCCAAGGCGGCGTCGCTGGCGGACATGCCGGACGATGGCTGGGAGCGGTTTGTGTGTGTGGAGGCGGTCGCCGTCAAGACCCCCGTCACCGTACCTGGGGGGGGGGAGTGGGTGGGGGAAGTCGTCCTCGAGTCGGTGCCGGCGACTTGAGGCGCGGGACAGGTGTGGGGATGGGAGGGGGGGTGGACGAAGGGTGGGGGAAGAGCCGGGGAGAGAAGACAGCGGGGTGGGGCGAAGGGAGGCCTCGCTTGTACGTACGGGGAGATGAAGAGGGCAGCACGGTGCTGCGAGGGAGCCCCGCTGTGCACGAAGGGGGCGAGCGCCGCGGGATGCGAGGCCCACTGCACTTCCCCTCGCCTCTGTCGACGCGCCGCCACTGTCACGCCTCGACAGGCAGGCGGCAGCCGCGCGGTTCGACCGCGCCCTCCTTCGCACCCTTGCCGTCCCTCCCCCCAGCCCCCTCCGCCAGAGCCCCACGGTTTGATTGCCTGTGTCTGCAGGGGTTGCCTGCCACTGCTCTAGGGAAGGTGGCGACTGGGTGCCGTGGGGAACTTGTCTTGGTCATGGTTGAAAGGGGGTGATGGTAGCACGTGGGCTTTGGCTACGCTGCACCCGTCGGACAGCGCGCACCCATCCTCTTCGCTGCGCGGCCGCCGACCGCGCGCCCCAGACGGCTGCGTCGCCTGCCGTCCATCCACTCTGACGGAGGAGCGGCAGTGACCCGCCGTGGTCGACGATAGCGGCAACGCGCTGCACGCGTGGCGGCAGCAGTTGCTGCAGGCGCCCCCACCCGGAGCGGGCTCTGCCAAAGATGCACGCTGCACCACGGAAAACCTCTCTACCAGCCCCTCCCTCTTGGCGAAGAGAGTCCTCTGCGTCACAACACCGGCGGCCACCCCCGGGTGCCTGTAGGGCGGCGGGCCAGTCTGCCCCCATTCGTCACCTCCCCGCCACTGCGCAGGCAGGGGCGGGGAATGGGTGGCGGTCCGTGGCGGCGGCGGCAGAGGCGCATCCGCGTTGCCCGCGCGGGCGATGCGCCGGAGCAAAGAGCGGCGGACGTGGGGCGGCGGCGGCAGGCCAGTTGTTAGCAGGACGACCGAGAGCCGCGGTAAACCCTGCGGCGCGGGGATGACCTCAAGCGCTTCGTGCTGACGTGAGGTGGTCGTCTGAGGCCGCGGCGAGAGCGAGGATCTGGACCAGATGTCACCATATGAAATGTCACACTTCTTTGGTTTCCCATTCCTGATACGTACTGTTGAAGTGAAGGGTCGACCGGTGATAGGCTCACAGGCCGAGAGACAAACAATACTTACAGTGGTTGTTCAAAGCGAAGCACAGAACGGTGAACAGTTCACGCAAATACCTGTCTCACCTTTTGGGTGGCTGCCCTGGACCACAGAGCGGGTGCCCTCGAGCACACGAGGCCGTGTGACGGTCACGCCAGAAATCTCACCCACATCCACCACCCTTCCGAGTGGCCGTCCTTTTTCCGTGGCTGGGAGGGCGGTCGGCCGCAACCCCACCGCGAGATGAGAGCCATGCCTGAGGGTGTGTGGCTGGCAGCCCGGGAGGCTATCCACACTTCTGGAACATCCATTCTGAGCAGTGTCGGGACCACCACAGCCTCTCAGGCATCGATCTCGGCCCTGCGATGCGAGATTGGCAGACCCCCGATCGCCCCCGGGCCTTGGCGCCCGCCCGCAAGGTACGGAGAGAGCCCTGTCTTGGGGGTGTCGGACACCGTGCCGCCTCATAAGCGCAGGGCCCACCCGCGGTTGCCATTGCCAGCTCGGTCCCGCACCCCATAGCCATCTGCATCGCCTATTGCCGCGCTCTCCTTCATCCGCAGCCCCCGCCGCCTCGCCTGAGTCGGTGTGTGGATCCACATCCCGACGTCTCGTCCCCACCCACCCTCTTCACGATGGCGTTTGTCGGCAGCACGGTGACTGGCGTGGCGGGGGCCCGCGCGCCCACGAGCAAGATCTGCTCGGTACGTGGTGTGGGGCGTCGTGCCGAGATGGGGCGTAGGGCCCATCCTAAGTGCATTTGGGGTGTTGCGGTCGGGGGATCGGCCGTCTTCCCGGGTGCCTGTACCGCGTCCGGGCGATGCGCGCGCCGTGGTGGCAGTGACTGGTGGGCGACGCGGCAATGGGGATCACGATGATTGGAGGCGTTGTTGCCCAGCTGTGGCGCCGTATTGTCCTGTGCACGTCGTGCATTGTTGAGGATCCCTTGCTGACTCGCCTCCGTACCAACGTTTGGGCCTTGATCCGCCGACGCGTTGCATTTTCGTCTGCTGGCCCCCTCTTAACCACCTTCGACACCACCCACAGAGCCGCGCCAGCTTTGCCCAGTTCTCGGGCATGCGCTCGGTCAACGGCGCGCGTGTGCTGCAGCCGGTGCAGGGCGCTGATGCCAACGATGCGTTCTTTGCCGCCGTCTCGACGGTCGCGGCCCCCTCGGCGTCGACGGCGCCGACGATGAAGCTCAAGGTCGCTATCAGCGGCTTTGGCCGCATTGGCCGCAACTTCCTGCGCGCCTGGGCCGAGAAGAGCGACACCCCCCTGGATGTGGTGTGCATCAATGACACCTCGGGTGTCAAGACGGCGTGCCACCTGCTGAAGTACGACTCTATCCTCGGCACCTTCGCCGGCACCGTCGAGGCGGGTGAGGACTCGATCACCATCAACGGCAAGAAGGTGCGCGTTGTGTCCAACCGCGACCCCCTGCAGCTCCCGTGGGCGGAGATGGGCGTCGACATTGTTATTGAGTCGACGGGTGTGTTTGTGGACAAGAAGGGCGCGTCCAAGCACCTGACGGCCGGCGCCAAGAAGGTGCTGATCACCGCGCCCGGCAAGGGCGAGGGCATCCAGACCTACGTCGTGGGTGTGAATGACGGTGACTACACGCACGCCACGGACGACATTGTGTCCAACGCGTCGTGCACGACCATGTGCATGGCTCCCTTCGTCAAGGTTCTGGAGGACGAGTTCGGCATCGTCAAGGGCACCATGACCACGACCCACTCCTACACGGGTGACCAGCGCCTGCTGGATGCCGGTCACCGTGACCTGCGCCGCGCCCGGTCGGCGGCCCTCAACATTGTGCCCACCACCACGGGTGCGGCCCAGGCCGTGGCCCTTGTCATCCCGTCGATGAAGGGCAAGCTCAACGGCTACGCCCTGCGCGTGCCGACCCCCAACGTGTCGGTGTGCGACGTGGTTGTGGAGGTCAAGAGGCCGACGTTCAAGGAGGAGGTCAACGGCGCCTTCCTGAAGGCCGCCCAGGGCCCCATGAAGGGCATCCTGAAGTACTCGGACGAGCCTCTGGTGTCGTCTGACTTCAAGGGCATGGTTGAGTCGACGGCTGTGGACGTCTCCATGACGACGGTGGTGGGTGACACGATGGTCAAGGTGCTGGCGTGGTACGACAACGAGTGGTCGTACTCGCTGCGCGTCCTGGACCTGGCCGAGATCATGGCCAGCAAGTGGGAGTAAGCGGCGCGCGCCGTTGGTGACCCATGCTTTGCTACTTTATCTTTCCTTCCTGCACTGTGCCCCGTCCTACGCTGTTCGGTCCTTTCCGGTCTGTTTTGCTAGAGCGTCATTTTTTTTGCGTTTTTTCCAAACGTTTCTGGGAACTGGTGCGGTCTGGTTTCTCATCAGCAGGGGACGAGCGGGTCCCCTGTCCTGCACTCCAGCTCTGCCCCCACGTTGACGGCGGCGATTGCCTCTTTCAACACCCGCGCATGAAGCGCTTTCCCCAATCCCTTGGCTGACCGCCGGTTCTGTAGAACACGCTGTCCTCACGAGCCCCCCGTCCACTTTGGTCCCCTCTGGTGTACGCTCTCCTGTCCACCTCCTTGACCGCGCGGACCGCGAGAGTGCAGCTGTCACCACAAGCACAGCCTCGTCATGGGCAAGAGCATGAGAGTGTTGTGCGCCCCCGGACAGGCTCGAGCTCCCTCAGGCTTCCTCAGACGCTCGGAACTAAAAAGAAACAGGACCTCCAAGACTGTATTATAGAAAAGCTGGGAGTAGCCAAGTGCAGCCCCCCCCCCCCCCCGCTCCCGCTAAGCTCCTTCATCCATTCCCCCTTCTGACCTGGCCGCTTCGTGCGCCTCCACCGCAGCGTCAAACGTCTTGCGCATACTTCCTGCCATGCTCATGAGGTCGACGAGAGCTTCTCGCACTACCCGCAACGCAGGAACCCCGCCAGAAGTCTGGACACGCAGGTTCATCTTGGCCTCGGAAGGGTGGGGGATGCTGTAGCCACAAAACTGGACGGCCTTCTTCTTGGCCAGCACATACCGCAGGGCATTGCCGAGAGTGTGGTCCTCGTCCGCCAGTATCAGCGTCACGCAGGTAGGGCTTGTACCAAGAATTTGCACCTTGGGGCCCGTCGTTGGCAGAACGTCTTCAGGCTCCATTGACACAAGCAAGAGACGGTGCCGGCCAGAAAAGGGGGGAAAAAGAGCGTAGCGGAAGGGAGAAAAGGAGAAGGCGCGCGAGGGAGACTGGGGACGAGTTTCTGAACGAGGAAGTCAAGAGCCGGGTGCGCGCTCACGAAGAAGCACGAGAGGCGGCAGTGAAGCGCACGCAGACAGCTGCGCTACGACGTTCGGAGTGCAGGTGGGCAGGTGAGCGGCGACTACGCCATCATCATGCAGCCGAGCCGCGTCTTTCATGCGACGGACGACGTTGATCCGGGCCGAGAGACCGCACACGACTTGATGCGCATGTCCATCGCGACAACAAGTACGCCGCACTGGCCAATACGTACATAACACCCCATCGAGAACACAAAGTGCGTACTTCACGGGCAGAACCAGGAATGTTAGGATAAGTGAGCATACTTGCGTGACTTGCAACACCCCCTCTGGTTTCCTTGACCCGCTGACGGGCGCTGCCGGCGTGCCCGCAACAGCACCCCCCTCTTGGCCGCACCCACCGCCCTGCTTGAGCTTTGTTAGACCGCCCCCATTTCCTCCTTCCGCACCTGTTTTGCGACACGAGGCATTCTCCCATTTCTTCTTCCCCCCATCCACCCCCTTCCTTCACCTCCCTCCCCCTTGCCATCATGTGGAGCACATTATTTTCGTCGCGGAAGAAGAGCCTTGCCGAGACCGTCGCCGCCTTTAGGTCCGTCGTGCGGCGCTCCCACGAGTCCTCCCCTGTGGACGTGACGCACGGCGGGTCTGCCGCATCGGCGGCGGCGGCTGCGGCGGCGCCCGTTCCAGACGCCCTCCGCGCCGAGGCGTCCAAGCATGTGGTCGCCCTTAAGGCGGCCCTCTTTGGGGACCTTGCCGCCGAGGTGCCGCCCAAGCCCGAGGACGTGGCGCTTCTGACCGCCGAAGCCGTCGACGGGGACCTGTTAGCGCTTCTCGCCCGCCACTTGCGGCTGCTAGAGTTTGAGGCTTCCAAGGACGCGGTGCTGGTCTTTAACAACCTCCTCCGTCGCTCTGCTGGCGGCCGCACCGCCGTTGCCCGCGTTGATGCCGACGGTGTGCTGGATACGCTGGTGGGTGGGTACGAGGTCAATGCGCTGGCGCTGAACTGTGGGTCGATGCTGCGTGAGTGCCTACGCCACGAGCCGCTTGTGCGGGCGTTGCTTTGGTCGCCCCTTTTCTGGCGCTTCTTCTCTCTAGTGGGCGTCGCGGACTTTGACGTTGCTTCGGATGCGTTCCTCTCGTTTAAGGAAGCGCTAACCCGCCACAAGGCGGTCATCACGGCCTTCATGGCCGACCGACTGGACCCGTTTGTGTCTGCATACAACGGGTTGCTCTCGTCCAAGAACTACGTGGTACGGCGGCAGTCCCTCAAGCTACTCGGCGAGATGCTCGTGGAGCGGTCCAACTTTGGCCTGATGACCCACTACATCGCGTCGGCGGACAACCTGAAGCTGATCATGAATCTGCTGCTCGACAGCCGGCGAAACATTCAGTTTGAGGCCTTCCACGTCTTCAAGGTGTTTGTGGCGAACCCGAACAAGACGCCCCCAGTGGCCACCATCCTGGCCAAAAACCGCGACAGGTTGCTGTCTTACCTTGCGGACTTCCTGACCGACCGAGACGACGAGCAGTTCCATGAGGAGCGGCTGATGATCATGGAAGAGATCCGCGGCCTGGGACCATAGGGGTGGGTGGGGTGGGAGGCGGGAATCCGTAGGGGAGTGCGGTGCAGCACTCTCTGAAGGGGCTGCTTCCTCTGGCACGTTTTATGCTTTTTCCTTTTCTTCTTGTGTATCTCTTTCCTACCTCTGGGCTGGGCTATATCTGCTTCCTTGTTTTTTTTTTCCAATATTCTCTTACACTCGTGGATTGCTTGTTTTTTTGTGTGCACTGCCTCTTTTCTCTCTGCAGATGCTGTACGTGTTCCCTTTTTGCCAACTCCTACTGTACATGCTCTTTACCTCCCTTGCCGACCTCTTTGTTTGCACTGCCGACGAGCCGCACTTTGGCGGCGTGGTTGCTTGTGCCGTTGGCACGGCGAGTAGGCGTCCTGAGGTGAGCACGCGCGAAATTGTAGGCAACGAGCGCAGCGCGGGCGCGCACGCAGATATTGCGTCTATTCTGGCTCTGATGGGCAGCCACACGGGAAGCCAAGTACAAGTGGAAAAAAAAAAAACCGGCCCGTGGCCACGCAGGCCATATAGCTCTCCCGTTCATTCCCCCCTTCCAGGCCTGAGCGTCCTTTGCCTTGACCGACCTACACAGCCACTCAATCGCTACGTCCCGCACACCTGGACAGGGCTCACCATCCCCCCGTGGCAAGCGGACACGACCAGGCCCTTGCACTCCCCCCATCCACCCTCCCGGGCATCCCGCTCTTGGCGGTGCCTTATCGTCCCGCCGCTCACAAACCCACGCCACACCCCAGCCCAAGCTCCACAGACTCTCAAAGCCGCCGCTGCCGCCGCCTAGACCTTCATGATGTCCTTCTCCTTCTCCTCAAACGCCTTGTCAATCATGCCCACGTACTTTTCGGTGAGCTTGCTAATCTTGTCTTGCAGGTCCTTGCTCAAATCCTTGCCCAGCTCCGCCGCCTTCTCCTGCTTCTTCACCTTGTCAATCACGTCGCGCCGCACATTGCGGCACGCCACCCGCCCTTCCTCGGCAAGCGCCTTGGCTTGCTTGGACAGCTCCTTCCGGCGCTCCTTGGTCAGCTGCGGGACGGTCAGGCGGATGACCACCCCGTCGCTGTTGGGCATCATGCCCAGGTCGCTCTCCATCAACGCCCGCTCGATGTCCTTGATGGACCCCTTGTCAAACGCATCAATGGTGAGGGTGGTGCTGCTGGTCGCCGAGATGGACGCCAGCGACTGGAGGGGCGTCTCGGCGCCATAGTAGTCGACCATGACGCGGTCGAGGATGGACGGCACCGCGCGGCCGGTGCGGATGGTGTTGAAGTTGTTGCGCACAGACTCAAGTGTCTTCTCCATCCGTGACGACGCGTCCTCCTCCTCGGCCGACAGGGCCATCGCGACGCGGCGGAGCTGGTGGTGACCGCCACCAGGGCAGCACTCACAGCCGCGGCCAGCAGGGGCATGGGCGGAGAGGGGGCGGCGTTGCCCCAGCGGCACGCCGCCCAGCGCGGGGGACCGGCACGCCGCCAGGCGCGCGGCGGGGGCGCCCAGCCCCAGGCCGCCACACGCCGGCACAAACGCCATCGCGCTGCTACCGCGGCGCGCACACAAAGGTGGGGACGCCGGGAACGCGGGCGGGCGGGGAGCCGCAGGAAGTTGCACCGTTGACAGCAGGCCACGGAGGGAAGGGGGCGAGGGGGGGCGGGCTGACCGCGAGTGGTTGGTGGCGGTGCGCTCCCACAGCGCCGGGTTTGGGCGGGCGGGGTGATGGCCGGGGAGGGAGGGAGGAAGAAGGTCGCTGCTTGCATCGCCCAGGGGTGGGGCCGTGCGCGGGGATTGTTCTGGACTCTTGCAGGCGCACGATCTCCAGGAACCCCGACGCGCCCCTCCACGTGTGAGTGGGTGGATGCGTTTGGTTTGTCAGAGTAGTCCCCCCATGTCCGTGTGCCCGTACTTTTCGTCGGCGTTTACGGTGTCGTCTCTACGGCGGCGACGATCGGCTGCATGGCCGCTTTCGACATTTGGCCGTCATATCCGCCGCGCCGGCACCTACCGCAGCCACATCGGCTCTCCCCCTCTTCCGTCCCGCTCCTCCACAGTATCGCAGGAGCCATTCGGGAGCCGCACGCGGGAGCCGCACGCTGGCCACCCCCGTCCCGGTCTTGCTGCTCTTCTTCCCCTTTTCTTCTCTGTTGCCCTGCACCTTTCCACTCTCCTCGCGCCCCCCCGCGGCGCGCGCCAATGGGCCGCGCCCTCTGGGCTGGCACGCGGCTGCTGCCCGCGGCGCTCGTCGCTGGCGTCGTCTCCCTCGCGGCCACCCCCGCGGCGAGCCCCGCCGACGCGGCGGCGCTCGCCGCCCGCCGCGACCCGGCCATCCGCGAGCGGCGGCACGCGGCGCGGCGGGCGGCCGCCGCGGCGGCGGCGGCGGCGACGGCGCGAGAGGCGGCGGCCGACGACGCGGCTGCCGCTGTCGCCGCCGCCGCCGCCGGCGGCGGCGCCACGGGGCAGGGGGGGCCGTCACCGCCCACGGCACCCGCCGCCGTCTATGGCGGTGGCGGTGGCGGGAGGGGGGAGTCGGGGGGCGGGAGCGACCGCGGCGGCGGCGGTGGCGGCGGTGGCGACTGTGGTGGCGGCGGCGGCGGGGGCGCGGGGGCGGCGGCGGCGGCACGAGGCCTGCCGGCGGCGGCGGCGGCGGCGGCGGCGGCGGCGGTGGGGGTGACGGCCCCGGCGGGCCGGCCGTGAGGGGCGCCCGCCGGACCGGTGGGCGGGCGGCGGTCGGCGCCACTGGGTGCGCGCGGGGCGTGGCGTGCGCACGGGCTGCGGTCGATTGGCGGGCACGGGTGGCGGCGGTGGCGGCGGTGGTGGGGTGGCGGGGTGGCGGGGTGGGGTGGGCGTGGCGGCCTGTGCGACATGCCGGACAGGCGGCCTGCTGGGTTGGGGGGGCGGCCGGCCGCCGCTGCCGCCGCCGCTGCCCCGCCACGCGCGACCGTCGCTGGCGTCGTTGCTGCTGCTGCGCCCGGGCCGGCGGCGGCCACCGCGTCGGCGCCGTCCCAGCCGCTGCCGCTGCCGCCGCCATCCGTCGGGTGCCAACGAGCGTCGCCCCCCCTGTTGTCCCGCGGAGGTTGGGTGACTGCGTTTGTTTTCCCTGCGTGGCGGCGGTTGGTGGGAGGGGGAGTGCGGCGGGGGCGGATGCGGGAGGGAGGAGCGGCCGGCGCACGTCCCCTCCTTCCCCCCCCCCAACCCCCCACCTGCCCGCCTGTCCGCCCGCCCGCCTGCCCGTCCCTAAACGCCTGCCCTTCACCTCCCTCGGAAAGCACCGCGCACCGCTGACGGCGGGCGTGGCAGCCGCGTGGGCGCCGTGTGGTGGGTGCCGCGGCCAACAGCGGGGGGCAGCGGATCGGGGCGGGCCGCGCACGTACGTATGGGATCGCCCGGCGGGGGTGCTGGGGATGGGGGGAGGCGGGACGTGGCGGCGGCGGCACTTGGGAGGCATCGGCGTCGCATCCAGGAGGGGAAGAGGGGGTTTGCTCGGCCGCCGCTGCGACGACGCGCCGCGGCCGCCGCCGCTTGTCGTGGCGCGGCGGGCGCCTCGCTTTCTTTGTCTCGCTTTTTGGTCTCCCGCGTGTCTCTTGTTTTTTGTTCCCGTGTCCCTCTCCCCCTCGTCACGCTGCCTTGCGCACCGCCGCCCATAACCCCCGCACGCGCGCCGCCCGCCAGAGTTCCCCCCAAACACGGCAACCTTGCTTGGCAGCCGCCGCGTCGTGCGCACCGTCAAGATTCGACAGAGGCCGCTGCGCACCAGCGGCCGCAGCGGCCGCAGCGGCCACGACGACGGGACGTAGGAGGGCTGGCGCGAGGGCGACGGGCTCCCGCCCCCGCCCCCGCCCGTCGGGGGGCCACTCACGGCCCACACGCCCGCTCGGGAGAGTCCCCGCCGCCGCCCCCCCCCACTCCCATGCCCTCTCCCCCCGGCGGCCGCCGCGGCGCCCCCGCCCGGCCGGTGGCGGCGGCGGCCGGCAGCGCGGCGGCCCAGGCGGCGGCGGCGGTCAAGAGGCGCGCCCATCGAGGATGCCCATCACCCGCCGCCAGCCCGTCACGCCGTTTTGGGTAGGGCCGCCACCGCCACCGCCGCCGCCGCCCCCCCCCACCCCCCCCCCCCCGCCCCACCCCCCGTTGTCGCCGTCGTCGTCCCCCAACCCGCCGCGTCCACCTCTGCCCGCGTCGCCGCGGCGCCCGCGTCAGCCGCGCCCGCGTCCATGCGGCCGACCACCTCGGCCGCGTCGGCGGCGCCCGCCGCAAAGATGCCGTCGAGGGCGGCCCACTCGTGGTCGCTGAGCGACGACGGGAACCCGTCGGCGGCGACGTGGGAGGTGACCACCCCAAAGGACCGCGACGCGGCCATCGCCGCCGCCTGCTTGGCCGCCGCCCCGGTGCCACGGTTGGCGAGCACATCATCGTACGCGTCGTTGGTCGCGTCAATGGTCTCGGGGTCCACGGGGGGGGGGGAGGCGGGAGCGGGGGGGGCGGCGACTGCCGCCGCGGGGTGCCGCAGGGGCGGCGGCGGCGGCGGCGGTGGCGGTGGCGCCGCGCCGGCACCACTGTCGTCGGCGTCGACGCTATCGTTCAACATGTCCCCCGCGCTGCCCGACAGCACCGCCGGCGGGCGCTTGAAGTAGACGGGCACCCGCTCCCCCGACGGCAGCACCTGCCACAGCAGGGGGGTGCCAGCGGCAATGGCCGCCGCCGCCGCCGCGTCGGCCGACGCCGTGTCGACCGGCGCGGGCGGCCGCCCCCCGCCGCCCGCGGCCGGGGCGCTGACGGCGGCGCCGTCCGCGGCGGCACCGCGCGACGGCAGGGGTACCGCCGGTGGGGGGGGGCCACCCGCCACCACCGGCGAGGCCGCCCCCCAGCGCGGGGCACCACCGGCGGCGGCGGGCGGCGGCGGCGGCGGCGCGGTGGCCGCAGCCGCCGCGGCGGCCGCCGGCCGGGCGGCGGGCGGCGGCCGCCCCCCCCCCCGCGCCCGCTCCCCCCCCGTGAAGCGGTCCAGCCCAAACGCCGGGAGCACGGCGTCGAGCCCCCGCACGCGCCCCCCCCCGCCAGCCGGTCGGCGAGCACCGCGGCGGTGATGGGCGCCAGCAGCATCCCATTCCGGCCGTGCCCCGTCGCGACGCTAACGTTGGCATACCCCCCCGCACCCAGGATGGGGAGCCCGTCGGGCGTGCCCGGCCGCAAGCCCGCCCACACCTCCCCTAGCTGCCACGTCGCAAGGCCCGGCACGAGCGCCACCGCGGCGGCGAGCAGCCCCGCCATCCCCCCGGCGGTGACGGAGGTGTCAAAACCCGCGGCGGGCTCGACGGTGGCGCCGACCACCAGCCGCCGCCCCCCGTCCTTGGGCACAATGTAGATGCCGTCGCCAAAGAGGACCGCCCGCGGCGCGGGCGGCGCGCCCGGCACGGCGGGCGGCGGCGTCAGCGACAGCATCTGCCCCTTGATCGGGTGCACCGGCAGCGCCGGGAGGAGGTCCCGCGACCACGCGCCGCCCGCAACGACGTAGTGGCCCGCCGTCAGCGTGCCGAGGCCCGCCGTCACCACCGCCGCGAGCGCCCCCCCCGCCGGCTCCACCACCGCCCGCGTCACGCGGGCGGCGGCGCCGCGGAGGACCGCCACCCCCGCCGCCTCGGCGGCGGCCTCGAGCGCCCCGAGCAGCGCGCGGCTGTCCACCTGCGCGTCCACCGCCGACGCCCAGCCACCAAGGACGCCCGCGCCGGCGAGCGCCGGCTCCGCCGCCACCACCGCGGCCGCGTCGAGCCACGCCTGCGGGCGGAGGCCGCCGGCCGCCTCGGCAGGCGGCACCCACCGGTCGACCGCGTCGCCGGCAGCGGCGACGGGCGCGAGGAAGTGGCCGTCGGCGCGGTAGCCCACGTCTGGGACGCCCGCCGCGGCCGCGACGCCCGCCACCCAGTCGGGGTAGAGGCGGAGGGAGGCGGCGGCGAGGTCCCGCAGCGGGCCGGGGGGGAGCCGCTCCGACTGGGGGGCGAGCATGCCGGCCGACGCGGCCGCCGCCGACGCCGCCGCGGAGGGCGACAGCACCGTCACCGCCGCGCCCGACCGGGCCAGCTCCAGCGCCGTCGCCAGCCCAATGACGCCGCCGCCCAGCACAAGGACGTCTGGGGGGGGAGATGCGGGCGACACCAGTCTAGCCGTGGGGGTGGACGCAACGGTGGGCATGGGGGTAGCGCCCCACGCGGCGCCAGGGGTGGTGGCGTCGGGGGCGGTCGCGGCATCACGGCCACCGCCTGCTGCCGGCCATCCACCACCTCCGCGGGGCGACGGCGCGGCGTAGGGGACGGGCCGCCCCCACAGTCGCCGCCTGCTGGCGGCGGGCACGACGGGCGACCCGCCGCCGCCGCCGCCGCCGCCGGCACCCGTGCCTCCCGCCACGCGCCGACGCACGCGGCCGACCAGCGGCACCGCTGGCGCGGCGGGGGAAAACGCGGCCAGCCCTGACGCGGGGGAGGTGGCCGCCGCCGCCGCCGCCGGCGCGGCCGCGGCGAACAGGTCCATCGCTCCGGGGGCGGGCGCGGGCGCGGGGAAGGAGGTGACGGAGAGGGTTGCAAGAAAACGGGACCGGAGTGGCGGGGGCGCAAGGGAAGTACCGCTGGCCGTCAGCGGGGAAGGGGGAGCGGAGGGGGACGCGCGCCGGACGCGCGCACACACCCAGCACCACGACGCGCGGTCACGACCGCGGGCAGCGTCGCGGTAAAGACGGCGGGGACCCGGCTGGCACGACGACCGCCGTCACGACCGCGGCGGTGCTGTGGGGTCCATATCGCCACGTGGCGCTGGGGGCGGGCCCGCCGCGGCACCCGATCTCAGGTGCGATGGAGCCTGCCACGTGGTCGGGGACCGCCTCCCCCGCCGGGAATGCCAAAGTGGAGCCCCCGTCGATCAAGTATGGAAAGGGGGGGACCCGCCCGCGCAGGCAATTCCTGCGGCCCTGGAGGTAACCTGGCTGCCGCAACGCTGCGGCGCCCAAACGACGGCGCGTTTTGGCGCCCCCGACCACGGGAGCCACACCGCGTTGGCCCCGGCCAAGCGCCGCGCCGGCCGTTTCTTCTTGGTCGCGTCCGCGGAGCATCACGCGGCTCGGGCGTACGCTCAAGGCGTTGTCGCCGCCCTCCATCCACTCGCTCAAGCGGCTGGTGCCGTCCGCTTGCCTCCAGTGCGCACCCTTTGGGCGTGGCTCTGACCTGCCGGCCCCGCTCACCCGCGTGACCCCGCCCCCCCCCTGCCGTTGCTCGTGCACCTTTGTCATCCCCGCTACCGCCCTTCCAGCATTGCTTTTGCCCCCCCAACACTCCCCCCTCACCCCTCCCCCCCCCGCCCCCCGCCGCCACCATGTGCGGCCGCTTTGCTTGCCGTTACCACCACGGCCCGCTGGCAGCCGCCCTCGGCGTCGGCGGCGGCGGCGGCCGGCCGCCGCACCCCCCCCCGCACCCGCCGTCGGCCGACTGCCGGCCCACGACGGTGCGGTCGGTGCTGGTCGCGGCGGCGGGTACCGACACGGGCCGCGCCCTCCTCGACGGCGCCGTCGCGGCGGCCACCACCGCCGCCGCCGCCGTCTCTGCCACGGCGGCGGACGACGCCGCTGGCCACGGCTTCCGCCCCGCGTCGTCCGTGGCGCCCACCCCCGCCCCCGCCCCCGCCCCCGCCCGTCGGCCACGCGTCGAGTGGGAGCTAGTGCCCGCTCGCTGGGGCCTCCTCCGCAAGGACGGCGCCGGCGACGCGACGGGCCGGCTGCTGTTCAACGCGCGGTCCGAGGACGCGGCGACGCGGCGGACGTGGGCGCCGCTCCTCCGGTCGGGCCGCCGCTGCGCGGTGCCCGTCGAGTGGTGGTACGAGTGGTACCACCTGCCGGGGGGCGGAGGGGGGGGGGGGGGGGGGGGCGCCCTGTCCCGTACGCCATTCACGTGCATGCGGCGGGGCCGCGGGGGGACGGCGCCGGCGGGCTGGCGCCGCCGCGGCCTGCAGGCGGCGCCGGCAAGGCCGAGCTGTCGGTGCGGCAGGCGGAGCCGTCCGTGGACGCGCGTGGCCGGGTGGCTGTTAAGGACGAACGGCGGGACGTCAAGACCGAGCTGCCGGATGGCAAGACCGAGCGGTCGACCGCCGCGGACGAGCCACCGGCCGCGACGGCAGAGCCGGTGGCCGCCAAGGTCGAGCCACCGTCTGTCGTGGCCGAGTCGCCAGTCGCACAGACCAAGCCGCCTGCCGACGCGGCCGACTCGCCAGCCGCCCAGGCCGAGCCGCCAGCCGACGCGGTCGACTCTCCCCGCGACACGAAGCAGCCCGCCGTGAAGGGCGCTCGCCCGCCCGTGGCGGCCGATGACGGGCGGTCCCCTCCCGCCCCCCCCTCCTTGACCTACCTCGCCGGCCTGTACGACATAACCGACGCGGGCGTCTACTCGTTTGTGCTCCTCACCACCGCCGCGACGGCCACCACGTGGCTCCACCCCCGCTCCCCCGTGGTGCTCCCGTCTGCCGCCGCGGTGGACGCGTGGCTGGACCCCGCCACCGCCCCCGACGCGGCCGCCGCCGCCGCGGCCGCCGCCTCGGCCGCGGTCGCGGGCGGCCTGTCGTGGACGCCCATGACGCCGTCGCTGGCGTCGCCGACGGGGGGGGCATCCACGTCGCAGCCGGTCATGGCCACGCTCGTCGCGGGCTGCCGGCCACTGTCGGCGTGGTTCGGGCGCGCCCCGGGGGGGCGCCGAGCGGCTGCGCCGGCCGTCCCTGGCGGCTCTGCGGGTGGCAATGGGCGACCCCGGGTGTCGCCGTCGCCGTCGTCGCCGCCACCGTCGTCATCGCCGCCGTTGCTGCCGCCGCCGTTGCCGCTGCTGTCGCCGGCCGCCCCACCGCGGACGTTACCGTCGGCCGCTGCTGCCCCCACCGATGCTGCTGCCTCCGCCGACGCTGCTGCCCCCACCGCTGCTGCTTCTCCCGCTGACGCCGCCGCCTCCACCAACGACCCCATCGACGCGGCCGCCCCCACCGCCGCGGCCCCCGCGTCCGGCCCTCCCACTCCCACGCATCACCCCCAGACCCCCCCGCCCACCGCGCCACCGGCGTCGCCACCCCCTCCGTCTCTTTCCACGGCGTCGGCGGCCGCCGCCGTCGACGACGCTGCGCCGGGTGCCTCCCTCCCCCTCGGCAATTCCCCTGCCGCCTCTATCGATGGTGGTGACGGCGGCGGCGGCGGCGGTGGCGACGCGGCCATCACGGCGGCCGCCGGCGACGCGGCCACTGCAAGCACCGCAGCCGCGGCCGCCGCCGCCGACGCGGCCACCGCGGCCGACGCGGCCACCGTCGCCTACGCGACCACTGCCGCCGACGCGGCGCTTGCCGCCACTCTCCAGCGGGAGGAGGATGCCGCCGCCGCCGCGTCGGCGGGCGACCGCCTCCGCGCACGCCACGGCCTGCCACCACGGCGGCGGGAGGTGGCAGCGGCGGCGGCGGCGGCGGCGGCGCCGTCGTCGTCGCTGTCGCCGGCCAAGCGGCGTGGCGGCGGCGGTGCCGCCGCTGCCGCCGTCGGGTCCCCCGCCAAGCGGCCGCGGCGCGGCGGTGGGAGGGCCACCACCCCGGCTGGCAGCCAGCGGCGGCTGGACACGTTTTTTGCGCGCGCACCGTGAGAAGCGGGGTGGGGCGTGGGGGCGACGGGTTGGGTGGTGTGGCGTTTGGGGGAAAGCGTCCAGGGGGGGCATCGGGTAGGTGCCGTGCGAGCTGGGCTGGCAGGCGCACCGGAATGGCCAGGGGCCTGCGTTGTGTCTGCACCGTCCACAACCAGAGAAAGAGACGTGATGAAAGAGATGTAACAGTGGCACATCGGCAGCGTCTGCGCGAGTTTAGCTGTCCGTCACGACGCCAGCGATACGGTGGAGGGCGGAGGATGGGAGGCGCGCGGCACATTTCCTTCGCTGGCAGGCGCTCCCACGCCGGTGGGCAACCTCCCCGCGGGGTCGTTCCCGTGTATGGACCGTCCGCCGAGCCGGAGGTGGTGACACCGTCGGCGGCCGCCGCGGCAGTGTGGTCACCGCGCGGGGCGCGTGCGCACAGGCACGCGCGCTGTCGGGCGCGGCCATGGCGCTGCCGCACACCCTCCGCTGGGCGCCTGCCTGGGGGGGGCGCGCCACAGGCAGCGCTCCCGGCGCCACACGCCGCGGGGCACGACGCCGCGGCTGCAGCAGCGGCGGACCGCGGCCGCCTCCTCTCCAAGGCCGCCACCAGTCGCGCGGTAGTCGTGGCGGCGGCCGCGGAAACAGCAACCGCAGTGGAAGGGGACAGTCGCGCGTCGCGTCGTGCTGCAGCAGCTGCCCTGCCGCTTCCCGCCCGCCTCCCCTTCCTCTCGGGTGCCGCCCCGCTCGCCTCCCGGGTGGCTCAATAGTCCCACGACGCCATATTCCCCGCTGTGTCAATCGCCGCCACGCTCAGCCGGTCGCCCGCCTTAGCGCCCAGCCGCGACCGCAGCGCGGCGGGCGGTGGTAGCAGCACGGCTGCGGGGGGTGGTGCGGCGCCCCCCCCCCCTCCAGCCTCCCCCTCCCCCCCCGCATCGTCCGGGTCGGCCGTCCACTCCTCGTGCCCCGCGTTGTCCCCATTGACATAGTAGCCAATGTGGCCGAGGCCCGCCTCGCCGCCACGCCCACCACGCCTACCACACCCACTGTCACGGCCGACGCGGATGGTGAGGCGGCCGTCGGGGGCGGCGGTGAAGAGCGGACCACGGCCCGCGGGGGCGTTGCCGCTGCCGGCCGCCGGTAGCACCACCACCGCCCCGTCGCTGCCAGAGGCGGGTGCTGCCGACGCTGCCGCCGCGGCCGCAGAGGAGGATGGGTTGAGGATGCCGCCAATCGCGCGGGACAGGTCATCGAGGGTGATCGGCGGGGGCGTCGGCACCGCCACAGCGCGGGTGCGGTGGGCAGGCATTGGCACCGCGGGAGTGGCGTCGTACAAGCGCCGCTGCGCGCGGAGGGCGCGGTCGAGCAGCCCGCCGCTGCCGCCTCCACTCTCCGTGGCGGCAGCGTGCGCGGTGGTGGCGGCGGGACGCCCCCCCTCCCCCCCCTGCGCGCTTCCTCCCGGCGGTGGCCGCCGCCCCACCCCCGCCATCCATGGGTGCCACCGCAAGCGCACCGCGCAGCCGCGGTCCCAAAACGGCTCGTCCGACGCGCCCCGCAGCGGTCGCCCACCCTCAGTAACCGCCACGAGCCGGTTGAGGTGGTCAAACCCCCGCGCCATGATCCCCCCCCCGCGGTCCGCCGCGACGGACAGGCACGGGTGCGGCAGGCTGAGGCAGTGGCCGAGCTCGTGGAGCGCCGCGCCAATGGTCGTTGCGGCGAGCGCCCACACCCGCCCGCGACCGCCATCGTCGAGGCAGGCCGCGCCGTCGACGGGGCGGGCGTCGGTAAAGGTGGTCCCCACCGCCGCGGCGGTTGCGGGCCACGACCACACCGCGCTGCCGCCAAAGAGGCCCAGCCGGCCGCCGCCGAGGGCGGTGTGTGCGCGCGCCTGCCGGGCGGCTGCGTCCCACGACGTGAAGCTCATGACCGCGACATCGATGTAGTCGTCGCGGCGGGCGCACCCGTCGGCCGCCGCGTAGACGGTCGACCACAGCTCGTGGCCGCCCGTGCGGTGGGCGGCGGCGGTGGACAGGCCGGCGAGCGTCAGGTGGGTGACGCCCTCGGCGAGCCGGAACGTCCGCCGGCCGAGGCCGTGTCGCGCCATCATCTCGGCAGTCGCCGCCTGCATCAGCCGCCCCGCGGTGCGGAGGCGGGCCGCCCCGTCCGCCGCGCCGTGCGGCACGTCCCACCCGGCGTGCGGCGCGGGGGGCACCTCAAACGAACCATCCCCGTCGGCCGTCGACAGCCACACCAGGCGCACCGACTTGGTGCCGGGCGCGCCTGCCCCGTCCGCGGCGGCGTCATACGTGAGCGTCAGCGTTGTGGCGCCGCCGTCGTCGTTCCGGCCGCCGCCTCCGCCGCCGCCGCCGCTGCCGCCACCGGCGCACGCGACCCCCCCCTCCCCACCCGCGGCGGGTGGCAGCGACAGCGTCAGCCGGTTGGCCCCCGCCGCGAGGTCCACCGCCCCCTTCCACACACCCCCCACGGCGGGAAACGTGGCGGCGGGGGCGTCCCCGACGGCGACGCACACCGCCGCCGCTGACGGCGGGGCGGTGCCGTCGAGGAGGCACAGCGAGTACGGGAGCACCTCCCCGTCGACAAGGTTCCTCAGCCGCACCACACCGCTGCCGCCGCTAGTAGCGGAGGGGGCGGGCGCCGCCGCCACCGCCGCCGTAGCGGTCGGCGGCGACCCGCCGCTGAGCACATCCGATAGCGCCACCGACTCGACCGCGTCTCGCAGCCGCCGTAGTCGCTCCATGGGCAGGGGGAGGCCAGGATCGATCGGAGAACGGAACGCCCGGGGGGGAGGGGAGAGGGGGGGCACGCCAAGATGGCGCGTCAGGCACGATGGAAGAGCGATTGGGGGGGGGAGGGGGACTCTGGGGATGGGACGGGAACCACTCACGACAATGGCAGCCACCGTCGCGCAAGCAAAAAGGGTCGCCTGAAGTGTCGCCGTCACGGCGACGGAGGGAAAATGCGCCCATACGCCCGGGGACGGCCACTGGCAGCATCAGCGGGAGGGCGCGCGCCCCACCCCCTCCGATACGGGGAGAGCGCGCTCGGCGAACAGTCCTGGGACCGGCCCGCGGCCCCAACCGGTGGACCTGCGCTGCCGGCCAGCTCATGATGAGTCGGCGGCGGTGCCGCCTTCGCTGCTGATGAGACGGCGGAGGTGCCGCCTTCGCTGCTGACACGATCTATCCAGATGGGGCAGCCTGAGACCCGCCTCCTGGGCTTGATGCAGTGGGAGGATAAGGCGTGCCCGATCCCCTAATCAGCTGTCTCTAATCCCCTAATGCGGACCTTTCTCCTCAGGATGAACTGAAGTACATTCCCACTGAAAGAGTGTGTCGATTGACGTGCCCGGCGAGTTGCATTACCCGGTACTGACTGTTTGATGTGACCAAAACTGTGTATTGTCCATTATCAACGATTTTCAGTGTAGTTGTCTACTGTTGACATGCTATATTTTAGTTGTGGAGGGGTGGGAGCCCTGCGCCCGAGAAGCATCACAAACCCCACCACAGCTCGCGGATCTTCCTGGAGCACACATCCACTGGGATCTCTCGAGCTCCGACCCCGCGCTCCGCCCCCCCACCGGCAATCGGGGATGCACCCCCCCCTGCTTGGACCACCACCCCGCACCTCTTTGCAGAGAACCCTCTCCCAAGGCCGTTTCAATGGCGTGCCGCTGGCCACCAGGCCGGCCTCTCCTGCGCGCCCACCCAGCCTGGCGAGCGCCTTTGCCACCCCACGCCCCGCCGGCAGCCGGTCCGCGCGCGACAGGTGAACCGTTGCACCGCCACCGCCTGCACTCGCTCCGCGCGCGCGCATACAGTCCAGGGGCACGCCAGTGGGACCCTTTGCGGCGGCCGCGCATTGACGTCGTTGTTTGCCCCCCACCACCCATCGTCCCATCGCCACTGCGCCCGCCTATACCGGCCCGTGTCATACCCGCCGCCCGTTTCTTCCGCGTACGCTGCCGTTCCTTGTCTCTCTCCTCACCCCCCCCCCCCCTCTCCTTCCCCCTGCTTCCCTCTCTCTGCCCTCCCTCCCTACCCACCATGGCGTTTGTGACGGGCATGCCCCTGCTGCGCCCCGGCGCGGCGCCGGCCGTCGGCGGCCTGCGCGGTCGCGCCTGCGGCGCCCGCGCGTCGGCCACCGCCGTCCGCGCGCCGGTGCGGATGGGCCTGCGGCTGCCGGGCGGGGGCGACGGCTTCCCGGGCTTTGGCAACCTCTTTGGCGGCGGCGGCGGCGGCGGCGGCGGCATGGGCGCGTCGGGGGGGGGGGCGGCGGCCTGGGGGGGGGAAAGTCGGGGGGGGGGCGCCGCGGCAAGGGGCCCGCGGGCGGCGCGTCGGGGGGTGGCGGTGCGTTTTACGGGCTTGCGAGGGAGGGTGGGAGGGTGGGAGGCTCGGGGGGGCGGCGCGGAGGTCTTCCTTGCTGGCCGATGCGCTGTGGGTGCTTGCGCAGTCTCCGCCTTGTGTGGATTGCGGGGGGGGGGGGGGGGGGGGTGGCAGTGGCGGAAGTGTGGCCTAGCGTGTGGGCATGCGCGAGAGTGGGAGTGGGGAGGGTGGGGCGGCAGCGTGGTGGCGATGGCCTTGGTCGTCGCTGATCGACGCCTAGGCCGTACCGCCGGCCGATCGTGCGTGCCGGCTGCCTGATGTTGCCGGGGACGCCGCGGTGCGATCATTCGCGGCGGCTGTCGTTGGCACTGTGGGGAGACCCGCGGCCACTGCCCGGTGGCCCGACGTAGGGATGAAGTGTGGCCGGCAAGAGGGAGCGGGGCTGGTGGGATCGCCCCAACCGCACTGATGTTTTGCTAACTCGTGCAGCATGACTGACTCCCACGCCTGTGCCCCCCCGCACTGTCAATTTTCCCTTTTTGTGTTGACCTCTACACCCGTGTCCGTCTTGCTTCTGTGACCCCCTATGGTCCTCTTCCCCCTCTTCGATCTTTCCCCCCCCCTTCCTCCCTTCTGCAGCTAACCCTATCCAGCAGTTCCTGGTCACCTATGAGGGCTGGCTGGCGAAGAAGCCCATTCTGACAAAGGCGCTCACGTCGGCGGTCGGCTTTGCCATTGGCGACATCCTTGCGCAGAGTTTCCTCGGCGGCGACGCGGCGTTTGACTGGGCCCGCTTTGCGCGCGTAGCGTCGTTTGGCTTTATCCTCCACGGCACGACGGGCCACGTGTGGTATGGCAAGCTGGACCAGCTGCTGCCCGGGACGGAGGCGTGGAAGGTGGCGGTCAAGGTGGCGGCGGACCAGGTGCTGTGGGCGCCCGTCTTTACCGCCATGTACTTTTCCTACCTGGGGCTCGCGGAGGGGCGCTCCCTGGACTACATCCAGGCCAAGATCCGAAACGACACGATGGCGGGCGTGACCGCGTCGTGGAAGGTGTGGCCGATTGTGCACGCCGTGTCGTTCCGTTTTGTGCCCACGGAGCTGCGGATCCTGTACATCAATAGCATCCAGGTGCGTTGGAGAGAGGTGCTCAGTGGGGGGCGGGGGGAGGTGCGGGGAGGGGGGTGGGGGGGGGGCGGGGGGGAGTTTGGCGTACCTGATGGAGTACCTTTCTGGCGATGGGGTGCGGTCGAGCGGTTGGGGTTGATTGGGATGCGGGGATCCATGGGCGTGTGTTTATTGTCCACTGACGTGTCCACCTGACCGTTGTCCTCCGTGGATCTTTGGTTGCCTGGTGTTGGGGCTGCTCGCTCAATGCATTTGCCTGGTCGCGCTGGTCACCCACCTTTGCTCGTCTCAGATCTTCTACAACATCTTCCTGTCGGTGCTTGGCAACAAGAGCGCGTAGGGCGGGGGTTCGCCCTGCCCACACCACGGACGTCGGGCCTGGTGGCTCACGTGCGGCCATCCGCGGGCCTTGACCGCTGTTTCTTTCCTGCTCTCCTTTCAATCACCCCTTGTCATGTCCAGCACTTGCCTGCTCCAGGTATCGTAAATAGTTGTTCTTTCCTATCCACCCTCTCCAACTTCCCGCACGCCCTACCCTGCTGTTGAGTCGTCTCTCACCAGACACCTCACAGTGGACCTCCACACCAAAAGCGGGACGCGGGAGTGTGCAAACCGACGCCCGTCACCCCGACCCCTTCCGTACAGCCCGCCTCGCGCCACGCACCGTTACGCATGATGGTCCAATGGCCCCGCACACCGGCCCCAAGCGCCCCGCAAACGGCGCGTCGGCAAGCCTCGTGGCGGTCACACCGAGGGCGGTGGCGACATTCCGCCCAGAGGCCGCACCGCGGCACGTCTTGCTGCCTCGGGAACGCTACCCGTACCCATCCACTGCCCACCACCCCCCTCCTCCGGTAGATCACAACGCCACGTCAGGAAATCGTACCGACCAGGGGGGGAGCGCTCTGCCGTCCCCACCGTCCGTCGCCACTGCTGGCGGTGCCGGCGAGCGCAAAACGGAAGCAGCCCACGCAGAGGCTCACCAAAGACACCGATAGCAGCAAGCGAGAGAGCAGCTGCCGCAGAACGAGCGACAGGTGCGGGTGGAGGCGGCAGCGGCGGCGGCGGCGGCGGCGGCGGCGGAGGCGGTGGCGATGAGCGGTGGCGGTGGCGGCGGCGGCGATAAGCAAAAGGGAGGGACGCCGCGGCAGCGGTGGAGAAGACGCCCGTGTTCCCCCAGGTCCGCCCTCTGTCCTCCGACGAGTACAAGGGGGTGGCAGCTGGCGCAAAAAGGCCTTCCGCTGCCGCCATGACCGCAGCGGCGGGCGTCTGGCCACGAGGCAACCGACACGCAAACGTGTCCGACCCCCCCCACCGAGCAAACGTCGCCACTGGATAGAGGCCCCCGCCGCCAGGCACCCCATCCAGGGTGTAACGCCGAGGGTGGCACCCTACGGGTGCGTGGCGGGCGTAATCTCGGCGTCAGCGTAGAAAATAGGCGGCAAAAAAGAGGACTGCCACCACTGCCACGACCAGGATGATGAGATGGGAGGCACTGCCCCCGTCGGCGAGGCCCTTGAGCCGCCCCATCGTCGACCGCAGCACCCCGCCGGCGCTGTCAAAGCCGGTGCTCATCGAGTCGAGCATCGCGTTTTGGGCCGTCACCTCTGACCCAATCTGGATGGCCACCTGCGCAGCGGAGCCCACGCGGGAAAGGCACGGGGATAGGGGTAAGAAGCAAAAAAAGAGGCACCAGGAGACGCACAGACCAACCAGACCACGCCGCGAGGTCCGCTCCAAAAGCAAAATGCAGCAGCCGCGTCAGCCCCCAAGGCCTCACCGCGTGCGGCTCCCCGCACCCGTGCTGAGGGTCCGCATGCGCACCCGCCCCACGCCCACTCCCCATGCGCCACCCCCACTTCCCCACCCCGCTTCCCCGCCCCTTCTCCCTGCCCGTCGGCACGAGTGCGGCGTCACCACAAGGGCACAAAGGGGCCTCCACAAAGACGTACCTCTTTGAGCGCCTGCACCCCCCCCGTCAGCCGGTCCACCCGTGCATCATTGTCCTGCTCCATCTGCTCCGTCACGGCGCTGCCGCCGCCGCTGCCGCCGCCGCCGCCCCCCCTGTGCCTGCCGCGAGGGGGTACCGTCCGCCCCCCGCCAGCGGCCGCCCCCCCGGCCCGACGCCGCCACCGGCACTGCCACCACCCCCCCCCCAACGCCAGACGCAGAAGAGCTGTTGCCAAACAGGAGGGCCCGTCGGCTCTCATCCGTCCCCGACCGGTGGGTCGCGGTCGTCACGCCGGGCCGGACATAGGCCATGACGGGGGAACCAAGGGATGAGGGAGCGGGAAAGAGGGGTGTGGACAGGGACAGAGCCGGGATGCGAGGGGTGACGGAGAAGAGTGAGGGTGCGCCCAGAGGAGGACGTTGACGAGGAAGCCTGGACCAGCTCTCCCAGCCAATGAGCACGGGAAGGGCAGCGGGAGACGGCGCCGAGCGTAGTGCAGAAAGCGGGCGCCGCGCCCAGGCAGGTGGCCAGCGGTTAGGATAACGCGATGCTGCTGAGGCAAACAAAAAGAAGTACGGATGCCAGTGGGTCCCAGAGACGCGCTGAGCAACGACGAGTGGTGCCGGCGACGCGGTGGGCGGAGGGGGTTGCTGGTCCGGCCTGGGGAGGATGACGGGGGTGCGTCAAGGGACGGTGCGACCTGTGCGGTGCCGGGCGACAGGCGCGCTGCGTTGCGGGTGTCGGCAGCATTGCGTCTGAGGAGACCGTGGGCACCACCCCCCGGCCGGTGGCCACGTGTGTCAATTCAATCCCGCGGCATTCGGTGTCCAATCGAATGACTCAGCAATTGAAGTAGCTCCGCTGTTGAGATGGATTCGAAATGAGATGAGTGAATTTTCGTTGCACACCCTTCATATCAACAAGTGTCGGACTGCGACCAAGCAGCCGTCACAAGGGACTTGGACTTGACGTCAGGGATTTCACTGGATCAGCGTGCAGTACGACTGTACGGGCGGCTGCGTGACCATGTCATGGTCACGCACCACAGCCACCCCGTACAGTCTCGTCCCTGCCGGTGCCGACCCCCCATGCAGGCCGTCCCCTGCGAGGCGGGCGGGCGGCTATCCCCGCGGGTGACCGGGTGGCGACCGTCGCGTGGCGACGGCTCCCTTCCGGGGGCCACCCCTTTGGCAGCTCGTCCAAGGCGGCTGGCCGGGACGAAAGTGGCGGTGGCGGCGGCGACGGCGGCCGCCGCCGGCACCCGCGACGGACCGACGTGGCAGCCACGGAACGGCCGCGGGGCTGTGGGCCGGCTGCAGGGCGGGGTGCTGCGGCGGGCCAGCCAGCCAGCAGTCTGCAGCGCACGTCGCCGGTGGGCGGCCGGCAAGAGCAGGAGGAGCCCAGCTAGCTTGCCGGGGGGGGGGGGGGGGGGGGGGGGGGGGGATGGCATGGAGGGTGGACGGGACCGCCGGGACAGACGCCACTTCCCCGCGTGGATCGCCCACGGGTGGCAGTTGGCGTGTGACCCGCCGCCGCTCCAGGCCACGACCAACGTGGAGCGACGGGGACCCGCCAGCGTGGCCGTCCGTGGCGCGCGTGGCCCCGTCGCTCGGCGCCACGGCCACGGACCAACCTGTTTGCGCGCCCACCCCCACGCCCCGCCCCCCTACGAGGGGCTATCGCCGCTGCCGGCGGCCGCTGCTTCTCGCCGTCCGCCCCCTCTCCGGCCCCTTCACACACGGAGCGCCCATGGCGGGGGCGGCGGCGTCTCCCAAGGCCAACCCAGCATCCCGCCTGTCCCTGCGTCGGCGCGCCGCCAACAGCTGGGAGGCGCTACTGTAGTGGCTGCCACCGCGCCGGGATGGTCGCGACGCCGCTGCCACCGGTTTAAGGGGGATGGCGGGGGGGGCGCCACCGCGGCTGCATGGTGGTGGAGGCGGCGGCACCTCGCCGGGCCGCTCCCATGAGTTGTCCCCCCTCAAAGGTGGCGCTCCCTCGCCCAGCCATCCTCTGGGCCTGAGAGCGGGGGCGGTGGTGTTGGTGTCTGCTTGAGGGTAGCAGCGGCCAGCGCACATGGTCATCGCGGTGGCCAGGCCGTCCGCGTGGCTTAGCGAGCGGCCGGGCCAGCAGGGGGCGGGTGCGCCGGTGGCCGTGCCGGGCCTGGCCCTCCGCGTCGACGGCGCGGGCGAGGCGGACGAGCGGAGCTTGCGGCAGCTCCGGTGGGCCGCCGCGCTCCTCGACGAGCTGCACGTCGAAAAAAAACCAAAAAAAAAACGCACACCCGCGGGCAGCTCCGCCATGCCCGCCGCCCCACGTCCACCCCGCAAACAGACGACAAACGAAAACCCCCAAACCGTGGCGGCCCCGCGCGCGCAGGCGCACGCGCCGACCGCCCATCAACGCAGGCAGCGCCCCCCACCCCGCGCCGGCCCACGCCGTCGGCGCGCGCCGCGGCGGCGGGGCCGCGCCACCCACGCCGCGGGCGGCGCGGCCATCCCCCCCCAAATCCGCACCCCCCCCCCCCCCCCCCCCCTCCACTGTGCCCCCACCGCTGGTCCACCCCCCCCACGTGGCACTACTTGGCCTTTGCTGCGACAGCCGCCCCCGCCTTGGCCGCCTCGGCCGTTGCCGGCGCGGCCGCGTCGCCCCCATCACCCCCCTTGGCCGTCTCCCCCCCCCCCCTTGGTCGCCTCCTTGGTCGCATCCCCCCCCCCTTGGTCGCTTCCCCCCCCCCCTTGGTCGCCTCCCCCCCCCCCTTGGCGGTCGCCGCCTTGGTCACCGCCCCCTCCGCCACGGGCGCCTCCTCCGGGTCCCCCCCCCGGCGCACCCCCCCCACCCCCGCCCCCACGCCGCCTCCCGCGCCGCCCGCTTTGCCGCCGCCACCTCCTCCTTGGCCCGCGCCTTGGCCTCCTTTGCCGCCGCCGCCTGCGCGTCGCGCTCGGCGGTGAGCTGGTCCACCCGGCCCTGCAGCGCCGCCCGCTCCGCCGTTGCCTTGGCCGCCGCCGCCGCCGCGTCGGCGGCCGCCGTGTCCACCCGCCGCCGCGACGCGGCGAGCGCCGCGTCCCGCGCCGCCACCGTGTCGGCGGCCGCCGCCTCCGCCGCCCGCACCCGCCCCGCCGCGTCCGCGGCGGCCGCCGCCGCCCGCTCCGCCGCTGCCCGCTCCGCCGCCGCCACCCGCGCCTGCGCGTCGGTGCGCACCGACGCGACCTCCGCCGCCGCCGACGCGGCCGCGTCCCGCGCGGCCGCGTCGGCCGCGGCGAGCCGTGACGCCGCATCGGTGCGCGCGGCGGCGAGCTCCGCCGCCGCCGCCGCCGCCGCCTCGTCCGCCGCGGCGTGCGCGTCGGCGAGCGCCGACGCCGCCCGCGCCGCCTGCTCCGCCTCGGCCGCCGCCACCCGCCGGTCCGCCGCGTCGCGTGCCGCCGCGGCGGCCGCCTTGGCCTCCCCCGCCGTCTTGTTGGCGTCTGCCGCGGCGGCCCGGGCGGCCGCCTCGGCATCCCGTGCGGTTACCAGCTGCCGGCCCAGCGCCTCGACGGCGTCGGCGTAGCGCGCCTCGGCCGCTTCGGCCGCCTCGGTGCGCGCTTCCAGCGCCTGCCGGTCGGGGACGGCGGCCGCTTCGGCGCGCACGTCGGCAAGGTCCGCGGCGAGCGCCGCCACCTCGGTCCGTGCCGCCCGCAGCGCCGCTTCCGCCGCCGCCCGGGACGCCGCGGCCGCGTCCTTGGCCGCCGCCAGGCGCTCGGTGAGCGCGGCGGCCTCGGCGCGCGCGAGCGCCGCGTCACCCGCCGCAGCGTCGGCGCGGGACCGTAGCGACGCGGCGACCGCCCGCAGGCTGTCGTCTTCGTCGGCCAGGCGCGTCGACACGCCCGCCACGGCGAGCGGCGAGCCGTCCCGCGCATCGATGAGCGTCACCGCGTCCCAGCCGAGGGGGTGGGCGGCGGCGTAGGCGGCCACGGCAAACGCGCGGGCGTCGTCGGGGGAGAGGCGGGAAAAGGCGGCGCCGGCCACGTCGACGCAGACGGTGGGGGTGGCCGCGGCAGCGGGGGCCATCGCCGAGCCCCCGCTGGTGGCTCCCGCGATGGCTGCCGCGGCGGCCGACAGCCGCCGCCGGCGGGGTGGGGGCGTGTCGCGGCCCATCCGCGTGCGCGGTCGCTTGCGGAGGGGCGGCGTCGTGGCGGCAGGCGGCGGCGCGGCGGCCGCCGCCGACGCCGCTGTGGCCAACCCAGACGCCGCCGCTGCGGCTGCCGCCCGCCGAGACTCGGCCGCGGCGATCGCGCGGGCGGCGGTCGCCGCCGCCGCGGCGCGGAGGCGCAGCAGCGCCTCGGCGGCGGCGGCGTCTGCTGCGGTGGGGCCGGCAGCCGCCGCCGTGTCGACGGCGGTAGGGGCAGTCGCGGGGTGGGCGGCGGCAACGGTGGGGGGAGGGGACGCCCCGACAGCGACGCTGGACGGCCCCGCGTCACAAGGGAGCAGACGCAGCGGGTCGGCCGGCCGAGGCGGCGAGGCCGCGGCGGTCGCGCCGGCCGCTGGCGCTGCCGTCCCCGCCGTCACGGCGTCCATGGCCAAGGCCGCGGCCGCTGGCGCAGGCGGCAAGGGCATCGCGGCCGCCACCGGCCCGGCCGGCGCCACCGGCTTGGCCGCCGGCGCCTCGGGGGCACTGGCGCCGTCCACCGCCTGCGGCGGCCCCGCAAACACCTGCCGCCGCAACAGCAGCGACCGCAACGGCGGCGGCGGCGGCGGCGGCGGCGCATCCCCACCGCTGCCGCTGTCGGTGCGCGCCGGCATAGCGGGGAGGTCGTCGTCGTCGTCACAGGCGGCCAACTGGAAGGTCAGCGTGTCGCCCTCGTCGCTGCTGCCGCAAGCGGCAAATGGGGGGGTGCCCGCTGCCGGGTCGTTGGCCGCGTCGGCGACGGCGACGGCGGTCGGTGTGCCGGTGGGCAGCCCGGCCGCCGCGGCGGCCGGTGCCTCGCTCGCCGTCCCGTCCAGGGCCGAGCTCGCATCAGCGTCTGCGGGAAGCGGCAACACCGCCGGTGCGGTCGACCCGCGGCGTGCTCCATCACAGCCGCGCACGCGCGTAGAGGAGGGACAGCCGCAGGCGCTCAGCTGCCTTCACTGTCACAGGCAGCCGCCGACAACGGGGAGTCGCTGCCGCGGCAGCTGATGGCGGCCGAGCGGCTGTCGCCGGCCTCCAAACCTGGCTCCATAACAGCGGTGGGAGCAACAGCCGCCGACGATGGCGCCGGACCACGACGGCGCGCCGTGGCCAAGCGGCCCGCCCCACCAGAACCACGGATGCGCTCACTGGCGACAAGACGCCCCCCGCCGTCGCCGTAGACCGCCCCCTCTCCAATGGAGACCGCAGCGTCACGCTGCGCGGCAGACCGCGTGCGCGACGCGCGCATGCGCCCGCCGTTGCGGTCACCGCGGGAGCGCGGGCGGCCGCGCTCAGCCGAGCGCCGCCGCTGCCGCGGCGGCGACACGCACGGCCCGTCGGTGGTCCCGCTGCGGTCGAGGCAAACGCGGCCACGGGGGCGGGGGGGGCGGGGGGGGCGGCCGGCCAGGGCGTGCGCATGGCGCGGGGCAGGCGACCGTCTTGCCGGGCGCGGGGGTGAGGGGGGGGGGGGGGGGGAAGAAACAGACGAATAGAAAGGGAGGGGAAGAAACAGACGAATAGAAAGGGAGGGGAAGAAACAGACGAATAGGGGGAGGGGGGGGTAGGACGGGCGTGGCCGCGTGGGTCGCAGCGGGCTGGAAGGACGCGGCGGTGCCGCCGCAGCTGCGGGGCGTCCACGGTGACCCGGCAGTCGCCGGCGTGCCGCGNGACGCGCCGGCGGACGGAGCGGGCGCCGACTCGCCGCGCGGCTGGTGGCGCGAAAACGGCCACAGCCGGGCCCGCGGTGCGTCGGAGCCTGGCCGGGTGGCCGCGCTAGTTTTTTTTATGGACGCCCGAATCGACGAGGCAGCGCGCCCGCCAGTCGGTGCACCGCCGGCCCCCCCCCCCCCCCCCCCCAGTACGGCGCCCCCCCGCGTGACAAATTGTGGCCGCCAGGGCGTTGTCCGGGGCCGCCCCCCCCCCCCCCCCCGGGGGGGGGGGGGGGGGGAGGTGGGGGGGGGCGGGGTTGGTGCCTTCTGAGAGCACGGCAGGCCGGACGCCAGCGTCACGCCCGTCGAAGCACGTCTTGCAGCCTACTACCACAGGAAAAAAGCGCCAGCCTCCACGTGATGAAAACGAGGGGAAAGGGGGGGGCGGGGGGGTAGGGGGGGGGGGGGCGCGGGGTCGGGGGGGGGGGGGGGGGGCGGGGCGGGGGGGGGGGGGGTGGGGTGCGGGGGGGGTGGTGGACACTCTCGCCGGCCATCGGTGTCGTTCACTCGTACTCCCATCGAAGTGAGGCACAAACGAAAATATGATCAATCTACCTAGAGGCCGATCCCTCCTACATACTACCACGAGATGAGCTCCTCACCCCAGCCAGGACGCCCCTGGGGGTTAGTCCTTACCGTCGGCCCCTCGCTCTCTCGACTCACCCTATCGTAATACCAATAATCAGTAGAAAACTCCCGCCCCCCCTCCAAACGGTGCTCCCACAGCCATCTAGCCAAATGATTGGCCCGAGACTCAAACGCCGGAGGGACGTACGTCGTCCCAACCACAAAGGCGTCTGGGTTAAACCTAATCAAGCGCAACGCCGGCTTAGCGTAGTTCTCAAATGAGGCTCGCATCACCACCTCCCTGGAGATCTCAGACTCACGTGGATACAGACGGTGAGCTGATTCGTCCACCTCCAAAATAAACCAACCCCCCCGAACAGCCAACACAAAATCCGCACGCAAAGCCCCCCCACGCTCCTGGAACGACCATTGGGCTCGGTAAGTCCCAACTTCGGGGTGGCCGGTCCACGAAGTCATGGGCCGCCACCCCGCCGACTCCAAAAACGATTTTACCTTGACTCGAAGCCATTCTTGAAAACCAACCCGTGGGCTTCGCGCTCGTGCGTCATCCGCGCGGATCGGCCCTTGTAGCGCCGGGGGCACTGAGTACAGCGCTCAGCCCCCGTCCGGATGGCCTCTTGGTGAGCCGCGACCGCCCCGGCGTCGGGCGCGGTGCGGGCGACCGTGGCGGGCGCGCCACAGAGGGCCACCGCCGCCGCCACGGCTGCAGCCAACGACGCCTCCTCGTCGATGGCGTGCGACCCCTCCGTAGCGCGGCCGCCGGCGTCCGCATCAGTCGTCCGCCGGGAGCGCATGGCCGCCATATTCCGACGAACCTGCTCACGGCGCCGAGCCAGCTTCTCCTCCGGCGTCAGGTTCAGCTTCTTGCCCATAATGGCGTCGGCGTGTGGCGGGGTATAGGGCGGGGGGTGGGGGGCGGAGCAGGTCGTGGGTGGGTCCAGAGGTAAAAGGGGAGGTACTGGGGTGGTGGGGAGGCCGTGGTGGGAGCTGTGGACGGTTGCCGACTCAGTGGTGGGGGTCTGGGGGGGCGGCAAGCGCCTTTTTTATACGAAAAAATTTTTTCCTTGCCTTCCTCGGCGCCGTTTGTCCGCCTACCGGGCCAATACATGAATATTTGTAACTCTTTTCATCTTCTATGCGTGGCTTCATCAGTTTCGAGTACCCAATGACTTCTGTCATCACCATTCCATGGTTCTGCCTCATTGTTCCAAAGAACAGATCGAACAGATGTAGTTGGTTGTTCAAAACTGACACGGTATGGTAATTTCAGGGTTGAAAATTTGACATGATTGGAGGTTTTCAGGAGGAGCTCGTCGGCAGCCGCCGCCGTCGCGGCGGCCGCAAAAAGCCCCTTGATGACCCCCCCCCACGAGCCCCCCGTTGGTGGCACCGCCACCCCCATCCTCCCCGTCCCCCCCCCCCCCACCCCCCCATCAACGCGGTCGTCTTGCCCGACCCGCTCGCCCCCACCGCCAGCACCGTCGCGTCGGCCCCCCCCGCAACAGCCGCCACCGCCGGCGCACCCGCCGCCGCGTACAGCGCCGCCGTGCCGCCCGTAATGACCGCGTCGACGGCGTGGCGGCGGCCCGCCGCGGCGGCCGCCGCCGCCGCCGCCGCGACGCGGCCGCCGAGACCGGTGGCGGTGGGCCTGAGGGGGGGGGGGGCGGCGGCAGCCACACCACCGGCGCGCCGCCGTTGGGGGGGGGGCGCTCAATGCGCAGCGGTGGGTCGGCGGGGTGCGGGTGGGGGTGCACCCGCACGACGGCGGTGACCGCCATGGGGGGGGGGGGGGGGGCATCGTGCGCCGCCCCGTCGCGGCGGTTGCCCGTAACGGTCCCCGTAACGGTCCCGGGGGGTGAGGTGGGGGGGGGGGGGGGGAGAGGGGGAGGAAGAGGAGAGAGCGAGGGAGGGAGGGAGGAGGGGGGAGGACGAGGAGAGAGTGGGGGGGAGGGGGGAGGGAGGGTGGGGGGGAGGAGGGGGGGGACGAGGGGAGAGTGGGGGGGAGGGGAGAGGGAGGGAGGCGGGGAGGACGGCCAAGTGGAGATGCGGGGGGTGTGGGGCGAGGGGCGGCAGGGCAAGACGGGCGCCGCGGCCAAAGGATCAACCGCGGCACACGGCGTGGCACGGCCACGGGGGGTGGCGAGAGGGCGGCCGCGCCGGGAGGGGCGGGGGGGAAGCGTGGGAGGGGGACGGACGCCGCCGACGCGGCGGATCCGTCGCCGCCCCGCGCTGGCCACACCCCCGACCCACGTGGGGCGCCCGCCGCCGCCGCCGCGCGGCCGCCGCCGCGCGGCCGCCCGGAGGTGCGCGAGGTCACCCGCCGCCGCCGCCGCGGCCGCCCGCCGCCGACGCGGCGCGCCGGTGGCGGCAACCGCCGCCGCCGCGGCCGCCGCCGCCGCCGCCGCCGCAGCCGCGAGCAGCGGCGGTGGCGGCGGGACTGGCTCTACCCCCGCGGCCGCCGCGGCGGCGGTGGCAGCAGCAGCAGCAGCAGCAGCGGGGTGCGCGGCGGCCGCGGGGGGGCCGCCGCCTCTCCCCCTCTCCCCCCCCCGCCCCCCTCCACAGCGCCAGCCTGCGTGCACGTGTGGATACCCCCCCCCCCCCCCCGCCGGCCGCGCCGCCGCCGCCGGTGCCGTCGTCGCCGAGGACGTCGCCGGTGCCGTCGCCGGCGCCGTCGCCTTCACCGTCGCCGTCACCGTCGCCGTCACCGTCGCCGTCGCCGGTGCCGTCGCCGTCGCTGCCAGCAGCACCAGCACCACCATTGCCACCACCACCAGCACCACCGCCCAGGCCGGTACCGCCCACGCCAAAGCCGCCACCCCCTTCACCAACGCCCCCCCCCCCCCCCCCCCCCCCCCCCCCCTTCCCCCCGTCGCGCGGCGGCAGCGCACGCGGAGGCGGCGGACACCGGCCGCGCCGCCGTCGCGTCCGTCAGCCGCACGTTGGCGGCTAGCCGCAGCACGCGCAGCGGCGTGGCCGCCCGCGCCGCCGTGTCGAGCAGCCGCCCAACGTCCGCGTCGGCCACGTTGGCACCCGTCAGGTCCACCACCCCACACGGGCCGCCGCCGGGGGGGGGCCGCCGCCGCGCTGCCGCCGCCGTCGCCGCCACCGCCGCCGCCGCCGCCGCCGCCGCCGCCGCCACCGCCGCCGCCGCCGCTGCGGGCAGCCTCTTCCTGCGAGGCGGCCTCCTCCGACCCGCCCGGCTCTGCGCACGCGGCGCCCCCCCCCCCCCCCCCCCCATGCCAGCGGCGGGCGCGTCCGCGACCGAACACGCTGCCGCGATGGCCGGCAGCCCCGCCCCCCCCCCCCCCCCCGGCGGCACGTCACCGCGTACGCGGCGGCGAGCCCCAGCCGGCGCACCCCCCCCACCTCAGCAGCGTAGACCCCCCCGCGGACGTGTCAGGCGGCGGCGGTGGCCCGACGCGCACCACCGCCGGCGGCGCGACCGCCACCGCCGCCCTGTGCACGTCGGCGAGCGCGGCGGTGACGCGGGCGGTGAGCCACGCGGTGGTGCCGGGGGTGGCCGCGTCCGCCGCGGCGGCCGCGCCGGCGGGGGGGGACCCGGCGGGGATGAGGATGACCACCCACTCGTCCGCCCGGTCGGGCCGCCGCACCACGACGCGGGCGGTGGTGGCGGCGGCGGCGGCCGCCGCCGCCGCCGCCGCGGCAGACGCGGGCCACGGGTGACAGGCGGCGCCGACGGCGCCGCCGCCGCTCCTCCCCCCCATACCTCCCCCCCCCACCACCACCACCTCCCCTCCCCCACCACCACCACCACCACCACCACCACCGCCGCCGCCCCTACCGCCCAGCAGCGTCAGCGGCGTCAGCGGCGTCAGCGCGAGCGACGGCGGCGGGTAGAGCGGCGCAGCGTCAGCAGCCGCCGCGGCGGCAGCGTCGGCGTCCGACCCGCCTGAGCTACCCCACCCCCCCCCCCCCCCCCCCCTCCCAACCACCCACGCCCAGTCATCTTCGCTCCCCCCCCCGCCCCCGCCGGTATCGGCGTGCCAGCCGCGGCCAGGCGCTCCCCCCCCCCCACCCCCCCACCACCCCCACCAGACGCCCCCGGCAATGACCGCTGGCGGTGATGGCGCCAACCGTGGGCGCGCCGCCGCCGCCACCGCCGCTACCACCACCGCCGCCGCCGCCGCTGCCGCCACCGCCTTCATCGACGCCGCTGCCGCCGCCGTCGACGTCGCCGCCACGACGTGCGCAGTGCCTCGGCTCGACGAGGCCCCCACCGGCGGGCGCCCCCCCCCCCCCAGTGGGTGCCCCCCCAGCCGTCGTCCCCCCTACCGCCACCTCACCCGCCGTCACCCCCCCCGGCGCTGTCGTGCGACCCCCGCCCCCCCCCCCCCCCCCCCCCCCCCCCCCCATCCCCTTCCCCCCGTCGCCGCCGCCGCCGCCGCCGCCGCCGCCGCCACCGCCGCCGCCGCCGCCGGTGCGGCGGCCGTCACCACCTCTGCCACCGCGACGGCGGCGGCCTCGGCGGCGGCGAGCAGCCCCGCACGCGCCGGCGGCGGCGGCGGTGACGCCCGCAACGGCGGAGGCGGGGACTCCCACGGCGCCGCCGCGCCCGACGGGCCGGCGGGAAGGGAGAACCGGGCGGCGGCGCCCCGCGGCGGGCGCCGCCAGGACGGTGCGGAGGGCGCGCCCATGCGTGGGAAGCGCCCCATACGCCCGTGGCGCGGGGGGGGGGGGGGGGGGGGGGGGGTAGGGGAAGAGGGAAGGCGTGGAAAAACAAAAGAAAAGGGGGGGAGGTGGTCGTGGGCGGCCGGAGAGTAGGGCGGAAGGGAGGGGAAGAGGCGCAAGCGGGGGGGGGGGGGGGGGGGGGGGGGCAGCAAGATACGAGGCAGCGAAAAGCGAAAGCGTCAGGGGGGGCGAGGGGGGTAGGGTAGGGTGCGGGGGGGGGGGGGGGGGGGGGGGGGGTTTGGGTGGTGAACACGTGAAACGTGACTTCGCAATCATGTAAAGGGCATGATTGGCCAGCGAACAATGCGGAAACTGTCTTGAAAGGCGGTTGAATTGTGATGTGCTGACTGTAATGGAGTAATGTGCATGAGTACTGACGACCGCCTGGTACTGGCCGTGGGAGGCCTTTGCTGCGAGTAGCCACGTGGACTGATTGGCCAGCGGGTTGCAGTAATCACGCTGTCTTGGGCAGAGTACTACTTTATGTGTATGTTCTATAAGTGTCCTGATACGCAGAGTTTATTTGCGTTAAGTATGACCACACATAGTGGCGGTGCCACTCCTCGCACCGCCGACCTAGGTGGGTGGACGGGAGATGAGCGTCGCCGACCACACAAGCGATGCCCGCGGGCGCGGGGGCGGAGGGGGTTGGGGGGGGGGGGGGGGGGGGGGGGGGGGGGGGGGGGGGGGGGGGGGGGGACGGTGGTGGGTGGACGGGGAACAAGCGTCTCCCGCCGCACAATTATCGAGTGGTGTGCGCGGGCGGGGGGACGTTGGTGGTGGACGGGGGACGAGCGACTCCCGCCGTTCCCCACCCCCCCACCCCCCGCCTCCCACCTCCCCCCCTTCCCCCGACACGTTGAGGTTGGTGTGGTTCCCGTCCTGATTTTCCGCGAAGGAAGAGGGGGTAGGGTGGGGGAGAGGGGTGTACCTGTTTGGGATCCCCCTTTTATATGTTGTGTTCTTGTGTGTGGCCTGCGTTTTCCGGATGTTCACGTGGTGATACGACATTCTTCTTCTTCGCGGTGGTTGGCCCGGTGCACCGTCCGCGGCACTACGGTGCCCATCATGTGCAGGGGACGTGTTCGCGTGAGGGCCATGCATGCAACTGCACGTGCTCAACCAAAGATCCGTGACGATCTTTGACTCGACCCGCGTGTCCAGCATCCGCTGACAGCCAGTCAATAATCCGGACAGGGCGGCCACCTTCCACTGGATTCCCCGCCAGCATCACGACTCGTGCGTCTAAGTGCAGCCAACAAGTCTCGTGCTGCCAGGTGGACTGTCGTCCACCAATTTCCACCACCGTATCTGGCGGGGCGGCCACGCACCTGCCTTTCCTTCCACACAAACAGCGGCTCGAGCGACGGGCTCGGAAGCGTGGCTGGCCGGCGGCACCCGTTCACTCGCGCCGACCCATGGCGGGCACCCCACGACGCTCCCCGCTCAACCTCCCCCCCACTCCTGGAGATAGATGAAGTTTGAGGCAACCTCGGCGGTCCGCATCATCATCGGCGGTGCTGTAGACCAGCACTTGGCGTGTGGAAGCTGACCCACGCCGACCACTCGGCCGCCTCCTCCTGTTTTTGGTCGTACGGACGTCTTGGCTACGATGTGGGGCTCATTCCCTGGCCCTTCCACACGGAAGGGGGATGTGCAGCTGATCTGCCTCTGGGGAGGGGGGGAGGGGTTCAGTGCCTGCTAGCCGTTGTGTGCTCTGGTGTCTTCGGTACGGTTTGGGTAGCGCGTAGCGGCCTTGTCGTGGGGGGGGAGTGTCCGTAGCGACGCCGAGGATGGGCACTCGTGTCCCGTTTGCGATTCCGAGGGTTCGCTGTCGGCGCGGAGCGCGGCGGACCAGGGCGACCGCGGCGGGGTGGGTGTCATGGAGGGCGAGGCGTCGTGGTTGGTGTGAGCGCCTATATAAGTGTCACCCACCTGGCGCGCCAACGCGACTGGACTTTTAGCGGCAGTGTCACCACCTCTCCATCTCTGCGTCGCCCCCTTCGCCGCAATTGAGCAATCCCTCCTACCTCCATGCACACACGTTGTCGCCTCATCCGCCCCCCCCTTGCTGTGTCGCCAGTTGGGTGCGCCCCCTACTTTGACTCCCATCATGGCCGTCGGCGTCCAGGACTTGCAGACGGCCCGGATGAATGCTAGCAAGGCCGCTGCCTTCTTGGAGAGCACCCCAGTTGCCACGGAGGGTAACGGTGGCAGCTCGACTTCTCCCCGGCCATCGTCGGCGGTGCCCACCCGCACCACCTTGGCGGCGCTCCTCCCCGACGCCCCCGCCGAGGTCGTCGCCCCCCATGTGGCGGCGGCCGCCGACGTGCTGGTCGATGTGCACTACAATCTGACGCTCCCCGAGGTTCAGGACCATGAGCTCCGCAGCGGCGAGGCGGTGCGCGCTGCCAATGGCGCCATGGTCGTTCGCACTGGCGCCTACACGGGACGGTCTCCCAAAGACCGCTTTATTGTTGACCGAGGGCCGGGCTGGTTTGGGGAACACATCGATTGGGGGGAGGTGAACCAGCCCATATCGCCGTCGCACAATGACGAGCTGTTTCGGCTGGTCGCTGCCGGGTTGGAGGGGAAGCGCCTGTACGTCTTTGACGGCTACGTCGGGGCGTCGCTCGTGACTGGCAAGCGCGTTCGTGTCATCACCGCGGATGCCTACTTGCATCACTTCTGCTTGAATATGCTGTTGCCGCCGATGGCGCTTGGTCAACCGCAGCCGGCGCTGGACACCTTTAATCCGGAGTACACTGTTCTTTCTGCCAGCTGCGTAACCGACGAGGCGGGGTGGAGGCAGCACGGGCTCCACAGCTCGGCGTTTATCACCTTTGACTTTGACCGGCATCTGACATTGATTGGCGGCACCAAGTACAGCGGGGAGATCAAGAAGGGTCTTTTTGCCGTGCAGAATGCGCTTCTCCCGCGCAAAGATCGCCTCTCCATGCACTGTGCGGCCACGACCAACGAGAATGGCACTGACAGTGTCTTGTTCTTTGGGCTATCGGGTACGTGTGGCCACGGCGGCTGGAGGCGATGTGGTAGGCGGAGGTTGCTGCTGTGGTTGTCTCTCTGTGTCTCTTACTGGGGAGCTGTTGTGGAGTGGCGTTGAAGCACGACTGAGATGAGATGCACAGGACACTGACGAGAGCTGCTGCTCTGTGTGCCCCCTCCACTGTGACCCGTTGACAACTTTCAGGGACTGGCAAGACGACCTTGTCCAGCGACCCGTCGCGGAAGCTGATTGGTGACGATGAGCACGCTTGGTTTGATGGCGGCATCTACAATCTCGGTGCGTTTGTCCAGCCGTGGTACCCATGACTCAGGGATGGCCATTGATGGCGTTGTTCATTGTGCTGCTGCTTGTGCCTTTGCTTAGTACGCTGCTGACACGTTCAGCGTGCGCTCCTCACGGCTGCACTGGTGGATGGATGGTCTGTGGATCTCTTGGTTTTTGGCCACCTCAGAGTGGGGCTGCTATTGCAAGACACTCAACCTGACGGAGGCACGTGAGCCCGACCTGTTCCACGCCATCAAGGACGGTACCATATTGGAGAACGTCGTCTTGGACGCGGACGGCAACCCCGACTATGCGGATGCGTCGTTGACCCCCAATGGCCGCGCTTCGTATCCCATGCATTACATTACGAACCACGAGCCGTCCCGCCGGGGTCCTCATCCGCACGCCATCATCTTCCTCACTTCTGACGCGTTTGGGGTCCTCCCCGCCGTGTCGCGGCTGTCCCCAGAGCAGGCGAGCTACCACTTTCTCTCGGGCTATACGGCCAAGGTCGCGGGCACCGAGCGCGGCATCGTCGAGCCAGTGCCGACGTACTCCCATTGCTATGGTGCGGCGTTCATGCCGCTGCGTCCCAGTATGTATGGGGATCTGCTGGCGAAGAAGATGCGTGAGCACAACACGGACGTGTACCTGTTGAACACTGGGTGGACTGGCGGGAGGCCCGGTGTGGGACGTCGGTTTCCTCTCCCCGTCACCCGCGCGCTCGTGACCGCAATTGTCACTGGGGCCATGGCGAAAGCGCCGCTGACGCCGCCCGACCCCATCTTCCGCCTCCGCTCGCCCGTGGCGGTGCCTGGAGCGGCTGGGGAGGCCATCCCGGCGGGGATGCTGGACCCCAAGGCCGCGTGGGTGGACATCGGCAAGGGCGACGAGTATGAGGTGGTCGCCCGCCGTCTGGCTGGGCTGTTTTGCAAGAACTGGAAGGAGCGTGGGTTTCCAGCGGAGCTGGCGCAGTTTGGGCCTGTCGGGGAAGAGGCATCCGGGCTGTAGCGGGTACGTGCACCTGGATGGTCCAGTGGCGTGTGTGATGTGTGCTGGCCAGGTGTGTGTGTTTGCATGTTCGTACTTGTCTGCCGTTGCGTGTGTGTTGATCCGTTCGTTTGGGATGGTGGAGTCCGCTGTCGCTGGGTGGGCCTGATGCGTTTCGTTTCTCAATGCCTTTGTTGTGTATGTGTGCCGGTTGTGCTGTGATGTGCGAGTGTGAAGAGTGATGTGGCACGTTCCGTGCTCACTCCTTTGCCAAGAATTTTACTGTGCGTCCTATAAAAAGTGGATGTTGCGGGGACGTGCAGGTGTGGGATCCAGTGGTCCAGACGGCTATTTCATCCACCTTCACGTACCGGCAGCATGCACTTTTTGTAGGACGCACTCTGAAGGACGGCACGCGCGGCACGAGAGAGCGCCGCACACACCAAAGCCAATACGGCCAGGTCACTACGCAGCCCCGCGCCAGGACTCCCGTTGCGCTCACACCCGCATCCCCAAGAAGTGCCCACCACAGCAACCCACTGGAAGAAAAAACACAACCAAAAACAAAGGCACCGCCAGCCGGAGTGCCCGCCTGTCGCCATCAGCCCCCGCACCACGAGTGCGCCACTGGCAGCACCGCCCCCGCCCGTGGGGATTCTGCCACACATGCGAGCTCCCGCTCCGCCGCGGGCGCGCCCACCACCGCCGCCAGCTCCCGCGGGGACAGCCCGATGCGATTGACCGCGCCCAGCGGCGCGCCCGCCCCCACCAGCAGCCGCAGCACCACGAGGCCGTCGGCAACGTGGGGCGGGAACGGCGGTGCCGCCGCCGCGTCCCCCCCTCCGCCTCCCCCTCCCCCCCTGGCGCCGCCCCCGCCCGCCCCCCCGCCGCCCACACCGCGGCGGCCGACGCATCGCCGCACCGCCGTGTGGAGGGGCGTGTCGCCCGCCACGTCAGAGATGGCCAGCGCCGCCGCGGCGGCCGCGACGCGGTCGGCGGCGGCCAGCAGCAGCACCACCGAGGCGGCATTCGCCGCTGCCGCCGCCGCGTGCAGCGCCGTCACGCCCGCCCCGTCGGCCGCCAGCAGCCGCCGCCGCAGCGCGGCGGGCGGGCCGGCCAGCAGCGGCGCAACGTCGCCCGAGGCGGCGGCGGCGAGCCACGTGGCCACGGGGACCGGCGCGTCGGCGGCGGCGGGGGCCAGGCTCAGCGCCCGCAGGCTGTGCCGCAGCCGGTCTGCGAGCGGCTCGAGCCGCCCGTGGCCGCCGCCGCCGTCGGCAACGGCGGCGGCGCTGCCGCCGCCGCGAGGCAGCAGCGCCGCGGGCACTGGCAGGGGGATGCCGCGGCCGCCGGCCGGCGGGGGCGGGCCCGACGCGGTCGCCACGGGGGGGGCGCCCAGGCCGAGCGTCGCGGACGCCTGCCGCCGGGGGCGGGACGCGGACGCATGCTGCGTCGACGCGGACGCTCCGCCGCCGCCGGGCGCACCGCCCCCCTCCCCGCCGCCACCGCCGCCACCGCCGCCGCCGCCACCACCGCCGCCGCCGCCGCTACCGCCGCCGCTGCCACCACCGCCGCCGCGCCCGGGACCGCCGCGGCCGCCGAGGCGGCCGCGTGCAATTGACGAGCCGCGACCGCCTCGGCCGGGGCGGGGACAGCTGGAAGAGACCCCACCACCACGGATGGGCGGAAAACTCCGGAAGCCCAGCAGCGTAAAGGCGAGCAAAAAGAGCGGTTGGGGGGACGCCGCGGCGGCCGCGCCGCCGCCAGGGGCCACCGCCGCCGCCATGCGTACGGGCGACCAGGGAGAGAGAAGCGCTGTACGGGAAGCGACCCACGTCGGTGTCGGTGGTGGGCAGGATGACTGCGACGACGGGCGCACGCAAGAGGTGATGAGAGCTAGCATTCCGGAACACACGCTCGACCCGTGCAGCACACACGGTTAAGCTACCGGGAACGGCAGAGAGCGGCCGCTGCCGACGCCAGTGGAGCCCCTCCTGAGTGGTCCGCATTGGGCCGTGTCTGGCACCATCCCCAACCACGGGCCACCCACAGCCAGCGTGGCAGACCATCTGGGAACGGGATTCTGTCTTCGTGCAATCTGGCTCGCAGTGCTGCAAACTGATTGGCGCCATCACCTGCTGGGACAAGCGCCGCACCGCCGCACGCATGATCGCACGTGGTGGCGCCGCAATGATCTCGTTGACGGAGGCTCCAGACGGAATACCCGACACGACCGCATCGACAGTAATTGAATTCGGATTAAAATTAACCTTGTCAAATACATATAGATCTGATTGAGTGTCCAAATCTGCAGGGGCACGGGAGGTGTGTGGATGGGGCCGTCAGGGTCAGCGGCATGGAACGGGGCGGGGCCGGGCAGCGCGCAGCTGCGGTGGGAGTGCAAAGGCCGCTTCTGGCTGGCCCGCTTGACGATCCCGACTTTGTTCCCCCGCGTCCCTCGCCAGCCTCCCCCACCGCCTCCCCCACCCGCTGTGCGGTGCTTGGCCGCACCGCAACAGCGCGCCAGACCGTTCCCGGTCGCGCCTTCCTCCCCCCCACACGCGCGTGGTGGTGCGTGTCTTGTTTCGTGGCCTGTCGCGCCGTGGCGGTCCGCTCCGCCCCCGCTACCACGGGTGGGCCGCCCGCCGCCCCGACCGCCCGCACTCCCCCCCGCCTCCCCCCCCCCCCCCCCTCTCTTGGCGTCGCGTGGCGCATGCGCCGCCGCCGCCGCGTCTCGCGGCGGGGGCGGTGATGGTGGCCTTTGTGGCTGCCGTCCCGGCAGTCGGGGCGCCCTGCGTGGTCGTGCCGCCGCGGTGGGGCGCAGGGGGGCCGCCCGCCGCCGCACCCGCCGCCGCCGCGGCGGCGGCGGCAACGGCGGCGGCGGTGGCGGCGGCGGCGGGTCCGCCGGCCGCGCCCGTTGGCTGCTGCCGCGCCTGGCAGCGGGGGGCGGGGGGGGCTCGGGCGGCGAGGGGGGTGGCGGCCGCCGCTCGGCGGGCGCTGCTGCTGCCGTCGGGCACCGGTGGCCGCCGGTGGCGTCCGCCACCTGTGCGGGGGGCGGCGGCACTGGGCATGCGGCTCAACGGGTCGGTGAGCAGCGCCGGGGATGCGTACCGGGGCGGGGGGGATGGCGGTGGCGGAGGCGGTGGCGGTGGCGGCGCGGGTGGCGCCGGCAGCAGCAGCAGCAGCAGCAGCAGCAGCAGCAGCAGTTCAGCGGGGGGCGCGGCCGCCGACGCGACGGCCGCCGCCGACGGTGGCGGCGACGCGGTAGAGACCCCCTGGCTGACCGCGCTCGAGTCGCTCTTTGTGGCCGCCCTCGAGTCGTACTATGCGGGCACGCCGCTGCTGAGCGACCGCGAGTTTAGCACCCTCCGGGACGAGCTGGAGCACCTCGGCAGCAGCTGCGTGCGGCTCAACTCGATGGAGAAGATGTGGGTGCGGGCGGCGCAGCAGAGGGACTTTGACCGCACCTTTCGCGCCGAGTTTGAGCTCACCGAGGACGAGCTGCGGATGCTCAAGACCAAGCTGTTGGAGAAGCGCCAGCGCGACGCGGTGCTGCAGGCGGGCGGCGCGGCGGCGGCGGCGGCGACGGTGGCGCCCGCGGCGGGCGCGGACGTGGGCCAAGCCACCCCCAACGGCGTGCAGAACGCCGACGACGACGCGGTGCCGCGCTGCGAGACGAGCGCCAAGATTGTTCACGCGGTGTGCTCGGCCGTCCGCGAGGCGCTGCCGTCAGAGGATGGCACGCGGGCGGGGCCGCTCAAGTTTGCGGTCGAGGCGGACCCCGTCGACGCGCAGGCGGGCGTGGATGAGCGCCTCCGGTTCTTGCTCTTTGGGGAGGCCACCGAGGAGCGGTTTAAGATTGCGCTCCTGTACCTCCCTGCCGCGATGATGTCGATTGTGGCGGGCAGCGTGCTGTCGCTCCTCTTTTTCCTCTTTGACGGCGAGGTGGTGGTCACCATCACCGACTCGGGGCGGTTCCGGCTGGGCGTCCTCTCCTACCTCGTCGTCGTTGGCACGGTGTGGTTCACCAACAAGATCACGCCGCAGATCCTGGCGTACCTGGACCTCGGCCAGCCGACGCTGCTCAAGGGCGCCTGCCCAAACTGCTCGGGGCCCGTCAGCTGCCTCTTTACCAGCAACGTGACGCGGCGGCGGGACGAGCGGCGGTGCCCGCGGTGTGGCGCGACGATCGGCTTCAACGCCCAGTGGTCGACGGTGTACCTGGTGAGCCCGCCGGGGAGCGGCAACTATTCGTCGCCAGACTAGGAGGGCGGCGCACGGGTGGGGGCGGTGGAGCGGAAACGGGGGGCAAGGGGGGATGGACGGTGGGACGAGGTGTGGCGGGAGCGGGGCGGGATGGCAAGGGGTGTGCGTTGCCCGACTGGTCATGGCGGCCTGTGTATGATGCGATGCTTGCGAGGGGGCGGCGGCGGCGGACGGGGTGGGTGGGTGGCGCGGACGGGGCGGCGTGCCCGCGGCGAGACGGGAGCGTTTTGGTTGGGGGCCGGGCGCGCTGCCGCCGCCGCCGTCGCCCCCGCATACAGCGGGGGTGGCGGCCGCGCTCTGGTACGCGCCCTTGGTTTTTTCTTTGGGTAACAGCGGCGGTGCGGGCGGTGGGGGCGGCGGGGTGGTGGGCCGGGATGCTCCATGCACGGGAAGGGGCGGGCGTGCGCGCTGCTTCCCACGCTCCCCCCCTCACCCCCCCCGCGTGACCCGTACAGGCCGGGCCGTCGGGGCCGTGCCGTCGCGGTTCCCGCCTGCGCCCCCCCCCCCCGCTATGTTGTATGTTGGAGGTCTGTTGGCCGTGGCCGCTGGCCGCCACACCCGCCGCGCGCGCGCCCGCCCGTTGCGTTTTGTGCGTGCGGGTGCTCCCTGGGAGGAGGAGGGGGCGCGGGTGTGCGCGCGTGCGTGCCGACAGCCCCGGCGGGGCGCGCCCGCGGCGGCGACAGCGCCGAGGGGGCGGGCGCGCGGCAGCCAAGCGAAACAGAAACGGCGCGCCCCGACGCGCGTGGTCCACGCGCGCCGGCGGCTGTCCCCCCCCGCCCCCTCGCCTGTCCTACCCCACCGCCTACCCGCCCCGCGCGCGGCCGTGTCTCCCCCCCTGGGCGTGGCCGCCCCACCAACGTCAGGCGCCCGGCGTGGCCGCCCGCAGGGCCGCGCGGAGCGCCGGCCCGAGCGCGCCGTGCAGCGCCGCGGCGGCCGCCGCCCAGCCGCCACCGTGGCGGCCGGCGAGCGCCCGCCACGCCGCCGCCCGCGCCGCGGCCGCGTCGGCCGCCGCCCCGTCGACGCCGTCGCCATCGCCGTCGCCATCGCCGTCGCCGTCGCCGTCGCCGTCGCCATTGGCGTTGCCATTGCCAACGCCGCCGCCGCCGTCGTTGCCGCCAGCGACGGCGGCGGCACCGGCGGCGGCCGCGTCGCGCAGCACGGCCGCCGCGGCGGCCGCCGCGGCGGCGGCAGCGTCCCCAGCGGCGGCGGCGGCGCCTGCCGGCGGCGCGGCGGCAGCCAGCGCCCGGAGCGGCCGCGCCACCCCCCCCCCTCCGTGAGGCGCCGCGGCGACCGCCGCGGCCAACGCCGCCGCGACGCCCGGCGTGGCCAGCACCGCCGCGGCAACGGGGCGGTCGGCGGCGGCGGCGGCGGCGGCGGGCGCCCCCCCCCCCCCCCCGCGCCGCCCCCTGCCGGCGTCAGCAGCGCCGCCAGCGTGGCGGCCAGCGCCGCCCGGCGGCACGCGTCGCCCGCCGAGGCGGCGACGAGGGCGGCGGCCGCCGCCAGCGGGGGTGCCACCCCCGCCGCGCCCCGCCCGCCGGCCGCCGCCGCGTCTGCCGCCGGCGACGCGTGTGGCTCGGACGGCGCCGCCGCCGCCACCGTCGCCGCGGACAGCAGCGCCAGCAGCACCACGTCGGCGGCGGTGGTGGTGGCCGCCGCCGCCGCCGCCGCCGCGCCGAGCGCCGCGGGGATGGGCGGCAGCAGCGCCAGCGCGGCGGCGGCGGGGTGGTCGGCCCCCGCGGCTTCCCCCCCCCCCGGGCGGCGGCGGCGGCGGCCGCCCCGCCGGCGGCCACGGCGAGCAGGTGCGCCACGCCGTGGACGGCCGCCGCGGGCGGGTGGCCGCCTGCAACGAGCGCCGCGAGCACCCCGACCGCCGCGGCGGCCGCCGCGGGCGCCGCTGGGGCCTCCCCAGCTCTGCCCGCCGCCACCGCCGCCGCCGGCAGCGCGCCGGCGCCATCCCCGCCCGCCGGCAGCGCCGCGTGCAGCGACCGCACCGCGACGGCGGCGGCGGTGGGCGCCCACCGCGTGGACGTGTCCGCCGCGTCAAACGGAACCGGCGGCGACCGCAGCAGCCGGCGGAGGAGCACGAGCGCCGCGGGCGGGTGCGCGGCGGCGAGGGCGGCGACGAGGGACCGCTCCCACCGGGCGGGCGACCGCCCGTCGCTGCCGCCGTCCCCGCCGCCGTTGCCGTCACCGTCCGCGGCCGCCACAGCGGCCGCCGCCGCCGCCACCGCCGCGGCGCGCAGCAGCGGCAGCGCGGCGGTGCCGACAGCGGCAGCCACAGCGGCCGGCGGCAGCCACCCGTCGGCGGCGACGGGGAGCGCCGACCCGCCCGGCGGCGGCGGCGGCACGCCCCGCAGGCGGCGGCACAGCACGCCCGCCAGCGCGGCCGCGTCGTCACCCGCGGCGGCGGCGGCGGTGGTGCCGCCGCCGTGGCGGGCGGCGAGGCCGGCGGCGGCGGCGGCGCCCGCGGCGAGCGTCGCCGCCACCCCGCCGAGGCCGGCCGCGACCGCCGCGGCGGGCGCGCCCGCGGGCGTGGCCGCCCCGCCGGTGGCGGCGAGCGTCGCGGCTGCCGCCGCCGCTGCCGCCACCGCGGCGGGGTCGTCGGCGGCAGACGCCGCGGCGGCATCGCCGCCGGCCACGGCCGCCGCGTCGAGCGCGGCGGCCCGCAGCAGCGGGCCAACGCCGGCGGCCGCGGCGGTCGCGACCGCCGCGCCGAGTGGCGACAGGGGCGCCGCCGCCGACGGCGCCGCGGCGGCCACAGCGGGCACGTCCCCCCCCCCCCCCCCGCCACTCCCGTTGGGCACCCCCCCCTCGGGCGGCCCCGCGGCAGTGACCGGCGTGGCGGCCGCGGCGGCGGCGGCCGCCACCGCCGCGTCGGCTGCCGCGTCGTCGGCGGCCTGTGCGGTGGCCTCGGCGGCGACCGCCAGCCGCGCGAGCGCCGCGAGCACCGCCGCCGCCGCGCGTGCCGCCTCGGCTTCCGGGCGGTGGCGCAGGCGCAGCCGCGCCGCGAGCGTCACCCCCCAGTCGGCCTCTGCCTCTGCCGCCGCCGCCGCCGCCGCCGACGCGGCGCGCGCGGCCGGCGGCGGCTCCCCCGCGAGGGCGCCCACCAGCCGCCGCACCGCCACCGCCGCCGACGGCGCGGCCGCGTCGTCGCCGCCGCCGCCGCCGCCCGCCACCGCCGGCAGCCGCTCCAGCGACCTCGCCACGCCCGCCGCGGCGGTGGCAACCGCGGCGAGCTCGTCCCCCCCCCCCGGCGCGCCCTCCCACCCCCCAGCCGGCGTGCCAGCACCGCCGCGACCCCCCCCAGCGCGACGGCCGCCGCCGCCGCCGCCGCGTCGGCAGCGGCGCGCCCACCCGCACGCCCAGCCGCCGCCGCGGCGGCGGCGGCCGCCAGCGTCGACGCCAGCGCCGCGCCCGCCGCCCGCACCGCCCCGTCCGCGTCGGCCACCGCCGCCGCCACCACCGCCGCGGCGGGGCGCCACGTCCCCGCGTCGGCCCCGCCCGTGCCCGCCGCCGCCGCGGCGAGCGCGTGGCGCGCGGCGCGGACGGCGGCGGCGCGCCCCCGTGGCGGGAGCCCCCCCCTCCCCCCCACACCCCCTCCCCCCGACGCCGCCGCGGCGGTCGCGGCGGCGGCGAGGCCCAGCCACACCCGCGGCGCGCCCCCCCGCCCCCCCCCGCGGCGGGCGAGGCGCCAGGCGAGGGCCTCCGCTCCCCCCCCCCCCCCCCCACCCCCCACGCGGCGGCGACGAGCAGCGCCGCCGGCAGCGCCGGCGCGGCGCGCACCGCCGGCGCCGCCCCCCCCCCACGCACCCACTCGGTCGCGGCGGCGACGGCGGCGGCCGCCGCCGCGGGCTGCGTCCGCGCGCGGTGGAGGGTGGCGACGAGCGCGGCGGCGACGGGGGCGGGGCGGAGCTCGTCAGACCACTGCCACCGGCCGACGTGGGGGGCGTCGCCGTCGACAAAGGTGGTGGCCGTGGTGGTGGTGGTGGTGGTGGTGGCGGGAGGGGCGTGGGAGCCAGGGGGGGGGGGGAGGGGGTGGCGATGTCGGCGGCGACCGCGCCGGGGCAGCCGGGCGACGCGGCGGCCGCGTCGGCCGCGTCGGCGGCCGCCGCGTCCGCCGCGTCGACCGCCGCCGCCCAGACGGCGGCCGCGTCCCAGCCGCCGCCACCCCACCCCCCCCCACCGCCCACCGACGGGAGGCCGCCGCCACCACCAGGCACGGGCGGAGCGGCGCCGGCCGCCGCCGCGGCAACGGCGGCGGCGACCGCCGCGACCCCCCCCCCCCCCACGCCCGCGGGCGTATCGAGGTACCCCGCCCGCCCCGCGTCGCGCCCCGCCGCCCAGATGGCCGCGACGAGCACCCAGGCGGCCTCGGCGACGGGCGGCGGCGCCCCCCCCCCCCCCGCCCCCCCCCACGCGAGCAGCTCCGCCGCCACCTCCGCCGCCGCCCCCGATCGTGACGCGCGCAGCGGCGCCCAGTGGCGGCGGCACGCCGCGACGGCCGCCGCGGCGGTCGCCGCCGCCGCCGCCGCCGCCGCCGCGGCGGCCGCGTCGACGCCCTCGGGGGGGAGGGCGCCGCGCGCGGCGGCGGCGGCGGCGGCGGCGGCGCCACTCGTGGCGCCGCCGTGGCCGTTGGGGGCGGGGGGGGACGCCGGCGGCGGTAGGAAGGGCGACGCTGCCGGCGGCGCGCCGCCGGCGGCGGCGGTGGGGGGGGGGGGGGGGGCGCCCCAGGGGGTGCCGCCGCCCCCGCGCGCCCGGCCGGCGGGTGGCGACGGCGGCGGCGAGAAGCCGCAGAGCGCCGCGAGGCTCAGCCCGTCGGCCGCCGCGGCGGCAACGTGGGCGGCGAGCCCCGCCGCGGCGGGCAGCGGCGCCGACGGGCGGCCCGCCGCGGCGGCGGCCACGCCGCCGCTGCCCGGCGTTGGCGGCAGCGGCGAGCCGCCGCCGCCGCCGCCGCCGCCGAGGCGGGAGGCGAGCCCAAAGTAGGACAGCGACGAGGAGCCGGCCGACGGCAACGCGCCGCCGCCCCCGCCGCCACCCCCCCCACCGCCACCCCCACCGCCGCCGCCGCCGCCGCCCACCACTGGCGACGAGGCGGGCGTGCCAGACGAGCCCGCCCAGGCCGTCACAAACTTGACGACGGGGCTGCCGCTGCCCGCGGCGGGCTTCCCCCCCCCCCCCCGCCGCTCCCCCCCCCCCCCCCCCCCCCCCAACCCCGCCGGCACCACCCCCCCCCCCACCGACGGCACCGCCGGCCGCGCGCGGGCGAGCCCCTCCACCGCCGCCGCGAGCAGCCGGTCACTCGCTTCGGCGACAAACGGGCTGCCGGGTGGCGCGGCGGCGGCGGCGGCGCCCGCGGCGGTCGTGGCGGCGAGGACGCCGACCGCCGACCGGCACGCCGCGTCGCCGGCGGCCACGTCCACGTCGCCGGCCGGGCGGGCGGCGAGGAGGGCGGCGAGAACGGGGGGGAGGGCGCCCACATTGGGGGCGGCCGGCGGTGGCAAGGGCGACGCCGTCGCCGCCGCCGCCGCCGCCGCCGCCGCCGCCGCCGCCGCCGATGCGGGCGGCACGCCCGCCGCGCCCGCCGCGCCCGCGCCGCCGCCGCCGCCGCCGCTGCCGCCGCCGCCGCCGCCACCACCACCGCCACGAGCCGCCGCCCGCGCGGCGGCCGTGGTGGACCGCAGCAGCCCCCGCCACAGCCGTGGCCCGCCCGCCGCGGCGAGCGCGGCGACCGCGACGGCCGCGTCGGCGGGCGGCGTCCCCTCCCCCCCCCCCCCCCCCAGGCCGGCCGCCCACGCCGCCCACGCGGCGTCGGCGGCGGCCCCCCCCCACGCCGCCGCGGCCGACGGCGGCGGCGGCGCTGGCGGCGGCAGCCGCACCGCGGCCGCCGCGGCGGTGCCCCCACCCCCCGAGAGGGCGCGGCGGAGTAGGACCTGCAGCGCCGCGACGGGGCGGGAGCCGGGCACGGCGGTGGCGGGCGGCAGCCGCGTCGCGGTCGCGACCGCGACGGCGGCGGCGAGGGCGGGCGAGACGGCCAGGCGGGTGGCGGCGGGGGGGGGGGGGGGGCGCCGCCGCCGTCGCTGGGGGGGGGGGTGGGGAAGCCGAGCATCAGTGATGGCGGCCGCTGCAGGGGCGCACCGCCGCCGCCGCCGCCGCCGCCGCCGCCGCCGCCAGCGTCACGGGGCGGCCCGCCGCCAGAGACGGCCGACGTCAGCGACAGCGCGGCGAGCGACGCGGACAGCGATGGGGTGGTCGCGTCTGCCGACGGGGACGGCGTGACGGCGGTCCCCCCCCCCCCCCCCCACCCACCGGCGGTGCCTGCCCCCCCCCCCCCCCCCCGCCGCCGCCGCCGCCGCCCAGCCCCGCGGGCGTCGCGGCCGCCCACGCCATGGGCGACGTCCCCGGGTCGGTCGACGCCCACACCAGCGGCGACGCCGCCGCCGGCCGTGGCGCCCCCCCCGGCCGCGGCGCAGCCGTCGCGGGACTGGCGGCGGCGGCGGCTCCTCCCCCCCGCCCAGGGGTGGCCGCCGCGCACGGCGGCAGCGGCGCCGTCGCGAGGGCCTCGAGGAGCGGCGTCATGGCGGTCAGCTCCGCCGCGGCGAGCGCGCCGAGCGCGTCGGCCGCGCGGCGGAGCGACGCGGCCGCCGGCAGCGGCGCGTCGACGAGGCCGCGGGTGGTAAACGCGGCGGGCAAGTCACTGCCGCCGCCCACACCACCACCGCCGCCGCCGCCGCCGCCGCCGCCGCCGCCGCCGCCGCCGCCGTCGCCGCCGCCGCTGCCGTCGCCGCCGAGCCGCGCCTGCGCGTCGGCCGCAACGGACAGCGCGATGAGGCGGCACAGCCCCGCGGCGGCGCCCGGCGCGGCGCCCGCGGCGAGCGCGTCGAGGAGGCCCGCCGCCACCGCCGCGTCCGCGGCGGCCACGTCGGCGGCGGCCGCGGCGGCGCCCGCCGCCCCCGCCGCAAACGCGCCGCCCGCGGGGACGCTTCCTGCCCGGCCGCCGCCCCTGCCGCCGCCCCCACCGCCGCCACTAGCCCCGCCGCCGCCGCCGCCGCCGGTGCTGGCACCACCGGCGGCCGCTCCATCTCCCGCGACCATGGACGCGCGGCGGGATGTGGCGGGCACGCCGCCCGCCACCACCCCGTCGGTCATGGCGGCGAGCGCCGCCGCCGACCCCGACGCCGCCCCGCCCGCCACGCCGCCCGCCAGGACATCGCCCCGCGCCGACGACAGGTGCGGCATGGACGCGACGCGCGTTGCGGCCGGCTGCGGCGCGGGCGTCCACGACCCGACCGACGCGGCGGGCGACGCCGCCGGCACGCCCGGCGTCGTCGTCGTCGTCGCCATCCCCCCCCACCCCCCACCCCCCCGCGCGGTGCTTCCCCCCCCCCCCCCGCGGCCGCCCCCCCGCGGCCGGCAGGAGCCCCAGCCGCGCCGCGATGCGGCAGGCGGCCCCCCCCAGGAGCGCCGGCGCGGCGGCGGGCAGCCGCGGCAGCGCCTGCGCACGCAACGCCGCGGCGGCGGCGGCGAGCGCGGCGGCGCGGGCGGCCGCCGCCGCCGCCGCGGCGGGCGTGGCGGGCGGCGGCTCGCCGAGCGGCGGCAGGCTGCCGCCGCCGCCGGGCGGCGGCGACGGCGGCGGCGCGCCCGGCCATGGCGGGGAGGCGGGTGGTGACGGCACCGCCGCGGCGGCGGCGGCGGCGGCGGCGGCCGCCGCCGCGGCGGGCCCGACGGGCAGGGCGACCAGCTCCCGCTGCAGTGCAACGACGAGGCGGCCGGCGACAGCCGGCGGCAGCGGCACGCCCGCGTCGGCGGCGGCGGCGACGAGCCCCCACCCCGCCCGCCGGCGGTCCGCCTCGGCCGCCGCCGACGGCGGCGACCGCCCGTCGGCCGCCGGGTGTGGCGACAGCAGCGCCACCGCCGCCGCGACGGCGGCCGCGGCGGTCGTTGCGGGGAGGGCGACGCGCCGCGCGGGGCGGCCGCCGGTGAGGAGGGATGGGGTGGGCGGCGCGGCGCCGCCGGCGGGGGGGAGGACGCCCCCGCGCGGAGGAGCGCCGCGACCGCCGCCGCGGCGCCGGCCATGGCCGCCAGGTGGGCGCGCTCGGCGGGTGACGCCGCCGCGCCCGACGCGGGCGGCGGCCTCGCCGCGGCGGCCGCGACGGCGGCACCGAGGGGCGGGGCGTCGCCCGGGGGCGCGCCGCCGCCGCCGCCGCCGCCGCCACCGCCGCCGCCGCCGCCGGGGGGCGGCGACGGCGCCCGCCCGGCGGGGCGGCCCGCGACGGAGGCGAGCCCCAGGTCCGCCATCTGCAGCGCGTCGAGCGCGGCGGCGACGGACGCGGCGGCGCCGGCGGGCGCCGCCCACGCGGTCGCGACGAGCAGGTGCACCGCGCCGCCGCGGACCGCGTCCGCGGGCGACGCCAGGCACTCGAGCGCCACCTCCCGCGCGGCGTCCACCCCAAGGCCGCCGTCGGCCGCCGCCGCCGCCGCCGCCGCCGCCGCCGCCGACCCGCCGCCGCTGGTGCCGCCACCATTGGCGGCCGCCCCGTCGGCCGTCGGCGCCTCGTCGCCGACTTCCACTTTGGAAGCGGTGGCGAGCGGCGCCACCCCCCCCCCCCAAGCGCGTCCACCCCGCGCACGTCGAGCGCGTCGGCCACCAGGTGCAGCAGCAGCGCCTGCCCCCACCCCCCCCCCCCCCCCCCCCGCCCCTCCCCGGCCGCCGGCCGCCCGTCGACCGCCAGCCGCAGCACCCCCCCCGCCGGCGCGGCTTCCTCCCCCCACAGCACCGCCGCGGCCGCCGCCCGCACCGCCGCCACCCCCCCCGCCGACGCGACCAGCGGCGCCCACGCGGCGGCGGCGGCGGCGGGGAGGGAGGAGCCCCCCCCACCCCCCCCCTCCACTCCCCCCGCGGCGGGGTCGGCCGCCCAGATGCGCAGCACCGCCGGCAGCGCCTCGGCCGCCGCGGCGCCCGGCCCGCCCGCCGCCGCGACGCCCGTCACCCGCGCGGCGGTCGCCGCGGCGGCCGCGTACACCGCGTCGGCGCGGCGGCGGTGGACGGCCGCGGCGGCCGCGGCGCGCACCCCCCCCGCCGCCGCCGCCGACGTCGACGACGCCGACGACGCCGACGACGCCGACGCGAGGCCGTGGAGGAGGCCGAGCACCGCCGCGGCGTTGCCGCCCGCGGCGGCAACGACCGCCGCGCGCGCGACGGCGACCCCCCAGCCCGCGCCGCCCGCCGCGGCGGCCGCGACAAACGCGTCGACGAGGCGGAGGGGGCGGCCGGCGAGGCGGGGCGCCAGCTCCGCCGCGAGCCACCCGCCGCCGCCGCCCGCCGCCGCGGCGGCCGCCGCCACCGCCGCGCGGGGCGGTGGCCCGGCCGTGCCGCCGCCGCCGCCGCGGTCGCCGCCACCATCGAGGCCGGCGCCAAACAGGAACGCCACCGCCGCGTCGACGGTGCGGTCCTCCACGCGGCACCGCGCGGCGGAGAGGCCCGTCAGCAGCGCCGCCGCCGCGGCGGCGGCGTCACCCCGTGGCAGCCGCGACGGCGGCGGCGGGGGGAGTGGCGGCGGCACGCCGCCGCCGCCCACCCCCACCCCCGGGTGTGGGGTGGCCGGCGCTGCCGGCCCGCCGCGGCCGCCGCCGCCGCCGCCGCCGCCGCCGCCCGCGTGCGGCCCGCCGGCACCCGACGCCGCCGCCGCGGGGGAGGCCACCAGAAACGCGAGCGCCTCGACGGCGACGGCGCGCCCCCGCAGCGGCGCGGCGGCCGCCTCGGCGAGCAGCGCCGCCGCGGCGGCGGCGAGCCCCGACGGCGTCACCGGCAGCGGCCGGAGGCCGTCGGCGGCGGCCGCCGATGGCGGCGGTGGGGGTGGCGGCGGTGGTGGTGGCGGGGGGGGGGGGGTGAGGGGGGTGCCGTGCCGCCGCCGCCGCCGCCCGCGTGGCGTGGCAGCGGGCTGTGGACGCCCGTGGCGGGCGCCGCGGGCGGCGCGGCCGCGCCGCCGCCGCCGCCACCCGCGCCAACCACCACCGGCGACCGCACCTGCGCGAGCGCCTCGGCGGCGAGCGCGGCCGCAACACCCCCAG